>JAEIFU010000201.1:0-193911 GCA_018904235.1 Lordiphosa stackelbergi | reverse complement strand
TATATTCCATGTTTATTTATCTAGTTTTAACCTAACACATTCGATGGACAAAATTTTTCTGTACAAATTAGTTGCGTACCCCTGCGGGACGACCGCAAGGCAATGCTTCGCAGAGGCAACAACCGCATTATATTAAATTATGCCCTCCTTAATCGCTCCAGTCTGCGCAGTTCAGTAAGGGCAATGGCTGCAAAATTGCTGGTCGCATCCCAGAACCGTTTGCTCGAAACCATTAGATCGCAGAAGTTGTTCGTGGTAACTTCCTCACCTGCGATGTCCCTGAGCACCAGCCTTTGCTCTTCAAAGCGTCCACAATCCAGCAGGACGTGTTGTGCATCCTCGGGGGTACCTCCTCTACACCAAGTGCACTCGGGGCTGCTGTCGTGCCCGAAGCGATGGAGGTAGCTTCTAAAGCATCCGTGTCCGCTGAGAATCTGGGTGAGGTAAAAATTCACCTCCCCATGAGGCCTCTCGAGCCACGTCTTGATATTAGGGACTAGCCTGTGCGTCCAGCGACCTTTCGAGGATGAGTCCCAAGAGCTCTGCCACTTCATAAGACTCTCCTGTCTAACTGCCTCTCTCTCGACATTGCGTGCTGTTCCAGTTGTCGGCTCACGCGATGCACGGTAGACGGTTGCAGACTCCGCTGCCAGATAGCCCAACGGCACCATTCCTGCTATAACTAGTGCTGCTTCGTTTGATATGGTCCTGAACGCACTACAGACCCGTATTGCGCTTAGGCGGTAGACCGCCTCAACGCCGCGGCAATAGCTCGGGACCATAAATGCGTTGGCCCATACTGGGGCAGCGTACAGCATGATGGACTTGCATACTCCCATAAGAAGTCGTCGGCGCTCGTGTTTTGGGCCGCGTGTATTTGGCATTATGCGGGACAATGCTCTGCACGCCTCGGCAGACTTGTTTTGGACGTACTCCAAATGCTCGCGGAAGCAGAGCCTAGTGTCTATCATGACACCAAGGTATCGAATAGCGCGCTTTGACACCACCGCTGTTCTTCCCACCATGATGGTGGCCGTTTCAACTTGTTTGCGACTGCTAACCAGTACCGACTCGGTTTTTTGCGCAGCCAGCTCCAGTCCCACCGACGATAGCCATCGATAAACCATAGCTATGCCTGCGCTGCATGCAGACTCCGCCATCTGAAGCTCTTTGGCCACCACAACTAGGGCCACATCGTCCGCAAAGCCGACGATATGAGTGCCAGCTGCGAAAGGCAGTCGCAGTATGCCGTCGTACATGATGTTCCATAGGAGAGGCCCTAGGACTGAGCCCTGGGGTACTCCCGCTGAAACATCATGCGTTTTCACTCCTTCCTCTGTTTCGTATAGCAACTGCCTGCTCGAGAAATAGCTGCGAATCATGGCGTACAAGTATGCCGGAATGCCAAACGACGCAAGTGCGTTGAGGATGCTCAACCAGTCCGCTGTGTTGAACGCGTTCTTAACGTCCAGGGTCACTATCAGGCAGTACTCTTTTTTGCCTCCTCGCCACCGCGTTCCAGAAATGGCCTCCGATGCAATCTCCACCACCTTTCCGATGGCATCGGTGGTTGATTTTGCCTTCCTGAACCCAAATTGACTTGGCGAGAGACCGCCGGCCGACTCTACTGCTACTTCCAGCCTATTGCATAACAGCTTCTCCAAAACTTTGCCCACTGTGTCCAGCAGGCAGATGGGCCTGAATGAGCTAGCGTCCTCCGGTGGTTTGCCTGGCTTCGGGAGTAGTACCAGCCTCTGTAGCTTCCAACTCTCTGGAAATGTAGCTTCCCTTAAGCATTTGTTGTACAGCTCAACAAACACATCTGGGCGGAGCGTCAGGGCCATCTTCAGTACACTGTTTGGAACAGCGTCTGGTCCAGGTGCCTTATTAGGTTTGAGGCTATTTGCCGCCGCACGCACTTCGTCAACTGTGACCTCATCTATGAAGTGCCCTGAAGCGGGCCCTTGGCCATGCTCGATCGTGTAGCTTAGTGCGTCAGGCCTGAATGGGAACAAAGTCTCCACTATGCTCCGGAGTGCCTCCGGTTCCGTAGGCCCCGGTAATCTGCCTGCGTAAAGGCGCTTGACTATGGTTTTGTAGGCTTTTCCCCATGGGTCATGCTCCGCAGTGTCACAGAGCTCCAGAAAGCACTCGCGTTTGCTCCGCTTTATCAACGCCTTGAGCTCCCTTCTTCTCTCACGGTACATCTCCTGGAGTTGTAGAAAACCGTCGCTGCCGCGAGATCGCTGACTTTGCCTTCTTGCCCGGAGGCACGATCGGCGAGCATCTGCGATTCTGTCGTTCCACCAATAAGTCGGCATGTGGTGGCGTTTATACGGCTGGCGCTGAGGCATACTTGCTCTGCACACCGTCTGAAGCTGCTCAGCTAGCTGATCAGCCATGTTCTGTGCACTCCCGGAAACTCTTATTCTCATCAGCTCCATGGTAGCATTTTCCCTGCTTAGCGATTTTGCGCAGTAGGCTTTATGCAGTGGGGGCCTAGATGGCCCGGTGGTCCTATCGCCGATCGTACAGAAGATAGCCAAATGGTCACTAGCTGTGTACACTTGGCTTATGTTCCACGCTGATGAAGGGAGAAGAGAGCTACTGGCAAAGGTCAAGTCGATCACAGACCCGATACCGCCTCTACTGAAGGTGTTCTGCGAGCCGACGTTTAGAAGGGATACGTCAAGCACCGCAAACGCTTCTAGAAGAGCGCGTCCCCTTGAATTGGTTCTGCAACTCCCCCATTCCACGGCCCAAGCGTTGAAGTCGCCGGCTATTACGATTCTGCTGCGGTCTCTGGCATCGCTTACCAACTCGTCCAGGATGGCTTCGAATTCGGTGAGATTCAGACTGGGAGCCAGGTAGCAACTGTATACCCATAAGCCTCCTACTTTTGCTCTGACAAAGCCCTCAGCGGCCAATACCTGTTGGATGTGAAGGGTTTTACTTCCGCACACCCAGATCGCAGCTTTGCCGGAATGGTCAGATGCCCACTCTCCAACTGAGTATGGTCTATGCGGTTCGCTGAGGATGGCCAAATCCAAGTTATGCTCCTGTACCGTTTGCGCAAGAAGGTCGTGCGCGGCCACGCAGTGATTCAGGTTTAACTGGATCAGTTGCATCTTTGAGATTTTTTTGCGCCTCCAGGCATCGCTAGCGGGCATCTGTTGGAGCCTGCTTGATGGTTTAGCGCTGTCAAGCCTTTGTCTCGGCACAGGAAACATGATGGGATATTTCTGCAAATGGCGGCTTTGTGGCCAGACGCTCCACATCTGAAGCAGCAGGCACTTCGGTCAGTGGCACTTTTGCAGTTCGATGCAATATGGCCCATCTCCAGACAGCGGTAGCACCTTTGTGGTCCACCTGTGTCCCTCACTCGCACTCGGCACCTAGTCCACCCCACCTTAAGTTTGCTCACCTGAGAGAGCTGGTCCTTGAATTTGCTGGGCACCCGCACCAGAGCCGTCTGGGTCCCGGCGAAAGAAGCTCTCAGGGTTTTTAGTGAGCAGGACTCTTTACCCACACCGGTTTGAGCAGTGAGCGCGTCCAGCACGTCTTCCGCAGTAACCAGTTCGTCCAAGTCCCTGATCTCCAGTAGCACCTCCGGAATAAGGGCTCGTGCTTCCGCGTTTTCCCCTAGGACTTGTTGAACCTCCTCCCTTAGGGCTTCGGTGTTTTCGAGGCCTGATCCACTAAGCTCAAGGAGCAGACAGTCATTTGCTGTACGACGAATCTTGTTGACGCAATCGCCCACACCGCTCAGTTTGTCATCTTGACGGCGTGTAACCAAGGTCAGAATTTGGCTGTATGTAATCTCACCTTTAGGGCGGATTATAAGCGCATCGGGTTTTGGCTTCTGTGACCTCGGTTTGGGCTTCGGTTTTGACCGGGCTACTTGCCACGCCTGCCCTCGCTTTTCAATCGACACGTTTTGACCAGTCGCACCAACCTCGATCTCCTTCCTTGCCGTTGAAACCGCTGCTGTGTGGCCATCCACAGCACTGCCACTCCCGGGACCGGCAGGTGGGGGCAGGGACTGGGGCTGCGCCACGACTTCCGGCTTCTTTCTGGCGATTTTGCCTCTAGTTTGGGCACTCGCGGGCGACGTTTGTGTCGCTGTCTCGGTTTTATCGCCGTGGCTATTCTCCGCTATGGGTGACGTTTGCACCGCTCTCTCCGGGCATACTACTAAGTGTAGCGCTGCCTTGCACTTGGGACACTCCTTCGGCGAAGAGGTCTCATTTGAATCCTGCTGGAAGTGCGCATAGACTTCCTGCTGGATGACCTTCATCCGCTTGAGCATTTTCTTCATGTCCAGGTTGATGTGGCGGACCACCGGCTTCTTGTCTTCAACCATGAAGAGAATATCGCACAGAATGCTGTCTAGTTCAGTCAGTAGCTGACTAGGCGTTGACTGGCTCTTAGGCTTTTTCGGGGGCGTTTTACGCTGGGGGCTTGATGGGCTCTCCATTTCCCTGCCTCGTTTTGGAGTCTCTACCTCGGCGCCGACCGCCTTGAAGGTAAACACACTTTGAGCGACTATCGGAGGCGCCGATGAGGGCGCGTGCTCAGCATTGGGTGGTGTTCTGGGCATCTTATTGGATTTGCCAAACGCAATAAGATACACCTGATCGCCATTTGCACCTGCCAGTGTACCTGGAACGGCTTCAGCTAGGGCTGCCCCGTGGGGCTCAGCCATTGCTGCGTGTGTGTGTTTTTTCGCTCTTGTTCTAATTTTCTTTCCTAAGGAGTCCTGCGGTGGCCAAAGGTTTCCCTCTGACGTTTAACCGGTGGGAGCTATACCGCTCCGAGCCGGTCGCCAGAGCCCTGTTTAGGTGTGCGCCGCCGCAGCGGAAGGGTTGGCAGTTGGTCAGTTCCGCGACCTTTGCACTTTTCCTCCTTAGAAAATTAATTTGAATTTAAAGTTTTAAATATAAGTTGAATTTAAATTTGAACTTGGCCGTTAAATTTGATTTAACCGCCTTGAGCACGCTAACAGCTCTCTGTTGGGCCGCTGTTAAAACACTGTTAGGGGAATCCGCTTACCAACACTGCCAACAGCTGATTAAGTGTGTTGCACGATCAACAGTGTGAAAGATGCTGGAGCCAAACTTGTTGTTTTTGTGGCACTCACACACAAATAAATGAAGGCGGGAAATACCGAATTGGCGGCCCCCACCCCCTCTACGTGCAGGGCAGCAAGGCACAACACCAACTGGAATTTGGCAAGATCTGCTCTGAAGTGTGGGACTTGAGTTATCGCACCCACTAAACATTCCACCCCCATCCCGATTCCCGGCGGTACCACCGTTAGGTATTACTTCACCGGGGAAGGGCCCAAGGCCCTCTTTATTTTTTTCCTCATAAAAAGTGTTTTTCGCTCTGTCTTTCAGCGCGACGCAGATGTTGGAGTATGGTGGAGGCCATGTGGCTTACCGCCGACCAATTACGTTCCGACTCAAGCATTATGTTCACCACGTTGCAAGCGGCTGGTGTCCTTCCCACCCTAATTCTGAGCTCATTACGTTCATTTATGTACTGCGGACAGACAAAAAAAACATGCTCTGCGTCTTCTATGGCCCCTGTACCAACACAATGGGTACAGAAAGGGCTGTCTTCGTGCTTAAATCGATAAAAATAGGATCTAAAGCACCGATGTCCTGTCAGGAGTTGCGTTATGTAGTAGTCAATAGGACTATTTCTTCTGTCCAGCCATATCCTTAAGTCTGGGATTAGGCTAAAGGTCCAGCGTCCGTTAGTTGATTGAGTCCATCGCTGTTGCCAATTCTGCAGAGTTGCTATGCGCGCCTCATTTCGTTGGGAGGCTATCAACGGGCCCGCTGTCGATCGTCTCCTGGTCTCTGCAGATTCCTGGGCTGCGAGGTCTAGTGGGATGATGCCCGCTATCACCAATGCTGCATCGTGGGAGACGGTTCGGAATGCACAGCTCACGCGCAGAGCACAAAGGCGTCGTACCGAGTTTGCAGAGCGAGTGTAGGTGACGTGTCCTGTTGCTCCTGCCCAAATTGGTGCTGCGTATAGGAGCGTAGAGCTTACCACGTTGGCGAGTAGCAGCCGCCTCGGCTGTAAAGGCCCTCTGCTGTTTGCCATTATTCGCGCAAGCGATGATGCTGTCATGCTTGCCTTTTTACTGGCGTCCAGGAGATGTTGCTTGAAGCTCAGCCTATGGTCTATGGTTACCCCCAGGTACCTCAGGTGTGGTCGCGATGTTATTGTAGAGTTGCCTATACGAATTGTGGCAGTTTCTACCAGTTTCCTGCTGCTAATCAAGACCAGTTCCGTTTTTTGGGCTGCCAATGTCAATCCTGAACTGCTAAGCCATTCGCTGACCTTAGCTATCGCTGTGTTGCAGTTTTATTCAGTGCTTATAAGGTGCTTTCCGACGACAATTATTGCTATGTCGTCCGCAAAGCCTATAATTGTTGCGCCTTCCGGGAGTTCAAGCTGCAGTAAACCATTATATTATACATTAGGTTCCACAGCAAAGGCCCAAGGACAGAACCTTGTGGTACTCCTCCTGTCACATCATAGCGCACGGGGCCGTTGTCTGTCTCATATATGAGGACTCGGTTTCGAAAATAGTCCTGCACCATTTTTTGGAGGTATGCTGGGACTTCAGCATTGTTCAGTGCGTGCATAATGCAACTCCATCTGGCCATGTTGAAAGCGTTTCTTATGTCCAGCGTTGCTTCTTGGCGCCTACTAGCCATCGTTGCCCGTCGATCGCTCGTCTGGCTGTCTCGCAGAGTTTGCCCACAGCGTCCAGGGTAGATCGCCTCTTCCGGAATCCAAACTGCATTGGGGACAGATAGCTCTCAACTGCAGCCTCAATTCTGGTATGGATAAGGCGTTCCAGTATTTTACCGGCGGTGTCCAGCATACAGAGAGGCCTGTAGGACGATGGCTCATCTACCGGTTTATCTCCCTTCGGAATAAGCACCAGTCTCTGTATCTTCCATCGCTCTGGAAACGTTCCTTCCTTCAGGCATGCATTGTACATTTTTACAAAAGCATCTGGGTTTTGTTGTACTGCTATCTTTAGCACAGCGTTCGGGATTCCGTCTGGGCCAGGCGCCTTCCCGTCCTTCACCCGTTTTGCAGCAGCTGTAACCTCGTCGGCCGTTGTAAGCTGCACCTCTGTCGGCAGAGCCGAAACGTTAAGTCTCTGGGGTGGTTCTTGTCGTGGAAAGAGTGTCTCCACTATGCCTCTCAATTGCTCTGGGCAGGATGGTGCAGGTCTCCCAAAGAACTTAAGTTTTTTGGTCACAAGCTTGTAGGCAAAACCAAACGGGTTCTCGTCTACATCATCGCAGATTTTTGAGAAACATCTCCGCTTGCTGTCCTTTATGAGTCTCTTTAGAACCCGTCTCCTTTCTCTATATAGCTCTTGAAACATCTGAAATTCCGATGTGCCCCTTGACCTTTGGTAGCTTCGCCTTGCACGATTACACTCTACTCTTGCATCCGCAATGGTTTTTGTCCACCAGTATGCAGGACTTCGGCGATAAGGACTTGGGCTTTTTCTCGCCATGGACGCATCGCAGGTGGCTTTTATGTGGTTCGCAACTTGGTTGGCCATATCCGTTGCAGAGCCATGCGGTGCAAAATCTTCCAGCATCATCGAAACCATTTCCCTGTCCAAAGTTTCCACTTTGTATCTGCACGTGGGTGCTCTCTGTACAGTTCTTTTGTTGGGCCCATGGCGTAGGGTACAGAAAATGGCTTTGTGGTCACTGCCAGTATAAATATTGCTCACCTCCCAGTTCAAACCCTGCAACAGGCTTGCACTTGCAAATGTCAGGTCGATTATGGATCCTCTTCCAGCTCTTTCAAATGTCTGCTCTAGGCCGTTGTTAAGCAGTACTAAGTCCAGCGTTGCGAATGCTTCGAGCAATGCTTGTCCTCTTGGGGTTGTGGTTGGGCACCCCCACTCTGTCGACCAGGCATTGAAGTCGCCAGCGACCACCACTGGGGATTTTCCGCGCAAGTCGTCGGCAATTTCGCTTATAGCTCGTGTGGCTTCATCTAGTGTCAGACTCGGCGGTAGGTAACAGCTGTAAATGAAGACTCCATTTATTAGCGCCCTGGCAAATCGTTCTGAGCTTTTTGGGCTGTGTATTTGTGATTTTGGGTTTCCGCAGCTCCAGATGGCAGATTTTTTGGCGGTGTCTGCTAACCATTCTCCTGAATTTCTATTTCGGTACTGCTCGCTGATGGTTACGACATCGATGTTGTGCTCGCGTATGGTCTGCTCCAGGAGTTCTTGGGCAACCGCACAGTGGTTAAGGTTAAGTTGCATTAACTTCATCTTCCTTTCATATTGCGCACCGCCTTTTTATAGAACGGGCACATCACACTGGATGTTGAGTGCTTCACGTCCTTTAAGTTGTGCCGGGTGCACAGGACACAAGCCGATTCCGCTTTGCAAGCGTTGGCCTTATGATTGTCTCCTCCGCAGTTATAGCAGGCCTTCAGGCAGTTGTGCTTGCTCTTACAGTTGACCGAAATGTGACCAAACTCCAAGCACTGGTAGCACCTCCTTGGTATTAACTTTGGTCTTACTCGGCACCAGGCCCATCCAATACGGATTTTTTCCTCTTGAAGTAGTTTGGCTGCTACTTCCGGTATAAGTCTGAGTGTTGCCGTCTGTGTTCGCCTATACGCGGGCCTTAGGTTGATGATTGCAGTTGCCGGTAAGCTCAACTCTGTCTGGGCATTGATGGCATTGACAACCTCTTTCATGTCCGAGACTTCGTCAATGTCTCTAATTTCTACGGGGTGGTCTCCGTAAGCGTTCCGACTTCGGCGGTAGTTCCCAGTACTTTCTGTACTGCGCTTTGCAGTTCTGCCGTCTTGTGATCCGATACCTTGTCCAGCACCAGCAACAAGGCACCTGTCGCTGTGCGTCTCACTCCTTGCACACTTTGCCCTAGCTCTTTCAGATTTGTTTCGGCCCTGACTTGACGAAGAATGTCTGCGTATGTCGACTGTTCCCCACAATGGCATCATTTTTTGGCGGTTTTGCCTTACGGGCTTTCGACTTTACAATATTCCACTCCTGGCTACTCCCATCGGTACGGTGTTTCCGCTTCATTATGCCATGCACCGGCTGCTTCTTCACGGTAGGGGCCGCCTCCTTGGCGATGGTATCTTCTTTGCGGGAATCAGGCATCTTGATGGCTGGTACTTTGTGCATTGCCTTCTTAGGCGTCGGCTTAGCTGTGGGTGATAGTAGGTCAAGGGCCTGGTTTCTAGGCCGCTTCGAATTACCGTCTCCTGCTTTGGGCTGGGTGTTCAGCTTTGCTGCTGTCTGCTGCCCGAGGGCTTCCTGTATGTATGAGTACGCTTCTCTTTGTAGGAAGTCGATCTCATCGACTAGGTCTCTCATGGCATTTGTAATAGACCGCTTTGGGAGAGCCATCAGTCTTCTTAGTTCTCTCGCGTTTGCTCCGATTTTGGAGAGTTTCTTGAGACCCTCGTCCAATTCCTCCTTGTCTTCTGGGGTTGATGGGGATTTTGGGCCCTGCTCGACCTCTACTGCTCTGTGTTGCTCTGGTGATCGTTGGATCGCAGAGCTCTTCTTGAAGGGGTCACTAGTATCCCAGTTAATCGAGCTTGTTAGTGGGGTAGCGTTTCCACTTCTATTGCTCGATGCTTCCACAGACAGGTGGCTCGCCAGGCCACTCGCCTCTTCTCCATTTGGGTCATCCATTTAGGTATTCCAGTTTAATTTGTATTGCCAGAATGGCAAAACAAAAAAAAAGAAATAAAAAAAAAATAAAATTTTAACTGACCTGAGCGGGACTTGAGCCTGGGTCTTCGGTGTGGGAGTGTGTATGCACTACCGATGCGCCACCAAGGGCATGAACGATTGGTGGCTTAATTCAAATAAGTGCGTGGGTGATCTGCTTTATCGGTCAGCGTCGGTGCACTGCTTTATCGACAATGCAGTATGCAAACACACGCGGCGAATTCGATTTTAAACGGTTGATGCGCTCTTTGGTAGGTCACTTCACTATTGTTGTTGTTATTAGGTTTGCTTGTTTTGTTTTGGTTTCTGGCCAGCGGAGCCCCAAACTTTTGCACTCACAAATTATTATTAAATTGGCACCTGCTTGTGCTTATACTGCTGCCCTTGGCTTTATAATTTCCTTATCACTTGCCACAACCACCTAGGTGGATTTGTCCGTGGGTAGGAGTTAATAAAGAATTAAAAAACTTTATATTTCCCGGGAACGATTTTCAAACGCGTCTCGGGTGAAAGAATGAAGCTATATATGGTAGTACATATTAGTTTTGAATATCAGTCTCTCAGTCATTCTATTTGCATGAGTTTTTTTGTGGGAAAGTAAAGAAAAATTGACGCGAGTGTTAAGCATTTTTATTAAAAAAACCCAAAAGTAGTGCAATAAAAGTGCAAAAACTTCAAAAAAACAGTCGTTGCAAGTCTCGCCAAAGTTAAAATGTCTCCAATGTATCTGACCGGATCAAATATTTTGAGGAAATTTCTCAGCCCACAACCCAGTACAACGCTGAATATAGAGTCAGGTATAAGGCATAATAAAAGGAGGCGTCTGGACTTTGAAGACTGTGAAGCACCTGACTGCAAAATGATTCGAGGAGAGGAAAACGATGGAAACGCTAAAAAATATGAATATTGAAAACGAGAATATGAATTTTCTAAATAAATTATAAACATGAAAATATGTTTTGGTATTTTTCTTTGGAGTTTTTATTAATGGAGTGAAAAAATTTAAAAAAATTATTGAATTTCGAATCGCTGGTAGGGCTGCTTAGATGTTGTATTTCTGCTGCTCCCGCTCTTCCCGCTTATCCGGCTTGGGTGGTTCATGCACACCATATTGCTGCTCCTTTTTTTATCCCTCTCTCCAGTTAGAAGGCGCTTGGAGTCATCCATCTTCTTGGTCTTTTTCGATCAAAAAATTGCTCTTTTTTGTAATTTGGTTGTTTGTAGCAGATGTACTGTTTGCTGCCGTTGTTTTGAGATGACGAAAGATTTTTGAATGCTCCAGCACTTGAAGTGAAGCTTGAAACCTCGCACTCGCCTCAAAAATTGTAGCATTTTAAAACAAAGTATGTAGCATAGGCTCAAGTGGGCTCGCAACATAATTATTTATGTTTTTTTAACCTCGCACTCCCCTCAAAAATTGTAGCCATTTAAAACAAAGTATGTAGCATATGCTCAACCACATTGTATTGCGGAATGTGGCTGGTGTGACTGTGTCATGTGCCGCATCAACCATCCGATGTGGGCCCATTTGTCTAGCAGAGGGGATGATTTTCTCATCAATGGACTGGATGAGTTGGCGGAACGTGAGAAAATGAGCATTTGGATCTTCTTGATGATTCACTGAATGATCTAATTTCAGAATTTATGTAAAAAAAAATTTTAAGAAATAAAAAAAAACTAAAAAGCAAAACAACAAAACCACTTTCTTTTATTTTAATCATTTTTTATTTTTCAGTGTTTTATTTTTCAGCTATCCAATTGAAGATTTTGTGAATTAATAAATAAAAATACAATTGCAAAAAAACTGGAAAAAAATAATCTTTTAATTTAGTTGTGGGTTGACAAGATAGAAATGTAAAATGTTCTTAGCATTATTCAGGGCGCAAACAATCTCCTTCATTCGATGTTGTTGTTGTTGATGTCGCTGCTCAATCTCACACTGCTGATGAAAAACGCAAAAGAGTGGGTTGGTGTCACACCCCACTCCCAATGCCGCCATTTTAGGGCAAATAAAGTACTCATCAATATCATATAGAGCTGATTCAGCTGCATCTGCACCCAGATAACCTCTTAGGAAATGTTTCTTAGCAGCTCCCTTGCATAGAATGATGTTCTTTCCTCTAGTAGTACTTCTTAGAGAGTTTCTTATTAAAATGAAAGAATTGTTGCCATCGTTCCAGTAAATTTTATGATGATTTTTTGTTAGCCAACCCACAGTCTTGCGTGATTTAATATTCAATTTAAGAAAATCATATGGTGGGCGTATAAAAAAACAATGATTTGATTTCTCATCATTATTAAACACAATGGCTATTTCCTTTAAAATAAACTCATTATTGTTTCCATAAAATCCTTGAACATCAATAGAAACCAGCTCCTCATTATCAGCAATCATTTTGAGTATAGTTTAAATTTAGACGACACGTTGAACTAACCCACTCAATGGGCTGTATTCAACTAATCGGTCATGCATTAATAGGCAATAGACTTTGGTGTCTGCAGCACTCGCTTTCATGAGTTCAGTGGAAACTCGAACATCAATTGGTCCGGTTTTAACCATTTCATTCTGATATGATAGGTCAATAACAACAATCGGTGCCCTATTCTTAAATTCTTAAGGTGATAGTAGTGGTTGTGGTTCGCGATTATAGTAGCTCTCTTGAAATTTTGCATACATATTATACAAATGAGCATAGCGTTCTTTAGTGAAATCTATGTTCAAATCATCATAGGGGTAAGTTTCAGAGTTGAGGTGCACTTTCAAATTTGATAACCTATTCGTAATTAGTTTCCCATTCAAAGTGAACGCTATGATCGCAAATCTGGGGCGTTCTCGATTGGCTGCCAGTTTCACATTCCATACATGCTGAGTTCCTTGCACCAGTGTTGGATTGACATAGCAGTCCCAACTGCGGAATGCAATCGGTAGCGAAGCTCCACTCTTTATCATATCAAACATTTTAATTTTTCTCACATCATTGGGAGCAACATGTGGTATTTTCCAGCCAATACTCGTTATCATCACTTTATGTGCATCCTTTGTGGTAGCATCATAAAATATATCCTCAATATCCTTGGAAAGCAATAGTACAAGTTCATGTTTGCAGTTTAGCAGCACCTTCTTGTGATCCTCTGCAAACCCCAGTAAACATTTCAGTGGCAATGAAAAGTTAAAATGTGGCCCAGATTCAAAGAACTCTTTGCTATTGTGGTGCCAGCCAGCGTTCTGCAGCTTCTGACTCTCATACTTGTTCAGAGAAAGATAGTTCTTGAGTAGTGTTGTAATGCCAACAAATCTTGTTTTATCAATCTCACTGCCATTCAGTTCATATTTAATTTCATCAAATATTCCGGCAATACAATTGTTCTTGAGTTTTACAACAACATTGTTGGAGGCTGTTTCACCAGTCGTAGCATTAGTAATCTTGCCAATTGTTCCCTGTATGTCGAGAAAGCTTTCACTTGGTAATACATACAGGTCTTGATTCTGGATTGTAATGCGAATTTCATCGTTTGACTTGAATGTTTGTTGATATGGGAAATAAGTGTGATATTCCTTCTTTGAAATGCCCTCATCCGTCAGCGGCCTCTCACGCACATTCAATACATCGCTCATTTTGATTAGTTTTGTTTATTTTATTGATTTACAGTCGAAGACCTAATCTTGAAACCTAGACTTTTAAAAACAATTTATTTTTCCTTGTTAGTGATTTATGTTGACCAAGTCTTTGCTGCTGCTGCTGCTGCTGCTTTTTCCTCAGTTTGGATCCTCTTCGCTTAGCTTTGCAAGTTAAAGTGTGATGAATGGGTGTGCTCACCCCCTTTATATTATATAAAATCATTGTATTATTATTATCGGTCTCAAGTGAAGGTGGAGCGTCACGTTCTCTCCGCGCAAGTTCAACAACTCTCCGTTCTGATCAGTAATTTGTATCTTTATGTTGTTATCTCTTTAGTGTTGATTGGCAAATAAATGAGATTGTGTGGATGTACATTCATTTTATAACCGGGCGGCACATTGATGCCAAACTCATACAATGAATGGGATGGTGTATTATTTACATATGACCCGCTTATAATGTTACACTCCAAGCGTATTGTGTTAATTTTCATAATATTCACCGGTAAATCTGAGATGTAAGTGTGGTTTGGCTTGGCTGCAAGTATAGCACTCTTAGCGAAACCAAACAACCCGCCAATTGAATTGCTCTTATTGAAATAAATATTGAATTTTGTTGTGGTAATTTCCACCTGCAGAGTATTGCTATTGCTCTTGATTGTCAGTGTATTCTCAAATGAATACTTTTTCAATTCACTGTGAATAATTTTGACAATATCATCCAGTGCATACGATTCGAGTGGTATTTTGATAATTTTGTCATCAATATGGAACAAGTTGTTGTTTTCATCAACATTTGGGATTGAATTGTACATGTAAAAGTCAACCAGAGCGCATTCATAATCACCCCTCAATTCGATAGGTGGGAAAAAATTTGCCTCTATTACCGATGTGTTACCATTCAATGATATGTGTTCTAGCCATTGTGTTCACTTGCCGTGGTAAAGTGTGACTACACCACCCCAACCACCCAACGTGTATATTTATTTATTTTTTCTATTCTCATGCTCAATCTCAGAGAAGAATAAACTGATCGAAGCCCTTCCTGTATCGCCCACTATTCATGTCTTCATCCTTGCTGATCAATAGGAATCCAAATCTATCCAGCCAACATTTGCGGCAAATTTCCATGAATGAATCATAGCTCATGTCGCTGTTCACATGATCTTTGTACACATGACGCATATTCAAATCATCCTGTTTGAACATTATAATTACGTTTGCATTGTCGCGCACAAGGTGTTTCGGTATGCGAGTATACGTTTGACACAAGTAAAATGAGTCAATATTCTTGTGTCGCCCCATACAAAAATATGCTCGAATATTATCTTGTTTTTCGCAGGCAACATCATCGAAATCATAATTGAATTGTTCTTAGCCTCATTGGGAGGTAGGACTGCCTCATTGTCGCTAAACGTATTATAACCCATTCCTTTTATTGGTTTGAATCAGCTCCTTCAAATATTCATACTTTGGCTGGTATAAACTCTTTGAGAATAAGTAAATGTTCTCGAATTTCAACCCGTTTGGGCTCTCAATTAAACTGAGCATTTCTTTGGTTTTGCCACAATTTGACGGGCCCACAATTATCCCCCCTTATTGTGTTGACTAAAAGAGTGCTGTGTCTTGGTGGTGGTGGAGGTGGCGGATTCTTTCCAAATCGACCATTGCTCGGCGCGACGACATGTTTTCTTAGTCTTCTTGAGTTTGAGCTAAATTTTTGCAACTTTCTGACTTATTTGTTCTGCAAATTTTTGGTGCTTTGTTGTGTTCGTTATTCGTTTGTGCATGGGAAATGTCAATTGCTCAATTGGGAATTTTTAAATTGAACTTATAATTTGATTTAAATTTTTTTTTTTATTTTTAGGCAACTTATATCAGTGCAAACTGTCACGCTTAAATATTTTTGAGATGTGGTGCTCAGTTATAGGTTCATTTGCTGATAAAGCTAAAAAGTATATGATGACCTAAATCATAAATTTGAGTCTGATGGTTACGAAATTATTGAAAACCTTTCTAAGAAAGTTCTTGATTACTTATTTAAAAAATTGTTGAAATGTGGAATAAATGCTATAATTAAAGCCAAAGTTATTCAACTAAATTGGTAGTTAGCACAATTTGAAAATATATTTTTAAGCAAATCCAATAAATCATCTGATTGAGGACGTCCAAAATTAAGTCTCTCAGATTGCTCAGGAAAGAACGAAGCGGCGACGGATAGCAGACTTAGCAGAACTCGATGAGTCAGCTGTGGATGACTTACGCTGGGCTTGCAGCCAACCGAATACTTCGATTTTTCCAGCAAAGGAATGTGGAGTAGTAGCTCTAATAACTGAAGCAAAATTAACAAAACACCAATATGAACTTATCAGAAGCTTCGTTAACAGTAAAATTGATGCTAACCTTTTTCCCTGTTATAACAATATTTTAAGGAAAAACAGAAAAGCTATCCTGAGCTAACAAGCGTTACAGAATCAGAGATTGTAGTATCGCTACAAAGCTTATTGGATCACACGGCGACGCGCATTTTAAAGTTACAAAGCGATGTAACAGATAAACTTGATAAGTCCTCTAATTATCTTACATTAATAGGGAAATGGGGCTTGATGGCAGTTCTGGACACAGCCAATACAAGCAGAAATTTGAAAATAATAATTTCGAAGACAGTTGCTTATTTATGACATCATATGTTCCTCTACAAATTATCGTAAAATCTGACAATGATAACGAACAGAAAATTATTTGGAAAACCTAAGACCATCGTCTACCCGTTATTGCTGCCTGATTCGAATTCAATTTTAAAAGGAACCAGGAAATTTAATTAAAAATGAAGAAATATATTTTAAAAACAAAATTCAGCAAATTGATCATGATTGTAAGTGTAGCTATAATCTACAACTCTGTTAATGAAGTACATACAAATATTTCTTTTCTTATCTTCACTTTAGTCTTAAGATGGGTTCAGGACACAATCCTTAACTCTGTCTCGTCCCCATCTTAAAAATTCAATGCTTTAGTTATTGCTTATTTCCCATCAAAGAAAAACTAATGCGTATCCTTACTTTTCATAAAAACTTCCCAAAAGTCCAGAGAAATATTTTTTGAGGACAGAGTTTTCAATCACCTGGCAGTTCGAGTGCGTCTGGCTTTTAGTATTCCCAGTAGTTTAGCCGTAACTGTCAAAAAACAGGAAAAAATTGCCCTTTTTTTCGAAGTTTTTGCACTTTTGAAGCACTAGATGCCAATTTTTTTGGTCAGTCTGTTCATGACTTTTTTCCTCTAGTTTATATCTTTAACTTTGCCCAAGATGTAAAAACAAAATTCCAAACGATTTATGATATATGGACAATTTGGGGTGAAAATATGTTTGGTATCAAAAAAGTACCTTAACGATGTGATAGAACCAAGTCCTTTGGGGGATTTTTTTAGTTTCAGTATGCTCTTAAAAAATATCGCGGTCCGAAGGCTCAATGTGGATTGAATTGCATCTTTGACAAGCGATGCTACATTTTTATCATAAAAATATCATATCATAAATTCGGTTATAAGAAAATTTAAAAAATTCTATCGAAACCAAGTTAAATGATTATGAACTGAACATTTTTTGTGGCTACGGAGGTTAATATTTGAAAGGTTCCGTTCATGGCACGGTTCTTGGCACCCAGGAAACCCGAACCGAACCGGTTACGTGTGCATTTGTTTGTTGGCTTGTATATTCCTTATTTTCTCAAAATCGGTCTGCAAATAGTCATAAGCTGTGTTCAAAATCTGTGAACTGATTCAGAGCCTTATACAAAAAATCTCTTGGGTTAGGCAATATGGAGTTAAGTATTTTAATAGTTACATAGCCGTCCACTTATATCTTAAGAATGTTTGTTTTGGTTCCACCCTTATTAAACGAATAGCAATTAAAAACTCGCTTAAGTTTGAACAATTTTATGAAAAGTTAGGATTATCTTAAAGGTATACTAGCTCGAATTAGTCGACGGGTAAATAGAAGGCCAAAAGGTCCAAAAAACAATCACGAAATTTGCAAAAATTATATAATACACTTAGATTATTATGAAGATTTAAAGTTTATAGTTGTCGACAGATAAATAGGAGGCCAATCGATTCAAAATCACGAAATTTCCATAATTTTAGAATGAGCTTAAATTGTCATAAATAAATGTCTCGAAATTTGCAAAATTCAAAGTTGAGATTGTCTAATAACGGTTAAAAAGACGGGTAAGCTGGGGATAGGAGGTGAAAGTAAAATGGTCAAAAAGAAAAATCGCAAAATATAACTAATATTATATGTTATTTATAATATTATCTTGAATATTTAAGAGTTGGAAATTGTCGACAGGTAAATGGAAGGTGTACATGGAGCAATCCGAAAAATCTCAAAGCATGCAAAATTTTATAATCGGAGGTGTCAAAGAAATCTTTTCCAATCAAATTCCAACCCAAAACCAATTCTCGGTGTCACAGAAATCTCTTTCGGTTGGTTCCAAATCTTTTCACGAAAGCTAAGAAACTATTTATATGTTTTGTAGCTGTTACTATAGTCAGGGAAAACGAAACCACTAACTTTATATTGCCGAAGAGCGCAAACGAAAAGATTGGAATATTGTTCTCCCGACAGCTGCACTGCCTTGGAACGTTTCGGAACGAAACGTATACTAAGAAATCGTTTGCGGAATGATCGGCTTTTAGTTCTACTTCAGCTGCTGAATTGAAGAAATAAAATAAAAGCAAACGAAAACAACAAAGCTGAGAGAAACAAAGAAGTAAGCAACAGAAAAAAAAACAACAAAGTGTATACAAATTGAGCAGGAAACGTTTTCGAACTATTCGCGCTCGTTGCATATCGTTCCGATTCCCTTTGTCTGCAAATCAAGATAAGCGCATTTCGCTTTACGTTTAGTTTGCTCTCGCAAACGCAAACTGAACAGAACTCATTTTTTTTACAGTTACATTTTTTTGGGTTTTGTTAGTATTTCGCTCCGTGCAAGAAAAGAAACGAAACGATTCAGAAACGTTTCGTTAGTTTGCCCGCTCTGGGCATTAAAATTTGCGTTTCAATAATTATTAGGAAAAACAACCAAAGTCTTTCATGTTAATCTAAACCACCCACATCTGTGGCGCCGTTTAGCGATTGTGGCGCCATCTGGTTGGCAGCCAGCGCATTAAGTGCTGGCAAGTTATACCTTATGTTTGGCGTCAACAAATATTTAAATTTTAAATTTTATTTATGAAGAATATGAATTAAATTTGAATTATAATCTAAAAATGCATCATAAAACAATTATCACAATCAAAAAATTTCAGTTAAACATCAATTTAGCCCATAACTAAAATTAGGGAAATTTTTTTGCGAGAGATTCAGCTCTGTTTTAAGCGATGGAACTTTAATTGGAATAGTTTCTGTTGTAACTAGATTTTCAAATAAGAAAATGAAATCTCTTAAAGTTCTGGGACACCGACGGATTTTTCCCGAAACGAATTTCGAATTAATGTTTCGGTTAAAGGTTCCATTTTGGTTTTGAAGTAATTTCGTTTTTCGGTTTCGATACGGTAACCGCACTTTTATTTCGGTATACCGGTAAGTACCGATATAAGTAAATCTTATTTTTATACCCTTGGAGAGAGTTTATTGAAATTGTTCGGATGTTTGTAACGCACAGAAGGAAGCATCTCCGACCACATAGAGTATTTATATTCTTGATCATCATGCTATCTCCTCCGTCAGTTTTAAAGCTATCTTAACCAAACTTTGCACAAATTCTTTTGGTATAAATACGCTGCACATTTGTCGGAACCGGCCGGATCGGATGACTGCCATAGGAACGATCGGTTGAAAAAGTATTTTTAGTGAGAAAAACATTTTTGTTTTTAATGCTATCAATCCCAACCCTCGTGTTTATAAGTTTTGTATGATTTCACATAATTTTCCTGAGACTTATCAAAATCGGACAACTATATAGTATAGCTACCATACAAAAGATAGGTCTGCAAAAAAGTCTTAGTGAGAACAACTTTTTTGTTTTTAATTCTATCGCTCCCAAACTTTGTACAGATCAATATTATATTCTACCACACAATTCTATTAACTTTGATTTAGATGGGATGACTATAGCATAAAGCTGCCAAAGGAACGATCGGTCGAAAAGTAGTTCTAGTTAGAAAAACTATTTTGTTTTAAATTGTAGCGTCTTTACAATTTCCAGATAGTAATGTTATCTATTTCAACTCAATTTCGGAAAATTTGATCAAAATCGGATGAATATATCTTATAGCCATATAACAAACAAGCAAGTATATGTCATGCTCCAAGGGTATATAAACTTCGGTCGAGCCGAAGTAAGCTTCCCTCTATTTTATTTATTTATTATTACTAATAACACAAGTTTACAAAAAAGGACATTATTTGCAACAGAGAAGTTAGAAATCGTTCCCTATGTAATCGCCGCTGAACTCAAATAAATTGTCCGTTTTCTTCCAGCACGTCAGGCTTACGAGATATTATCATAAACGTTTTTTTAGTGAGGTATCTTTACATTTGTTGGTCCTGTAGCCACATTCTATTCCAACAAATTTTGATTTCATGTGAGCTGCATTAAAAAAAGATACAGAAAAACCAAACAGGATGTTTTGATTTTGCTGATAAGGTACAAATTTTTGGATTTTAATATTGAAAATGTGGTTATTTTTTGATAATATGGACTTTTTTCCAAGTTTAAATAATTCTGAAAAATTTTCTGCTAATATTAAATAACTTTGAAGTAGTCCTTTCTTTCTTCTTATTTTACATGTTTTCAGTTTTTCGATATCATCACGCTTTTAAAAGCATTTAATAGATATTCCCTAGAACCAAACCGAAACTTCCCAATCAGTTTGTTTATTATGAACGTTTTCATAATGGTGCCGAAATTGCATTAGGGTTGTGTGAAAGCATAAAAGCAAAATAGTTTTTTGGGGTCCAGCGATGTCGTGAATTTGAGCCACTTAACAATAAAATGCCACCTAATAATAAAATGTTTTTATACACTTGAAAAGTGTATTATAATTTTGCCCAGAAGTTTGCAACGCATAGAAGGAATAATCTCCGACCATATAAAGTATATATATTCTTGATCAGCATGACGAGCTGAGTCGATTAAGCTTTGTCCGTCCGTCTGTCCGTCCGTCCGTCCGTCCGTCTGTCCGTCTGTCTGTTTCTACGCAAACTAGTCCCTCAGTTTTGGAGCTATCGAGCTGAAACTTTGCACAGAGTCTTCTTTTTACTGCACGCTGCTAATATGTCGGAACCGACCGGATCGGATGACTACTTCTTGTAGCTGCCATACAAATGTTCGTTCGGAAAATGGATTTTAGTAAGAAAAACTGGTTTGCTCTCTATATTACTGCTCTCAAACACGGTCATGGGTAATATGTAATGTTTTTAAGCTGATCTGCGAAGTTTGGTCGAAGTCGCTAACCGTTGAGACAAGCTATTTCAAGTGTATGAAAACTTCGGTACAGACGAAGTTAGCTTTGCCTTTCTCGTTTTTATACTCTGTACCGAAGGTACATAGAGTATATTAAGTTTGTGCAAAAGTATGTAACAGGGAGAAGGAATAATTTCCGACCCTATAAAGTATATATATTCTTGATCAGCATCAACAGCCGAGTCGATATAGCCATGTCCGTCTGTCCGTCTGTCTGTCCGTCTGTCTGTCCGTCTGTCTGTCCGTCTGTCTGTCCGTCTGTCTGTCCGTCCGTATGAACAAACAGATCTCAGAGATGGTAAGAGATAGAGGTTTGACATGTATGGGACAAATGCTTCTTATACTTGCAGGCAGATCAAGTTTATTTTCAATTTTTGCCACGCCCCCTCCCGCCCCCACAATTTTGAAAAAACGTCATATCTCCCACAGTTTTGTAGATAGATGATATGTACCTTCTAGAGATAGTTAGTCATTAGGAATATGTATCGATTTGCCAAAGAAATGATAAAGATCGGACGAGCGGTTCTCAAGTTATGAGCAAATAAGTGAATCTGAATCACTCCCGGCCACCCCCGCCACCCACCACCCACCCTTCCACAACCAACGCCGCACAATCTTAGAGAGAGAGAGAGAGAGAGAGAGAGATAGAGAGAGAGAGAGAGAGAGAGAGAGAGAGAGAGAGAGAGAAAGAGAGAGAGAGAGAGAGAGAGAGAGAGAGAGAGAGAGAGAGAGAGAGAGAGGTACAGAGTATATTATAGTCGGGCTTGACCGACTTTCTCACTTGTTTATTATATTTTTCTGTCCTGAATTCCACGTTCTGATCATTGTTATGTATTCCAAGCTCTCAATGAACATTTTCAATCTTGTTCAGAACGGACTGATTGAAATTGAATTTTGACCTTTGTTTAACTAACTTCCATTTTATTTTATTATTTCTTTGAATACTCACTCCGAGACGTATTTGACTGCATGAACAATAAACCAAAGATGATTTGTTCACAATATTATTTACCATTAAATGACAAAAGTGCGTTTAAATTTTATTAAATATCGTGGCAACAAAGAAGAAAACTTCGCACTAACCAACTGCATTTACCAAAACAAGAGAGCCATAGAGAATGGACGCAGTTATCTGTGTGACATGTTAGAAAAACTTTATAAATAACTGATTTTCAAGAAGCATCCAAGTAGCTTAAATAGGCCACCCTTGACCAATGACTCAAATACTTATAGCTTAGCACTAACTCAGCACCCTGAGACCTTATTGCCCTCACCCCCATCCAGTCCAGTTAGAACAGTTGCCGAGCCTAGGAAAAGTTAACAAGAACACGTAGTAAAGATTTTGCCATTTAGGTTTTAATGCGATTAGGAGTGGCAGACAACAGAAGCTGAAGGCTGAGTCCAAGCCCGTGGTGCCTGTGATTTATGGCCTGGAATACACGTAGCTGCAATCGACGCTGACCCCGAGGAGCGACCTAGGCCAAGACCATATTTAAGTTAAAAATTTATCAATTGGATTTGCAAACTGCTTTGTCATAAGTTTCTGCGGCCTTTTGACACCAAAAGCAAGCACAACAAAGGGGGCAAAAGTGGGAAGTTTTTTGATTAAGCCTGGAACGTGGTTTTCTTCCTATTTTTTTTTTTTTTTTTGTGTTTGGCTAGTTATCGGTTTAGAAACGGCACGTGCCAGTATTTTGTATTTGATTTACTGTTGAGGCGAGAGATTTGCCACGACACAAAAGGCTGGTTGAGTGGTGCAGAAAGCGAAAAAGGATTCCTGTGGGAATTTCCGAGCGTGAAAGAATGTTATCTTAATTTGTGTGAAGCATTTGGGGGATTGTCAGAAACTAATTCAAAGTTTTGCAGGCAAGCTGGCAACTTTTGTTTATTAAATTTAAGCATAAATTTTGATTTCAGACAATTTGGGGGAAGCTTGATGAGTTTGGTGACGTTTTGATTGAATGGAGTATTTTGGTTTAAATATTCAAAATAAGAGCTAAATCTGAATAATGTTTCTAATCAATGTCAAATCTTTGCAAGAGCGCTCAAGTTTTTACCCCTTCCCAAGGTAGACGGTGTGAAGCACATCGCGTGCTTTTTAAGCAAATGTGGCTTGGACTTGTTGTCTTTTTTTGTGCACGTTCACCCAAGTCCAAGAACATCATAAAACTTCTTTAAAGTAATGGGTAGTAAGACGACGAGTAGCTTTTTTGTGGTGAAGTTAACGAGGCAGTTTGCATTCCCAGCAGGAGTCCCTGTTTCCTCTTATACTAAATTAAATCAACAAATTTGCTTCCTTTCCTACTTTGAGTTCCAATACAGGACATATAAATTGCTGGCATCATTTAGAAAAACACTTTGTCTATCAAGTGTGATAAATGCCAGAAGAAACTGCCGTCAACATTTGCTGCCAAATTGCGCATAATTTTTTGAGGCTATTGGGTGTTTGCTATTGCTATGTCCCACTCTCTCTCCCCTTCTCTCTTGAATCGCTTGGTAAACAGGCCGCAAATTAATTGATTGTACATCATTTATAAGGCACGCGTCGACCTCCCCAAAGCCCCCCTTCCCCCCCTCTTCATAACCAACGAACTGTTTCTGGTAATGTAGTGTAAACACAAATATTGCGCATACGCCGCATGGGAAAAAATAAAAATCGCATGGCAATTGCTATGCAAAATACACGTAAATATAATTTACTTGATTTTGTGGTGCTTCTTCGACTGCGAATGAGCATGCAAAAATGTCAAACGACAAAAGCAAATTTCTCACACATTTTTATGGTCTCCTCCAACCCCAACTTTTGCTTCCTTTTGAGCATTTCAAATCTAATTTATGACATTGAATCAATTTTCACAGTGTTGGTTATGTGTGTGTGTGTGTGTGTGGGTGTGCGCTGGTGTTTGCTTCTGCGGTCAGCAACGATTTTTCATATTTTTCCTGCACTTTTTTATTTTTTTTTTGTTGGTCCATCTTTGATGTCTGCTCTCGATACCCAGGAAAAGCAACAGCAAATCGAACCCAAGTCAAACATGCCAAGTTTTATGTCCTTTTGCCTGCTCGCCCCCCCTCCACCGTCCCTCACAAATGCCAAATTGAAAATTGATGAATGTCTTTGATTGAATTTGATAGGTGCCAAGCACTCAGTACGGCTATTAATCTCCGCGTAACGTATGAGTTCCAAAAGAGAGTCTGGAAATATCGTTGAGTGTTTATGCCTCAAATGTACTAGACAAAACGGAGAATCGTATTGATATCAAAAGTCATATATCAAATTTCTAAAAAAATAAATTGAAATTAAGCAGAGTTTGCAAGCCAAATTTTAATATTTGAATTGCCATCATCAAATAAGTTCAAAGTTGACAAATCAAATTAAAATCCAGCATCAGTCTCTCGCAAAGTAAACAACAAGCGAAGAGATCAAGCTCGCTGATGATCAACCTGCAAACATAGTGTGCCACGCGTGCTTGGCAGCGACGAAAATTGATTTGAATTTCAAGCAGCGATTGGTACAGGGTGTTAAGAGGCATCAATCTACATGAACTGGCCGCAGGACAAGCATGAGGAGACCACCCAAAGCAACACCAGCCCACTATCATCATCATCCAACTTGTTACTGATCAATATTATATGATACCACACAATTCTGCCAAGTTTGATCCAAATCGAATGACTATAGTACAATTTAGCTGCAATAGGAGCGATCGGTCGAAAAAGTAGTTCTAATGAGAAAAACTTTTTGCTTTCCTTTGGTCACTTGATATTCTTTAGAAACGTTGACGGTTTGAAATTGACTACTGAAAGCCAAGCGGAACGAAATCGTGAAATAATTAGGTACTATTTTCTTTAGACCTGATGAAGTAATCTCTCACATATTTGGCACTTCACATATAAACTTAAGCAATTTTAATTTGAAATCCAGAAGTTCATTCGAAAATCGACGTCGATATGTGGAACACACCCTATTATACAATAATCATTTCATTTTTAATTAATTCTAAATTTGCTTTGATAGATCTTTAAGACTGGTTCATTTCATAAAGACATTTTCATTTGAAAAGTTTTATTATACTTGTATATGAGATTTTCAAAACCACAGGGAATAATATAGATTTTAAAAAACTTAAATTAACTTTATTAAGATGGAATTTTAGTTAAGTCTTAATAATAATATATCTTCTAGTTAATGAGCGTCTGACAAAACAAACTCTAATGTGGAAAATGTTCATTCTACTGACACTTGTGTGGACGGAACTGCTAAAACTATTCGAGCTATGCTTAAGATGATTTTCCTGATAAGTATTCTAACATTTAATAATCTTTAGGTAAACGCTAACAGTCGATCTTTTACTTTTTCCTGGAATTGAATCCCTATTATTGAGTTTTTTGGAAAGCATTTCCAACTCGTCTTTACTTATCGAGTTCAAAGAATTATCCGTTATGTTTTCATTAACTTTTTGATTTTTGTTGTATATTAAAATTAAATGAGATTTAGCTACATTTTTTCATTTTTCTGATAGCTAGTTTAATTCCTGGAATCTAAGAAATCGAATTCAAAAACAGGCGGAGCTCTTTTTTTCAAAGAGTTGAAAATTACTGAACTACGTCCTGCCAGCCATAGTAATATAGAAATACTAATACTCATTTTCTGTTTTGAGCCTATCTCAATTAAAGATAAAAAGTTAGCGTTTGAGTTTTAAGTAAGTAGACCCCCAACGGATAATAGAATCAAGACTTTGCTTATTACAAATTTGGGTCCTCAGCAAATTTAATAAGGTTGATGTTCTTAGCTTTTCTTCAACAACTCTGATTTTCCAAGTATTTTTGCAATATTTTAAAGCTAATTGTTAATTTTGCTGACCATTCGCCAGTAACCTAATACCTAGCTGAAGTGAACCGAACAGAACCATTTTCGTTCGGATTACGAGCGAAAAAAGCGTTTCGGTTCGGTTCAGAACCGGCTTGCATCCCTGGTTTTAACTACATTTTCTCATAAGAAAATTAAATCTCTCGAAGTTCTGTGGCACCGCCGTATTTTTCGAGAGATTTACCTACAGCGAAATCTCTAGAAATGTCTCTGTCACCCTCGAAAGAGTGTACATTTTCAAAGTCGAGCAATCTTAGAGATATTCGTGCTTACTGCTTTATTAATTGAGCTGTTGATAAATTATGTACACTTATTAAATCACTAGATCGTGGTGGCTTTGGCGTAAAATCTTAGGGATTCAACTCAAATGCAATATGACCTTGGTTCAAAATTAGGGTTGGCAATATTTTATCGATATATCAATATATCTATATTTTGGTTGGACGATAAGGTTTGTTCCGATATAATATTTTTGTACCTATATAGGCGATTATCGATATTTTAAAACGATATATCATGTAAAAATACCATGGTAATTGCAGGAGCAAACTGACATAACAAGACTGTCGATTTCATTTTGCACAAAGCGTGTAAAAAAAGCGAAACCTTCGAAAAATTTTGTCCAGTGGGGTCGATTTGCACCGACTAGAAATTCATTTTGGACCCATAGGTTCTTGGTCAAATTTTCTTGGAGTTTTCCGTAGATTTCTTTCTACACGCTTTGTTGATTTTTTTTGCGCCCATCGATCGAATCGAGCCCTAAAACTATAATTTAGTTTCAGAAAATTAAGGCATTTAAATCTTAAGGTTATCTCTTTAAAAAGATTTTTTGGACCCGATATATCAAATATCGATGAAAATTTTGATTTTTGATATTATCGATATTGATATTTTGAGAAATATCGACAACCCTATTCAAAAGGTGTGGCCGTCTGTGGCCCAGCGGTTAGTGTGCTGATTGCTGGGTTCGATTCCGCCTCTGAACATCTAATAATAAAAGTTTTTTTCTTTCTTTAGAAACTAGCTTTTACACATACGGCCACCTTCAACCACCTATTGGCGCCAGCTGTGAAGTAACTAGCCATGAAAAAACAATTTCTTAAACTTTGCCGTTCGGATCCGGCGTTAAACTGTAGGTCCCTTTCTCTTGAAGCACACTCGCCAAGAGACTGAGAGAAGCTTGTCTTGGACCCTTTGGAGGAGCTGTATAGCCAATTTTACATACATATATTCAAAAGGTTGTTGATTTTTTTTTAAACAAGAATATTGTCATTTATATCATAAACCAGGTCTCAAAGTCCTTACAAATTATTTTGTGGTGTTTTAATTTCAAAATCTTTTTTTTTTAACCTTATTCGTACAACACTTTTGTTTATTTCTGTCTGTGAGCACCGTGCATGTTATAAGTACTATGAGTGGGCGTTGCATTAGGGCGTGGCTTGGTACGAGCACTTTGTTTGAATGCCAACGGCAGCAACTTGCAACTTTGTCATTTTATGGGTCAACCGTTTGACTGCATTTGGGTTATTTGGCTGTTCCGTTGTTATTGTTATGGTTAGTGTTTGTTGTCCATAATAAAGCAAACATATGACAGAAGAAAACTTTCCTGGTTGTACCTTTGCCTCTATTTGGCCTGCAGCAGCAACAGCAGCAGTCAAGTCAAGACAGGCAGCCAATAAAGTCAGAGGAGGAACAAAGCCATGAAAAGGCGTTGCCCAAAAAAAGTACACAATGAAAGAGTGCCGGAAGGAGGGGAGGCAGGAAAAACACACCACAACGAAGCGGGAATATATGTGTGTTATTATTATTTTTACTGCAAGGCATTCGCATAAAGGACATAATCATATTTTTCATCAAAGTCAGCAACTGCGATAAAAACTACATACACACACACACTCACACCCAAGAGAGGGATGA
Organism: Lordiphosa stackelbergi; assembly: GCA_018904235.1. Lineage (NCBI taxonomy): Eukaryota > Metazoa > Arthropoda > Insecta > Diptera > Drosophilidae > Lordiphosa > Lordiphosa stackelbergi. The sequence goes on along the minus strand of JAEIFU010000201.1, from coordinate 166,258 downwards.
GCGAGGCTGTCGCTATCCCTCGCGTATCTATGCTGCAGTTTGCTGTCAACATTTTTCATATCATAAACACTTTTAGTGTTGATATTACCAACAATAACTTTGCTCACACACACAGAAACACCCCCCATTGCGTTCTGCCGGTTCGTCTTTGTCTGTTTGTTGGCCTTGAGAAGAAATGTGCGAGTTGTGTCGAGCAACTCTATAAAACTGTTAGACAGAAACTTGAAAAATACTATGCGATTACAAGCAGCCAAAAAGTATACTATGGAAATGGAATTGATTCTTAAACGTTTGATAAACGACAATTTTCATTTTCCATTTCACAACTTTCGCAGGGAAATATAAAGAGAATTGTTTCAAGATAGTTTGTTATATTTCATTATAAGTGCACAAAATATTATTAAGAACACACTTAAAGCATCACAGAATTAGCTAAAATAGATCGATTGTTTTGGTGTACGAATGTGATGTTCAATTATGATTGCTAATTTAAGTGCTTCTGATGGATGAAAAAGCTGAAATATTCAAGTTCTCATTTAAAATTAAATCGATTTTTATTTTATTTCACAAAGCGTTCAGCATAAGCCAATCAATTTTTTTTATGGACGATGTATGGTTTAAGGTGAGCTAGTTTCACCACAAATAAAGTGTTCCTTTAAATTTGCATACTTATTTACATTTCTTTCTTCAGCTTTTAAGCTTTTATTAGTTTCGTTGGTTTATTTAACATTTGCGGAAAAATTTCTTCAATGTTTGCTAAAAGCATTTAATTATTGTATTAGCTGTGTGCCACGTAGTGGTCTGACTTTTTGGTTGTTTTTCTGCGTCAACTCTAGAAATATTTTAAATTCATATGCAATAAAATGTGAATACATTTGACGTAGTCCTCATTATGCGGCCCACACAAACATGATTCGCCAGGATACGTGTATTCTCCATGCTTGTGTATTTATGTTTTCAGTTGAAAGATATACAATATAAGTATATACAACAACTGCTAACGGTTGTTGGAGAGGTTGGGTATTGGAGGGTAGAAAGATTGCAAATTGCATGTGGAACTCCCACGAGTCTAATAACACAGCAAAAAACAAGACAAGCAAACGAAGTTCTTAGAAAGAACGAAATGAGTATACTCTATCTCAACTTGAAATTATAAAATGTATGAATTATTTTTACAAACTAACAAGATTTCTTGACGTTATGCCTCCTCAGCGCCAGAGTGGGCCTCAATCGATAGAAATTTTTAGTTAGTTGATTAGTCAACTAAAATTTTAGTTGATTAAATTCAACTTGATTAAATTTAACTTTAACTTAACTTGACTAAAATCAACTTAATTAAATTTATATAAAGTCAAATTTAGTTGATTGAATTAAACTAAGTTGAAAATTTCAATCAAAGTTACATTTTCAACTATTGTTTTATTTACAAATCAATGGCCGTGTTCACCAGCACAAATCGATGACGAAAAAATCGATGGATCTAGTTCAATTGTGGACGTGAACGAATGTGAAGTGCAACTATGATTGCTAATTTTTGTCATTTTGGTTAAAATCAAAACGATAGCTTTCACGCTTACCATTTTTACCTTAATATTTCATCAAAGCGTTGAACAAAATCCAATTAACTTTTTTTTATGGATGATATTTGATGTTTGATATGTGCTGGTGAACAAGGCCAATGTACATTTTGATTTATCAAGTAATTATGGAAACCAATAATTCAAAAAAACCCTGTGCGATTTTTGATGGGAATTTTTTCCAAAGAGATGAGTCGTTATCGACGGACGCAGTCTCGGTTGCATTATGTACACGATGCCAAATGCGGATAAGGGGACATCATTCCAGTTCGTCAGAAATGTTATTCCTGATTTATAAAGATTATGGCATTGACTTAAAGAAAATAATATCGACAACAACTGATAATGCAAGCAACTTTGTTGAGGCATTTAAGGAATTCGGGGTGGAAAAAATTCAATTTTTTGGGATAATTCTGATGATGACGGAAATTCAAGTTCCTCTGATGACTATGAGGAGTCTGCGTCAGTGCCAGAACAACTTCCTGATCATATTAAATGTTGCGCACACACCTTAAATTTATGCGCTAAAGATGGTGTTCAGCGCATAATTGCAGAAAGGAAAAATCCATTCGGAAAGATGCATCAAAGTGTGATGTTAAAATGCAACTTGCTGTGGAATGCTGCTGGACGTCCAAAATCAGATGAAATTATTAAAAATATTTTGGGCCATACTCTTTCCTGTCCTGGATGCACTCCGTGGAACACCTTATATGATTCGCTTCAGCAAATTTAAAAAATTCGGACAAAATGTTGTGAAGTAAGTCGAGCTCTTCTGCTGAAAGAGCAATTAAAAGATACGGATTTTGAATATATTGATGAATATTTAATGTGTGCTGGACCATTAGCAAACGCTCTGGATGTTTTGCAGGGTGACGATACCCTAAGAAAAAGATTGGAAAAAATTTCAAATACCCAGTTAAAATATTGCAAGCCCCTAGTTGCGCAATTTATGTCAAGTCTGCAAGCTCGCTTCCAACATTTTTATAACATAAGCAACGTTCTAGCAGAAATGAGTGTTGTTGCTGCATTGACTCATCCGCGGTTCAAAAAAACCTGGTTTGGATGCATAGATTCTCAAAAACAACAACATTGCTTGGGACTACTCAAAAAAGCTATTGCTCAAAGTATTGAAACCGACGAAATGTATGACGAACCCAAAGAAAACTTAAAAAATTACGACTTTTTCGACTTTGATTCTGACTCGGAGGATATCAGCAGCTTAAATTCTCAAAGAGGCTTGTCCGTTTCTTTAATGGATAAATTTTTATCCGAAAGGGAGAGGGACATCACTTTGCTTAAAAAATATCCTATTATAAAAAAGGTCTTCAAAAAATACAATACTCTGTAGGGTTGCGTTCATTTAAATTTGAATATTTGTTGCGCGTAACCGTTTTAACTCCCACGACAGCCACACCGAGCAAGCAGTGCAAATTCACACGAGTTGGCATGGCCTTAATTGATGGCAACCGATATTGGCGTTAGCTCGTTATTTGCTCTCACAGCCAAGCTACGGTCACCCTTTCTTTTCCATCTTCCGGTCAAAGACAACAGACGTGCGTTCCCCAAAGAAAAAGTTCAATTGTGTGAGCCAAAATTGAATAAAACCGAACCGAATTCATCCATCCACAACCGCATCCTGGTGATCCAGTGATTGCAACGATCGAGTTGCCGCTGTTGCTTGCCATTGTATGGCGAAATTGATTTCTTGGCATAGTTGTTCGACCTAACCTACACCAGGTATGCAAAGCGGTGTGATTCCAAACGCGAGTTATATATTTTCCGTTTCTGCAGTTACATATTTTTAATTGGGCGAGATCATCGCTTACCCAGCGAGATTTTCTTGTAAAGTCAATCTGTGACGTATGCCGGTCGAGGTTGACATCAATCTTACGCATAAAAATTGCCCCACATACATATGTATGTAGCCTCATGCACACGTCTGGATGAATGTATGTGTGTAGGTTCAATTTAAAAAGGTAATTAAAGTGATCCCAGCATCTTGGCATTATACTAAAGTGTTTTTATACCCTAGTGGAACGATTTATATACAGGCACTGGCCTTTACAGTAGCCACACGTGGCCCCTCGGAGTCGAAAGTAGCCGCTTGCGAAGCTCCGTTCAGAGAATCAGCCCTGTCGACTGCTAACAACAACAATCGTTCGTCAAACGCGTGGTACCTGCAACTGTGTCCAATCTGCCACACTGCGAGTGTCTTTTACGGGGCAGTTTCACCAATCTGCACCCACTGTGCCTGCGGCGTACAGTGCAGCCTCACATAGTGCACCCACTGAGTGTGCCTCCTATGCAATTTCATCAGCCTGCACCACTGTGCGTCTGTATCTCTGTGCAGTTAGTGACACCATCGACTTGTGAATACCCTGCGCACATGCGTTGGTCATCATCTCCCTAATTGTGGAGGAACCCTTAAGTTTAAGCTAAATACTATTCAATATTATTCCTCCTATTAATTGTTAAGACGTGGTATGGTATGTAGGCTGCCTTTTTATATATTTATGTACATTTTACTTAATACAATATTCCACCACCCATACAGCCCATCAGTCAGCAGGCCTGTCGACAACGGTGAGAAAAGCTGTTCATGTATTGTAAGTACGGCATAGCCGCCTAAAACCGTCCATCGCAACGAAGTGTACATATATTTATATCAAGAAACTTCTTTATAAAGAGTTACATGCCTACCCGATTTACAAGTGCGAGGCTTAGATATGTACACAATCGCCATTATATCTAAGCGCTGCATATTCAATTAGTTCGTAGTCTTCTTTGGATAACTATATCCTTATATTTTCAAAGTCCTTATTCTTCAAAGTTGTGTGTTTAATTTAGAGACCCCTTATGGATTGAATCCTCTGTCCTTCCCTCTCCCGAAACTCTGTCTACTCTCTTTTGTCTGTGTAACCATACAGTTTACTAGGGTGCAAAAGTACCCACCCCATTTTCCCTGAGCAAAGCTGGCACGTGTAGGCAGAGTATGCTCCCAGTAATGCTGTCCGCTCGCCGCGGAGGTTATCCACAGTTACAAATGGCGCCCAACGTGGGGCCCGAGAAAGCGAATTTAATAAAATTTATTTTGTTTGTTTTCAAAAGCTTATGAAATCTCGTCAAAGTCACTAGACACTCCGTTGACATAAGACTGTTAGTCAACGTCGATATAGATTTGATGGACTCGTATAGTCAGCCCCATGCTATCCAAAAACCTTCTATTCTTCCTCAATCCTTATTTTCCAACTATTAAAAGTATTAGTTTCCGCTTAGTCATCGTATTTTAACTTGTCTTGGAGATGCTGACCAACTGTTAATTAAGACGGGGTCAAACCAGTCAGTTATCATTACCGTTCGTATTCTTATGAAGTAAATCTTTAGTGTGAGCGATGCCTTAATTCACTGTGGATTGATAGATCTGAGTCCAGAATCTTGGTTCTATACCTGGTGATAAATTTATCGAATCACTAAAGCAAATGTTTGTCTATACGAAGTTGAGATTGTCCTTGATGGATGACTTCGTCGAGTTCCTCCTTGTATAGATAAAATTCCCACAAGTAAAATTTTAAATTCAGAAATTCTAGAAAAATCACACCAGCTAAAAGAAGAAAATATTAATGAAATGCAAGCCGTTATTGAAGGATAAGACCCATATTATATTACAAATATTATTTTTCGAAATATATTTCTTAACGTTTACATACCCATCTGTTTTATCGCTACCTCCACTATATTCATTTACATAATATAGCTCATAACGAATATCACTATCGTATTATAGTTACTAGTATAGGTTCTGAGCGACTATCAGCATAATTTATAGCTATGGCCGTAAGACGTAGCGCTGAGGATTTATTATCCCTATCGACAAATGATGCACTTGCATGTACAATTTGTAATGACACAAGTGCAGACACTGTGGTTGTAGAGACTCCCTGCAAACATAAGTTCCATCACTCTTGCATATTGAACTGGTTAAGCACCAAAGAATCTTGTCCCATCTGTAGGCAGCAGTGCACACGCGCCAAATTGCAAATAAAAGAAAATGTACCGACTGAAACTTTGCCTCAGCCGGATAGACCTGTTAGAGGCGCGGTTGAAAATACATCCACTGGGGCTATACCTCGAACTCGGATGAACACTAGATCAAACATTAGGAATACACCGCCCTTGTCCAATGTACGACCTACCCAGAATACTAGACGCGACACCGGACGTAACAGATCCAACTCTGACCCGAATGGTATAACAGAGCAACGAATTCAACAAATTATTTCAGGATCGTTAGAACAGTATCAAGTAAGCCTTAATGCGATTATTTCAGATCAAATCGCAGCAACAATGAGAAACCTGAACATATCTCAAAATGCGCCTTCAGCTCGCGAAGACCCTCAATTCGAATGGGAAAATGAGATTCCACCGGTCAGACCACCCACTCGACATGATCGTGATCATATTCCGAGAAACGAATCGTACAACGCTCGTAGAGGTTCTCAAGAATATGTTTCTGAACGGCCTGACAGGATATCAAGCGTGATATCAAATTGGCACTGTAAGTTTAGCGGCACTTCGAATGATATACCGATTGAAGATTTCATATATCGGGTGAACTGTCTAACTGCCCAATGTTTGAACGGAAATTTCGAGGTTCTATTTCAGTTCGCCAATTTACTGTTTGCTGGACCTGCATTGTCATTTTACTGGCGAGTGCACAGGACAGCTGAGCATCTGAACTGGTTTCAATTATGCAATAAATTGCGTGAGAGGTATCAGGACCAGCGAACTGATAGAGACATTAAGCAAGTCCTGAGACAACGCAAACAGGGTGCAAATGAGACTTTCGATGAGTTTCTAGATGGCATGTTAGCTATTGCCGATACATTGCGCGATCCCATGTCTGATAGCGATTTCACTTTGGAAGTCAAACACAATTTAAAGCCTGAGTTAAAACACGAACTATTACACGTGGATACCCCTAACTTAGCAACCTTGCGTAAAGAGTGTCATCGACACGAAGACTTTTTTGGTAGTTATCGATCCAAAGCAGCTTCTCGTCCAGCTCATCCTACTAAAAGGTTTGTTAATGCTATAGCGCATGAAGAGGAGAGCAGTGACTCTAGCTCTGAATCGCCAATAGCGGATGAGATTTGTGTGGTAAGATCACCAGAGAACGTTAAATGTTGGAATTGCGATGCCACCGGACACAGATACCACGATTGTATCAGTCCCCGTCGCATCTTCTGCTACGGCTGCGGAGCTCTAGATACGTATAAGCCAAATTGCGTTAGATGCAGCAAAGCACCGGAAAACGAAGCACAGGATGTTCACCGGAGAAGAAACGGGGACATCCGACATTAGCTTCGGATGAATCTACCAGAAACCCAACTATATTGTCGTCACCACCTGAACCTTCAAATAATTCACCAGACGTTCCTTCTTTGAGGCATTTTAAGCCTTATCACGTTAGATTAAAAGAATATAATCTACGCAGAAAAGAAATTTTCCACCCCGATGTTAGCATCGTATCAAAGACACGTGCTGCAGCACGGATGCAAAAATTTTGGAGTCCCAGACATAAATTAAAACGTTTTGTTGTGTCAGCCATTTCGAACAAAAACGATGATATTCGACCTTTCATAAAGTTAGATATTTTCGGTCAACCTTATCTTGCACTATTAGATAGCGGAGCAACCAAGAGTGTCATTGGCGGAAGCCTGGCTAAACACATTCTATCTGGTACCGCTAAGTTCGATAAAATTAAAGGAGTAGTCCAAACGGCTGACGGGCAGAAACAAAACGTTGAAGGCACTATAACAATTCATCTTAATTATAACTCAGTACAAGCAGATTTTGAGTTTTTGATAGTATCGGCCATAAAACAGGACATAATTTGCGGAATAGACTTTTGGCAAAGGTACAACATTACCATTTCCCACTCTTGCGTCATAAACGAACTAAAAGTAGAAGAAGATGAGCAAGACAAACTGCTGTTGACTACAGTGGAGAGATCCAAATTAAATTCAGTGATCAACTCATTTCCATCTTTTGAGAGAGATGGTCTGGGTAAGACAAGTTTGGTCGAACATACGATCGATACCGCTGGCGCTAAGCCAATTAAACAAAGGTTCTATCCTTTGTCACCAGCCAAGGAAAAACTCTTGTGCAAGGAAATCGATCGTATGTTGGAGCAAGGAGTAATTGAAGAGGCGCCCGCATCGCCATGGTCTTCTCCGGTTACACTAATTGTCAAACCAGAAAAAGTGCGTTTTTGTATCGATGCTCGGAAACTTAATGCTGCAACTATAAAAGACGCTTATCCGATGCCTATTTTAGAGGGCTTAATAAGTCGTCTACCGCCTGTATTTTGTATATCGAAAATCGATCTAAAGGATGCCTTTTGGCAGATTTGCCTAGACCAAGAATCTCGAGCAAAAACTGCTTTTACCGTTCCAAATAGACCACTATATCAGTTTAAGAGGATGCCATTCGGCTTGACGAATGCACCTCAAACTATGTGTCGTCTAATGGACCAAGTAATTCCGTATAACATGAAGTCGCACGTTCTAGTTTATCTAGACGACCTTTTGGTGCTATCATCAAGCTTCGAAGAACATCTGTTACACTTAACAGAAGTTGCGTATCGTCTTCGACAAGCAGGATTGACGATAAATGTGCAAAAATCCCAATTCTGTTTGAAGAAGGTTAGCTACCTCGGTTACGTAGTGGGTGAAGGGTCACTGCAGATCAATCCTGAGAAAATCCAAGCTGTAGAACAATTTCCAATTCCTCAGAGTCGAAAGCAGCTTAGGAGATTTTTGGGCATGACAGGCTGGTATCAGCGGTTTATATCCCAGTACTCAGCTGTAGTTTTTCCGCTAACTGAACTGCTACGTAACAGACCGTTCGAGTGGAATGAACAAGCGCAGACTAGTTTCGAGAATATTAAATCTGCACTCTGTTCAGCACCGTTTTTGATTCACCCAAGCTACGAAAAGCCCTTCATTGTCCAGTGCGATGCTTCAGTACATGGAGTAGGAGCTGTCTTAGCTCAAGTCGATGACTCAGGATGTGAGCGCCCTATCGCTTACATGTCAAAGAAATTAAATAAAGCACAGCGAAACTATACTGTAACGGAGCTCGAATGCCTTGCAGTTGTGTTAGCTGTGAAGAAATTTCGCATGTACATAGAAGGTCACTCCTTTAAAATCGTTACCGATCACGCCAGCCTCCGTTGGCTAATGAATCAATCCGATCTCAGTGGAAGATTAGCCAGGTGGGCAATAAAGCTTCAGGGTTTTCAGTTCGAAATAGAACATCGCAAGGGAAGTGAAAACATAGTAGCAGATGCATTATCACGTTGTTTTGAACAATCGGATGAAGTCGCTGCTGTTGAGTTTGAAGTTCTTCCTGAAATCGATCTAGAATCAGAAGCTTTTCAATCCGATGAGTATTCTAAACTAAAGGAGAAAGTTCGATCTTCAAATCTGCCGGACTTTCAGATAGTCGATGAGTTTGTATATCACCGTCCTAGTTTTCCAGCCAGCGAAAACGCGGATGACTGCTGGAAATTAGTGGTACCAAAAGAGTTGCGCCAAAGCGTTATAAGTTCTGCTCACGATCAACCAACTGCTGGTCATTGCGGAATAGCGAAATGTCTAGAACATATTAGACGCAGGTTCTTTTGGCCAAAAATGGTATCCGAGGTCCGCGACTATATTTCGAAATGCGAATTATGTAAGACATCCAAATATCCCACACAAGCACTCAAACCACCAATGGGGAGACAAGTGTTTAGCGAAAGGCCATTTCAAAGACTGTACATTGACTTTATTGGACCTTTCCCGCGATCGAAAAAAGGAAATATCGGTATATTCATAGTGCTAGATCATTTCTCAAAATTCACCTTTCTTAGACCCATAAAGAAATTCACAGCTAAGATAGTGATCCAGATTTTGAGAGATGATGTGTTTCTATGCTTTGGCGTTCCAGAAACGATCGTGAGCGATAATGGCACACAGTTCAGGAGCCACGAATTTACTGAGTTTCTAGCCAAGTATGGTACACAACATGTGCTTACTGGAGCTTATGCGCCACAATCTAATGCAGCGGAGAGAGTAAACCGCTCCATTAACGCAGCACTTAGAGCCTATGTACGATCAGATCAGCGCGAATGGGATACTTTTCTTAGTGGGATCAACTGTGCGCTTCGAAATTCCATCCATCAATCGATAGGAGCATCTCCATACCTAGTTGTGTTTGGACAACATATGGTGACGCACGGTCAAGATTACAAATTGTTGAGACAATTAGATATGCTCAGGGAAGGAGTAGCAAATTTCGAACGAACGGATGAATTTGCGATAATCCGTTCAAACATCAACAAACACTTGAACAAAGCATACGATAATAATCGGCGCTCATACGATTTACGGACCAGACCACGTTCCTTTGAAGTTGGCCAGGAAATTATAAAGAGAAATTTTGCGATAAGTAATTTAGCTGCTGGATTTAATGCAAAGTTGGCACCTATAGGAGTCAAAGCTCGGGTTACTAAGAAATTGGGAAATTCCTTGTACCAACTAGAAGACCTAAACGGCAAGCCCATTGGAACTTTTCACGCAAAAGACCTTTGGTAAGCAACGCATCCTTTTTCAGCTTTTATTTTGGCCTGATCGACTTAAATCAAACCTGTGTTGTAGGGTTGCGTTCATTTAAATTTGAATATTTGTTGCGCGTAACCGTTTTAACTCCCACGACAGCCACACCGAGCAAGCAGTGCAAATTCACACGAGTTGGCATGGCCTTAATTGATGGCAACCGATATTGGCGTTAGCTCGTTATTTGCTCTCACAGCCAAGCTACGGTCACCCTTTCTTTTCCATCTTCCGGTCAAAGACAACAGACGTGCGTTCCCCAAAAAAAAGTTCAATTGTGTGAGCCAAAATTGAATAAAACCGAACCGAATTCATCCATCCACAACCGCATCCTGGTGATCCAGTGATTGCAACGATCGAGTTGCCGCTGTTGCTTGCCATTGTATGGCGAAATTGATTTCTTGGCATAGTTGTTCGACCTAACCTACACCAGGTATGCAAAGCGGTGTGATTCCAAACGCGAGTTATATATTTTCCGTTTCTGCAGTTACATATCTTTAATTGGGCGAGATCATCGCTTACCCAGCGAGATTTTCTTGTAAAGTCAATCTGTGACGTATGCCGGTCGAGGTTGACATCAATCTTACGCATAAAAATTGCCCCACATACATATGTATGTAGCCTCATGCACACGTCTGGATGAATGTATGTGTGTAGGTTCAATTTAAAAAGGTAATTAAAGTGATCCCAGCATCTTGGCATTATACTAAAGTGTTTTTATACCCTAGTGGAACGATTTATATACAGGCACTGGCCTTTACAGTAGCCACACGTGGCCCCTCGGAGTCGAAAGTAGCCGCTTGCGAAGCTCCGTTCAGAGAATCAGCCCTGTCGACTGCTAACAACAACAATCGTTCGTCAAACGCGTGGTACCTGCAACTGTGTCCAATCTGCCACACTGCGAGTGTCTTTTACGGGGCAGTTTCACCAATCTGCACCCACTGTGCCTGCGGCGTACAGTGCAGCCTCACATAGTGCACCCACTGAGTGTGCCTCCTATGCAATTTCATCAGCCTGCACCACTGTGCGTCTGTATCTCTGTGCAGTTAGTGACACCATCGACTTGTGAATACCCTGCGCACATGCGTTGGTCATCATCTCCCTAATTGTGGAGGAACCCTTAAGTTTAAGCTAAATACTATTCAATATTATTCCTCCTATTAATTGTTAAGACGTGGTATGGTATGTAGGCTGCCTTTTTATATATTTATGTACATTTTACTTAATACAATATTCCACCACCCATACAGCCCATCAGTCAGCAGGCCTGTCGACAACGGTGAGAAAAGCTGTTCATGTATTGTAAGTACGGCATAGCCGCCTAAAACCGTCCATCGCAACGAAGTGTACATATATTTATATCAAGAAACTTCTTTATAAAGAGTTACATGCCTACCCGATTTACAAGTGCGAGGCTTAGATATGTACACAATCGCCATTATATCTAAGCGCTGCATATTCAATTAGTTCGTAGTCTTCTTTGGATAACTATATCCTTATATTTTTGTCAGCAGCACCTAGACTGCCTTTCATATTATTAGTTGCTTATGGCAAATAAGTTAAATTTTCATATGAGTTACTTGATAAATGCGCGACCCATTGAATTCAGTCCGCATATAATGAAGTTGTTACTTAAATTTTTGTTCTTCTGACCTTAATGAATTTTTATTAAAATGAATTAAATCCCTTATAATGGGCTCCTGAGATAATTGGCTTGCATTCAATATGGGTAAAGGCACAAATATTCATTGACCTTTACTAGGTTGGGCGGGTAATAGAAAGAGAACATTAACATCTAGTTCTCCATAATTCTTCAAAGTTGTGTGATTAATTTAGAGACCCCTTATGGATTGAATCCTCTGTCCTTCCCTCTCCCGAAACTCTGTCTACTCTCTTTTGTCTGTGTAACCATACAGTTTACTAGGGTGCAAAAGTACCCACCCCATTTTCCCTGAGCAAAGCTGGCACGTGTAGGCAGAGTATGCTCCCAGTAATGCTGTCCGCTCGCCGCGGAGGTTATCCACAGTTACAACTCCAGGGCCGTCGTCTGGACCGGTCGATAGAATGTTTTTTTTTGCAACATTGGCCAACACTCCGAGATCGAACAGGACATCCGATGAATTATTTGAAAGTCAGGTTGTGATGAAGGCCAATATGGCAAAAATAAATCAAAAATAACTTTGGTTAGATAATGATTTAATGAATTGTCAGTAACAGAAAGTGGTTTGAAACATTCTTTATGGTCTTAACTATATTTTATACCATCGGTCATCAATGGTATTAACCGCTGATTAATAATGCCATAATAATGGTTAAATATGTAGATGTGTGTGGTCATTTCGGGGCTTAAAAAGCAGTTTCTTAAGCATTTAACGGTTTTGTTACCATGGCGATCCATTATCCATGAATTGTGCTTATACATTGATCGTGGCATTATTTTCCGCTTAATTGTTATTAAAGATTTTCATTCTAACTATTTGTTTAGCCTTTTTGCCATTCGCGATTTATTAAGTCGTCAGTCACATTAAATAGGTTTAAATTACTCTCCTACCATAAAGTCTGTAACTTATATCGTGTTAGGGAGTGTGCTTAACTAAAAATCATATACTAGTAAAATAAACTTAGCAATAGTTGATTTTAGTCAAGTTGATTTTTGGTCATGAATAAATTTCAATCAATCTAAAAAGTTAAGTTGATAAACTATTAGTTTTCAACTTTCAATCAAGTTAAAAAAATCCCAACTCTGCTCAGCGCTCATCTAAGTTAAGATTCTCATATTGATTTAATGAAATGTAATTCTGTAGTCATTGTACATTGGTTTAGGTAATATTACCTATAAGAATGGTTGTCATATCGTGGACCGATTAGTACCGATTTTTGATCAAAAACACTCAAGATTAGATTAGGATATCGACGAATCAAATTAATATAAACTCAATGTCCGTACCCAGGTAAAGCCCCATACGGAGTACGACGAAAAATTCGTTTTGATACAGTATTTCATATAATTAGAAACACCTTGGCTTTGCTTTGATGCTCATGTGCTGTTAGAAAGTGTTTCTATTTATGTGAAATACTGTATCAAAACGAATTTTTCGTCGTACTCCGTATGGGGCTTAAGGTACAAGTAAGGTAAAAATATTCGAAACTCCCATTAATCAGCCTTTTAAAGCAGAAGTGGGCACGAAATTTTGAGTTTTAGTGCTGTAAATCAACAACGGAAAAACAACCCTTATAAGCCAGTCTCGATGGCGCACACTGCACATTTTTTGAGCCGATTCGCATGGACTTTGTGGTTGAAACGCACTTCGAATCGAGGCAATTTCGACGCCATTTCCTATCTGAGTAACGCCAAGAAATATATCTTGGAGCAATAAGAGCAACGCTTGTATTTCAAAGAATGGTATATCCCCTCTATCTACCCTCAAATATCTAGAAACTAAACTATCCAACGAAACTATGAGGCTTTAAAATAGAGAACTTTCGGTAGCATGTTGTACAAACATAGATCAAAAGAAGCTCGGAGATCAATTTTCAGAGAAAATCGAAAAAGTGAATGTAGTGATAAAATAAGAATATATGTTAATATTTTAACGATTTAAGTCCTTTTAGAGATTAAAGCTTGCAAATGTTTATATTTCTTTGGTTGAACAGTGAACCCACAACCTGAACGGTCTTGCAACTCGACCACAGGGCTTTTGGTTTTATGGTTACATTCTTTACTATGATTAGTTAGCTCTTTCTACTGATAGTAGTATGCGCTACGTGTCAGTCGTTCTTGAGTTCAGTATTTAATATTCTTAGTTCAAAAACGTAAAGCAATAACAAAAGGAATATGTACTAACAAAATCTGGAAACAACTTTGAAAACGGGGGTGAAATGGAAGCGTCTCTCCCTTCACTAGATCCCAAGTCAGTGCATCAGGAAACTCCACTAATGTTCACATAGCCAACCAGTTTCTTTTGCTGCTGCTTACCACCTGCTCGACATAATCATTTCAACCCCTTCAAAAGGGTATAAGAACTAGGTGGAAGAGCACTCGTCGAATCTGAAGTCCTGATATAGCCGCATAGTAAGGAACCACGGCCCGCGCCCGTTCCCGTGCCCGTGCCAGTGCCTCTGACTGTATAATGATGAGCAAAAGCGTAGGTAGAAGTGGAAGCCATCTCATGTCTCTAAGCATGAGAAATTTAATTTTTACCCACACCGTGCCACATAATTGTGTATTCAAGTAAGAGATATGGGAGTCCAAAGAAGCTCTATCAGTGCGGAGGCGCCGCAGAGGGCGGAATACCACCCAGCCACGTGCATGGGGCGATGCCAAAGGCTGCCTTAAATTAAGATAATGACATGTGAGGCATGGCTCACAGGACGCACAGGAAGTGGTTGGTAAATTGCGATAACATACAAATGGCATAACGGTGGCTCACTTTTAAACACTTAACCCTTGACACGCACTTTTTAAAGTGCAACTTAATGGCAAACTGCCAACGAGTTCAGGGCGGGCGGTGGAAACTAGGACGACCCACATGCCAATGCGTTTGGCAGGGGAAATTGTATTTTGTGCCTAGTTTGTAAGCGGAAGCTAATGTTGATGGCAAATCGAAAATTGCAGCAAAAAGTTAACTCAGTACCTATTAACCTTAATCATCTGCTGAAAATGTTCCTAAGTTGCGCACTTTGTACCCGAACTCGTGCAGTTTCTTCTGTGTGCCTTTGCCCAATTTTCGTTCCCTCCGGTTCTCCTTCAACACTTAATTATTATCGAGGGCAAGGAAAACAAAGCTTATGTCTGGGAACGTCGCTTGATTTACTTAATATAATTTTGTCCCTGCCAATGTTAATTTATGGCAGCGGAATTTCCACCCTCCCCCCACGACCACTTAATGCCGCAGCAGTGTAATAAAAATCCCAGAAAATGAGGACGAAGAGAGTCAAACAAATGTCCCGTTAAATATTTAGTTGATTTAATTATGTGGACCATGAAGAGGGGATGGACAGGAGGACAGGCCATTAAATCAACCCAAAACTACACAAGAAAATTTACGAACCACAACAAGCTTGCGGTGGCAGGGGTGACGGGGTGTTTTCTTCATATTGTCTTTGTTTGGTTATCTGTTGCTTATTTATTACAACTGCCATATGCCATAGATGATATAACAGAGTCGGGAAGATGATTCTGCCTTGTGGTCATTTTTTGGCAAATTAATTAAACAAATAAAATAATATGTCAGCAGCAGAAAGCAATAAATACTAATTTGCCTGTTTCAACACAAATGTTGGCTTCTTTTGAGATAAAAGCGACACAGAACAGAGGATATGTGAGCAGCTTGACAGTGGCAGGGGCTGAGCTGTGGGTATTGTTGCCATAGATTCCAGCTCAGAATGCGGTGGGGCCTTTGGTGGTTGTGTTGAGCTGTTGGCTAGACAACTTATCACAGGCTTTTGTTTCAGCCACGCCCCCATTTGGTTGATGTAGAATTTTCCAGCGTCTTTTTGTTTTTCCCGTTGGTCAGTGGACCTACGCTTTCTTTGCCTCAGACTTGATGTCTATTTTAATAGTGTTTGTGGAGAGCTTTGTATGGAATGCCTAGAAGCAAATGTTGCAAATAACAAGGATTTTGAAGAGCTACCGGACTGTTCGCCGAAATCGAACAGAGGGAACTTGCAGAAATAACTACAATTTTAAGTCTTTATATAAAACCTATAAAATTGATTTCATTTATATTCGGCAATAATTCGATATGCTGAGAAAATATGCGTTCTAAATGCCGATTTCTTATCCTTTAAATAACTGTTATATGCCAGATGAACCAACAATTTATACTGCTATTTGCAGTGGTACCTAGGAAACAAGAAATCGACGAAATCGAAATACTTATTGTGTAACCTGTGCCTTTTAAAAATGGGTAAAAGGGGATCACAAAGTTATGCAAATATATGTAACAGGGAGAAGATAAGATTTTCGACCCCATAAAGGGTGTAGTATGTATATGTTCTTAATCAGCATCAACAGCCGAGTCTATCTAGCCATGTCCGTCTGTCAGTACACTCAAAAAAAAATCAATCCATACGGGATCAAATCAATCCCAAGCGGTAATGAAAACAACGTAATCCCGGATATGCTTGAACCAATCAGAAAAAGGATTGAGTTGATCTTCCTTTTTTGATCCCAAGAAAGATTACAATTATCCCGGGGTAATCCTTTAAGAGATTGAATTAGCAAAAAATTTAAGAAAAAAAAAATTGTTTAGTCCCAACCCAAAGATGTACCATTTTTGGCATGTTTGACTTTTTAATTTGAGGTAAGACAACTCTTTTTTTCGTTCCTCCGCCAGGCCACGTGCCATAGGACATCCATCCATATCAACTTCGAACTTGGTTTATTTAAGTCTTCTGCAAAAAACAAATAAATATACAAATTGTTGGACTCAACTGGGATTTGAACCCACGACCATGTGCGCACTGAACATGAATGGAATGGCATTTCATCACACACCACCAACTCTATCGGTTGTTGCTGCGTGTCTAAAAGGCTACTTATATTTCTTCGCTCTCTCTCTCCAATTTATGGTCATGTGATCCCAAAAGGGATTGAAGTAAGCACATTTGGAATGATTCAAGTTCGAAAGGCATGGGTCAATCCTTATAGGATTGAATTGTGTAGAATATCCTGGAAGTCGAGATTGAATATTCAAGCTCATGCCGGGCTTACTCCAAGATTGAAAAGATTGAAATTATCTCGACTTTTTTTTTCTGTGTATGAGGACAGAGTTAGTAAGAGTAAGTGGTTCGGAGTGTATGAAACGATAACTTCTTATAACTGCGGGCAAATCAAGTATATTTTAAATTTTTGTCCCGCCTCCCTCGCTTTTTATCTTATACCGAAAACACGGGGCTTATTTAAAGAATGTATTTTTTGAGAACGCTTTTCTAATATTACGAACTCTCCGTTCTTGTTTTTTGAACTGATGATGAAACTCTGGACCTTGGAATACCTGAAAACTCACGGCTAACGACAGCCCTTAAACTCACACGGCTATTACTCACACCTGAAAGATGGCGCTTAAATCGTAGTTAACGCACAGAAGGTCTAATAATTGTCTTGTCCACATCACCCAGCGTCGTTGGGTAGACCACTGGACCCGATCGACTGGAATTATTTGAAAATTACCGCCAAGACGTTAAAATATCGATGTTTTGGTGACAAACCCGTTGGAGACAAGCCTTGTGTACGTAAAAAACCGTGTAGTTAGTGATAAATAGAGAAAAAACGAAACCCAAAAAACCCCTTGCTTACAAATTAGATATGGGACAAATTCTAAGTTGCAAACGCGTCACCGTTGCCGTGCACTTCTCCGTCCATCAACTCCGTATTTAAAAACAAGTGAGAACGTCGGTCAAGCCCGACTATAATATACTCTGTATTAGTCTTATCCAAAGAGTCAAGCGGGTATCATGCAAAATTTTATTTTTTTTTTTATATCGATATATTAGTATTAAGTATTAAGATGTTTTTAAAACATTTTTATGATGGTCGCACAGAAGACACTGCGAATTCAATTGACGAGACAGACAGACAGGTAAAAGCCAGCGTAGAGATAAACCCGTTAGAGACAAACCGAGTGTAAATACAATTCTGTGTAAATGGTGATGATTTGCCTCTTCATTGTCCGAATTGCAATCCGATTCTTCAAATAACGTTACCATTGGATAAAATAAACAATTTTTTAAAGAAGTCTGAAGTCTTCAGCCATGCAATCACTTCGAAATTTGTGTTTGAATATATTGGTAGAAAAGGCAAAAAAAAAATAATTCGCTATTGCTATGCCCCTATTGCAGACATATAGTTGAAAATAGCCATAAACTATTTCAATAATTAAAATGTGACGAGTTTCGTTTACAATGTACATACAATATTTACTCAGAATATTTTTTTGCTTTTCAGGCGTAGAGTGTTATATTGTCCCTACGGGCGTTATGTCAGCGGGCGTTATTACATGCATCCCTTGCATTACAGTGCTCTTTCCGTTGGGACAACTACAGCAACATCTATGGAAATATAGTTGGGAATAAAATCGACATTGAATCTATCATATTTGCAGTTTATATTCCATAGATGTACGTGAAAATGCTTTTTTTTTTGCGGTCTTTCATGTTATTCCCATAAATTGATAGGTTTTTAAGAAAATTGCATACAGCACTTTAACTTATTCCAATTTTTTTCAGCAATTTCCTTGTACGTAAGGATTCACTCCTTAAAAGCCATTATTTTGCCTTTTTCTTCATCAGTTTGTGCTTTACCGCCCACCATAGTATTTTTTTCTATTTAAAACCTTTATATGATGTCAAAATATAAGCTTCATTGCGCGGAGTTTTACTCAGAACGATTAAATCACGTTTGTCCTTATTCAAGTGCATGATAAAAATATGCCATTTTTGAGTTCGTTGGACAAAATTTTTAACAGAAGACTACGTTTATTTGATAAAATTATTTTGTTAATTAAATTGTTTGTTTTCAATGCTATATGTAATACAAAAAAAATTTTGGAAAAATTGACTCTTTTTATATAATTCTGGCCAAGTTTACGCTCAAAATAAGACACATTTATATTTAAAATGTTGCTATGATATTCCCCTAAAATGATGGCGCGGGATCGAGAGCGTAAGGAAAAAATTGTGGCCGGGCAAAACGGGGGGTGGGCGGGCGGGGAGGGCGGGAAAGGGCGGGCGAGTACGCTGGGGCCCAGTGTGGGCGGTAACGACGAAAAACGCGTAAAACCAAAGAGGATCAAAAGTAAAAAGAGACGTTAACCCAAAAAACGACGTGGCGATGTAACGGTCAGTAGGTAAAAGAAACTGTACAAAGACCACAATAAAAGCGTTATGAAAATGAACCGGATCAGGGCAGGAAGGTCAAACAACGTACCAGAACCAAAAGGATCAAAAAGTAAAAAAAGAAATAGTAGATAGGGCATAAAGAAAAAGAACAAAAAAAAAAGGAACATGTAGAAAAAACAACGACGAGATCAAAAAAAAAGACCATAAGAAGTCGATAATTTTCAAGAAGAAATTCGAAGGAGGGTTTTCAGGCAATAGGGGTCATAATGGTAAAAAGTTCAGCCGATAAAATTGGGTCGTTTTTATATTTTGAATCCTCGGATAGATTTAAAGGGAGTGTAGTGAAAGGAAGTAGAGTGACCGAGGGTAAAAGAGACTACTAGAAAGCTTGGGCCACGAAATAATAATATTTATCATCATTGGAGCTAAGCGACAATGTTATCAGTTGTGTAGCGCGAGCGGCTGGTGTGTAGGTCAATCGGCAGAACTTGTCAAAATACCAATTGATTCCGTATTTTTAACTTTAAAAAAAGTTAAAATTATTTTGTGATTTTAAAAAACTGAAAAATAAGTTTTTTGTCAAAATAACTGTTATAAAAACTTATATAAAAAAAAAAGTTAATAATTTAAAAGTTAGAAATAATTTTTTTTTTTTATGTGGGTATACTCTATTCGTATAAAAATTAACAAATAAAAATTTTTTTTGACTTTTTAGAGATTAAATTCGAAACTCATCCCCCTTATTTTCCATACATTTCAAATTTTCGATTTTGAGGGCGAGCGCGCGTCCACTAAATGAAGTCCGATCGTTGGCAAACTTTTTTTCATATCTATTGGGACCAAAACGAATCTTTTTCCGCCCGGTATTTTGAATTCAAAAAAAAAACGAGAGCGTAAGTTAAAGTCGGCTCTAACCGACTTCGATATACCCGTTACTCATGAAAAAACATGTTTAACAGCGTTGCCGCGTTGCTTAGTGTGACCATCCAAAAAGTATGCAACATTTTTTTAGGGTGGTAGCGGGGAGGGCTTGGTTACCTTTTTTTGTCCGTCCGTCCGTCCGTCCGTCCGTCTGTATGAACACCTAGATCTCAGAGATGGTAAGAGATAGAGGTTTGTCATGTATGGGACAAATGCTTCTTTTATCTGCACGCAGATCAAGTTTGTTTCAAATTTTGGTCACGCCCCCTCCCGCCCCCGCAATTTGGAAAAAAGTTATATCTCCTACAGTTTTAAAGATAGAGGATTCGTACCTTCTAGAGATAGTTAGTTATTAGGAAAATTAATCGATTTGCCGAAGGAATGATAAAGATCGGAGGAACGGTTCTTACGTTATAAGCAAAAAAGTAAACCAAGCCCTCCCCGCTACCGCACTAAAAAAATGTTGCATACTTTTTGGGTGGTCGCACTAAGGAACGCGGGTACACTGTTAAACATGTTTTTTCATGAGTAACGGGTATATCGAAGTCGGTTAGAGCCGACTTTAACTTACGCTCTCGTTTTAAATATGGTTGATTTTTATTGGGGTAATTTTTAATTTTTATGGACCTTTCAGCACATTTTAGGGAAAGTTGTTTTTTGAGTGTAGAACTAGAGGCGATTGAAGCCCCTTCGAAATGTAATTTTAGCTATAAATAAAACTTAATTTTTTTGAGCGTGCAAAAATAATTTAACATTTCAGTTTATTCTGTTTTTAAAGCAATCGGTATAAATTTTAAATCACACTTGCGCTCTTCTTTATGCGAAACTCGATCTCCAGTCGAATTCAGTTGATTTCGCCAGAGTTAAATTGTTACCTCAATTTCAGCTTCGGTTGAAAGGTGTAATTGTGTCTTAAGGGGAAATTAATATTCAATTGCTCCAATATTCCAGTTGTATTGTAAGACCGTCGACAGCTGCAAAGGCAAAATGAAAATGTGAATAATGATAACGTAAACTATACAGTTCCATTGTGAAGCCTCTTTAAAAGCGGCACAATTTTAAATACCTCAAACAGTTTGACCAACAAATGCAGTTCACAACTCCATTCGAAGCACTCTGTAAAATCAATGCAAGTAAAAACTGTATGCAAATCGAAATGGGCATAAGTGAATTGCAGCTGGGAGTGGTGACAAAGCCGTCTGCTTGGCATTTATGCACTCAAACTCACGCACTCTCTCGCACACACACACACGCACAATCAATTATGCAATATGAAAAGCCAAGCCATGTTTGTGGCACACAAGCGCAACGAAATATTGAAAGGCATTTGCTGCAATTTTCTGAATAACACGAGGGGGGGACATTCGAAGCCCTTAGGCTACCTCAACGTCTGCATTGCGCCATGCAACCAATCCTACGACTATTTTTTGTTCTGCCGATTTTCATTGAATATTTTTTGGCCAGCACCCAGCAGTGAGTCGTGAGTCCAGAGACGTCCTGGGCGTGTCAGAAGTTTATGCCAAAGGCTACACCAGCAGCAGCAGCAACAACATTTTGCTGAGCTCAATATTTGTTCAACTTTTCAGCAACAATTCCACCCCCGCTCCATACCACTCCCACTCGCAGTTTGGCAGTTTTGTGCAGTGAAAGTGATTTTCGGTTGAAGAAAAGTTCTTCAGTTCAGTTCAGTTGGTTTATTGGTTTGATTTGCTGCCAAGTTTGCGGCGTCTGATTATGATGGGCGGGTGGGAGCAACCAGTGTTGGTTCACAAACTACAATCCCTTAACTAAGCTGTGCGTAAAATCTGATTGTATTTTAGGCCGCTTAACAACTCACCCAAATGCGGTCCACAAAACGACACATGAGAAACAACTGGCAGGCAGGGCCCAGGAGAAAGATCGTCAGTAGATGAGGAATAATCGCGAGTCCGTTTGACATCAGAAATTGACAGATGGTCGAGGTGAAGCAGACAAACATCACAAAATTTGAGAATATGACCAGGCTGCCAATGAAGAGCAGCTTACAGCGCTGAATGGAAGGGAGAAGGTATCATTAGAATGTTTTCTTTAAAAACCAATTAAGTGTAGACTTTAAATTTCACAAAAAAAGGTGATTTCGGTCCACTGAAGTTCATACAGGTCAGAAAAAAAATTTTCTTACGGGCACCAACAAAGCCAAATTAAATGGCAACAGTAGGACCAAATGATGTTGAAAAAGCGTCTCAAAAAACCTCCATGTGGTTGTACTCAAAACCTTATGCCACGTTGGGTTTTGTAGCATGTAACGTGCAACAATATGTTGCAGGCTCTCGAGCGGATGGAGGTGTAGCAGACTCGGAGGGGCACGCGCTTGTTCCGGCTATTTTAATCGGTAGTGGGATGGGTTCCACAAATGGTTCCTAGTTGCCACATGCTCGCCTATATATGCTCAATTTTATAGATATCGCGTGCGAGTTCTCATTCGAATCGATCAATCAGATAGTGAGGACAGAAAAAAAATAGAAGTGAAAAGGAAGAAAACTAACTACATGTCATATACATCTGACGGCCTAAGCTGCCATCAGAGCCAGAGTCGCTGTCATCTGTGCTGTGCAGATGTTGTTGCCACAGCTAATGCCCACCCTACCATGACCACCTTTATGCCAAGGTCAAGCTATGACCGGTGATCCCTATGGACAGTCGACTCTAAGATTCCATTCTCTTATTTAAACGTTGCATGGTTCCCAAACAAAAGCACTTAGCAGATCATTTCTTCATTCAACATACTTAATTTATTAATAAACAACTTCATCATTATCTCCAGCAAAAATTAAAATCATAATAAAGGAATATATTCAGGGATTAGGACAAAATTATAAGATAAAAAAAATATAGGTAAAGATGATTAAATGTACTGGTAGTAAGGCTAGCAATAAGATTTAGTTAAATTTTAGTATGAATTTTTAATTAAGTTTCAAATTAAGATAAGGCTAGCGATAAGGTTTAGTTAAATTTCCATATTTATCTTTAATTAAATTTAATTGTTAAGTTTAAATTTAAGCTTTTCTATCTTCGAATCTATTTACTTCATCATTAAGTTCGAATATTCATGATTTGATTGACTTTAATGATCATTGGCTATGCCAAACAATTTAGCTAACCGCGAGGCCTACGAATAGCCCGAGAAACAAAAAAGAAAATCACTAATGATCATTAAGGGTCATAAATGCACTGGCTGATAAGCATGTAAATATTTTATGGCAATAAAATAACAGCTGATTGAAATGAAATTAAATTGAAATTAAACATTAATTTACTTTTAGGTTGAAGGGATCTGAATTCTGGTTCGTTTAGGTATGAAGATCGCCAGTAAATAAATCAAATATATTTTTGCTTTAATTTTTCGGCATAAGCCGGTCACTTACCCCACACATATCCAACGATGAAAGCGCTCTCATGTTGTTGTTGCTGTAAATTTGTTTGGGTCTTTTGTTGTAGAAAAAAAATATATTGTTTATTTATTGGGCGGGGATATCAGAACCTTGAGCTAAGCAAAGACCCTTTCTTCGGCAACCAAAAAAAATATAAAAAAATTTAATCAATGCAATTTGATGTAGACACCTTTGCATGTGTGAGTTTTAGGCTATTTTGTTTTTCATGAATTTTCGCACTTAGTAACAGGGAGAGATTTTGACATTTAAAAATTATTTGAACATTTTCACCTATTCGCTGACCGCTTAATTAATTGAGAGCTGAAGCATCATATCAAATAATAAAGTTTTCTTTATGCACGTGGCCAGACCATTACGTAACAAATGGGAATGCTGGGTGTGATGGTACGAAGCAAAAAAAAACTCTGTTTGCACTATCCATTATTTTGCTGGGAGGGTTTAGGGTTTTCTCCAACACAATTTCCGCAATTTTCACTTTTGGAGGAAAACCGAATTAGGCTGCAAATTTTGGGCTGCGACGTCTCTATCCACGCGTGTTTTAGTTTCAGCTTTCGCGGGGGAACTGCACTCAACGGCAGACCATTGATCGGCGGATGCTATGCCTACTCTTCTATTGCTCTGTTCAAGTTAGCGTAGGAGAGGGGGAAAGAGAAACATTGAGCTTTTAATTCCAGCGCTTGTGGCTGTGGGTGGAGTACTCCAGCGGCATGAGTCGGTGAGATTTTCGCTCAATCCAAATGAAATGGGGTGGATGGCCTGTAGTACCAATCTTCTCGTGCACTTTAGGTTTCTTCACTCGGTGGTGGTTCTTCCATGGGTACACTGGGGCACGATGGAGGCCACAAAAAAGGCACCTTGGGGGTCGCACTGGGGGCCAAACCTATAAGGTTAGAAAACCACCTGGTTAAAATCGGCCATGGACACGTCCACAGAATGAGTAAACTTACTCTTAGAGTTTGGCCGGTAGTATTTATTAGTGGGGCTGGCTTAGCCAAGCACTCAATCACTTTTCACTTTGAACTTTTAATTTGCACAATTCGACTTTAATTTTGTCCGCGCTTGAAATGTAGTACTGCACTTGATGAAGGTTCAAACGGAAAAGGAAGGTCTGGTTTGGTTAGGAGAGCATTGGACCTTTTAACAGAGGCTTGGTTGCAATTTGGATAAAATCCCAAATTTTTTTATTTGACGTTTGAGTCTGTTATAAGCATTTTGTTAATTGCATTTTATTGCTCATAACATTTCACTCAAAGAAATTGTATAGCATGCTTTTAGGCTTGAGTGATATTTGGAATTCTGAGTGAAATATTAATTTGACTCACTTTTTGGGCACAGGGTAAAAAAAAACTGAAATTCAAACGACAAGCGCCCTACATTTCCCTCCCACCAAAATCTCACTTGGGGGTGCAAACGCACAAGAGAGATTCGCGCTTGGAGCAGGCCTTACTGTTTAAGGTCTTTGGCATGATATTTGCCAATAACTCGTCCCTGTAAGTCTTCCAACTCGTAATAGGCATTTCCCAATTTCTTACGAATTCTGCATTTGATAAAAGCAGGGGCCAATTTTGAACTGAACCCTTTTGCGAAGTCGCTTTGCTGGAAATTTCGCTTATATATTTCTTGTCCTGGTTTGTAAGACACTTCGCGACTACGTAAGTTATACGCCCTTTCGTTACGTTGGCGCTGCGCTGCCATTGTATCCTTAGCTTTATTGCAGATAAGGTCAAAGGAGTCCTCTTGACCGAATCGAATTGTGCGGTCATCCAGTAGACCTAAAGTTCTCATTAATTTATAACTGGAGCCATCCGTAACCATATGCTGGCCGAAAGCTACTCTATAGGGGCTGGAATTAATAGCGGAGTGATGGCTAGAGCGCAATGCACAGCAAATGCTGCTCAAATGCTCATCCCAGTTTTTCTGGTCAGGGCGAATGTAGGCTTTAATGGCAGAGAGTACTGATCGGTTGACCCTCTCTGATGCGTTGGCCTGGGGGGAGTAAAAGGCTGTATAATTATGCGCTACTTTATATTTGTCCAAAAGGGAATTGAAAGCGGATGATTTGAACTGGACACCGTTATCCGAAATCACTGTTTCTGGGATCCCGAAACAATGGAATAGATCCTCTTCAAGAAAGGGAATAATAGCGGCGGCAGTAAATTTCTTAACAGGCTTAAGAAATGGGAATTTCGACATATGGTCGAGCACAACGAAAATTCCCACATTTCCCGATCTGCTTCGTGGGTATGGACCCAAAAAGTCCACGTAAAGCTTTTGGAAAAAGCGCATGGTCTGACCTGTATTACCCATCGGGGGTCTTAGAGTGTGGTTTGGATGTTTAGACGACTTGCAAATATCGCAATCATTAACGTACTTTTTTACATCCGTTACCATATTTGGCCAGAAATAAAATCTCCTAAGTCGCTCCAAGGTTTTATTTATTCCGCTATGGGAATACATAGGGTCTTCATGGGCAACTTTTAGGATCTCTGTAATTAGTGAGTTCGGTATCCATAGCTTCCAACAATAGTCGTCAGCTATTTTTATTCCGGACGCGTGTTCTGTTCGGCGATAAATAAAATTGTCAACTACCTTCACGTCAGGCATTTGGGACTGATTAAGACGAATTTTATTCATTAAGGCGACATATTGTGGTGAGCAAAACTCGGGTGACTTGAGATCTACCATTATACTCTCAAGGTTTAGAGCAGATAAATCCTCAGAATGCGTGCGGGATAGCGCATCTGGCACAATATTCTGGCTACCTTTCCGGTGTTCGATTTTGAAGTCAAACCTTTGTAATTTGAGTGACCAACGTGCTAACCGAGAACTTAAATCACTCTGG
The DNA here is from genome assembly GCA_018904235.1 of Lordiphosa stackelbergi. Lineage (NCBI taxonomy): Eukaryota > Metazoa > Arthropoda > Insecta > Diptera > Drosophilidae > Lordiphosa > Lordiphosa stackelbergi. The sequence goes on along the minus strand of JAEIFU010000201.1, from coordinate 139,989 downwards.
GTCATTAACCACTTTAACGAAGCGTGATCCGTTATAATGGTAAATTCATGGCCTTCAATATAAGCCCTAAATTTTTTTACAGCCAGAACTGCGGCGTAACACTCCTTCTCAGTTACGGTGTAACTCTTCTGACACTTATTCAGCTTTTTCGACATATAGGCTATTGGCACTTCGTCTCCCTCCTTATTTTGCTGCATTAAAACAGCCCCAACACCTGTATGACTCGCGTCACAGTGCAAAAAGAAGGGCTTCTCATAAACGGGACTGTGTAGCACGGGAGCTGAGCACATATGAGACTTTAATGTCTCAAACGCCTGTTGAGCCTCATCAGACCAGATAAACTTACGCTTTTGCTTCAGCGTATCTGTTAATGGAGAGGCGATAGCGGCATAGTTGCGAATAAATTTGTTGTACCACCCGGTCATGCCAAGAAAGCGTCGAACTTGCTTGATGGATTGTGGAACTGGGAAATCGTTTACAGCGGATATCTTTTCCGGATCTGTGCTAATAGTTCCATTGCCGATCACATGACCCAAATATTTGACCTCTTTTCGGCAGAATTTGCTTTTCTCGATATTGATGGTTAGGTTTGCACGAGCCAATTGGGAAGCAACAATCCTTAAAACCTCAATGTGACGTTCAAAAGTATCTGAGACTATCAGTAAGTCGTCTAGATAAATGAACACTTCGGTTCGCAAATGGGCCGGTATGATTTTATCCATCAGTCTGGACATTGTATGAGGCGAGTTGGTGAGGCCAAAAGGCATAACCACAAACTCATATAAGGGTCGACCTGGCACCGTAAACGCGGTTTTATCGCGTGATTTTGGATCAAGTGGGATCTGCCAAAAGGCGTCCTTAAGATCCAAGCTTGTTATATACTCGGCCTTTGGAAGCCTAGCCAAGATTCCGTCTATAAGCGGCATTGGATAGGCGTCTTTTACCGTTTTATCATTTACCTGCCTACTATCAAGGCACAATCGGACCTTGCCTGGTTTCTTGACCAACACGACGGGTGACGACCACGAACTATTGGATTCTTGAATGACTCCAAGTTTAAGCATGCGATCTAATTCGTCATACATCATATTTTCGGTTACGGGGGACACAGCATAATGACGCTGTTTGATTGGCTTAGCGTCAGCCACGTCGATGCAATGGGAAATAACAGTCGTTCTACCTAGGCCTTTTTCGGCGAAGGAAGGAAAAAGTTTGATGGACTTCTTCAAAACATCCTGTTGTTTAGTCGACAATTTCCTTAAAACTGGGTCCTCGATTGATGCAATATTGAAATTCTTGGTCATTAGGTGCATAGGCAATAGGTCAAAGATGGTCCAAAAATCAATGCCTAGGTATAGATTCTGTGACAGTGAGGGAACTAGGTAAAAACTGAGGTCTTTAGTCTCGCCTTGGTATGTTACTCCTGTAGTTACTTTTCCTATAATTTTCTGATTTTTCCCATCTGCAGTTTTCACTGAGGTGGAAAGTGGCTTGTATTTCACGTCACTTTGGCAGAGTTCCAGTGCAAATTGACCTCCAATACAACTTATGGAAGCACCTGTATCCATGAGGCCAACCGTGGGCTTGCCGAAAAGGATAACTTCTGCATACGGACGCACATCATGTGGTCTGCCGACTACCGTAGCCAAAATCATTTTATTTTCCAGCTTGCGCTGTTTTTTGAAGGCGATTCTTCTAAGAGAAGAGCGGGATTTGGTTGTGTAAGGATGAGTAGAAACGATTGAAACATGTAAGTCCGGGAATTGGTTTGTTTTTACACCCATTTGGTGCAAAAACGTAGTCGACTCTTTTAGTCGGTGTTGGTTGATTTGGTCGCAAATTGTTTGCGTGCACTTTTCTGAGGTGCACGCGACTGCTGGTTTTTTTGGATGGGGGTCGAGTTGCATTTACGGCAATTGCCCTTATAGGTATCAGCCTTGCCACAGCCAAAGCAAAAAACTCGCTTTTCAGCTTGGCAGTCTTGATGACGATGGCCTTTATTCCCACAATTCCAGCATGATGTCTCAACTGCGGATACTTCGTATTCTTCTTCCTCAATACTTTCTTCGTCGGACTCTAAATCAGGTTGCTCAGCCAAAGCACTGACTTGGCGACGGGGCATGGGTCGCGAGGACACAACCAATGGCTTAGGTTTCAAAACTGTTTGTAAAAATATTTCGCGTGTACGAACGAGGTGTCTTAGGTCCCTAATCGACGAAGCGGGTTCGTAAAGAATTTCTCGCTGTGTTTCAGGCAACAAATTAGCTCGAATCGTTTCGACCAGAGATAATTCGGACATGGACTCTGAGAGTTTGTCGGCTAAAGTGACGATAACACCATAAAAATCGTCAAACGATTCGTTTGGCTTTTGTTTGCGCTGATTAATTTCAGATCTTAGATGCATGTCTGTTCTGTCATCTTTAAACTGACCCCGCAACGCGCTACATAACTGTGTCCAATCGTATGTGGGAACGCGTTTATGATACCGCCAGTACCACTCGCTTGCGTGTCCCTCGAAAAGATTACTAGCATACCGGGCTGTAAGCTTAAGGTCTCCATTCAGAGTTTGTTTTGTCAGTGCTTCGACTCTATAAATAAAATCGTCAATTGACATGACCGACTTTCCAGTGAAGCGAAGTTTCCAATTATTCATTATCAGACTAATGCGATCGGGTCTGAGTTCAAAGCCAATAGTATTGACGGAATCTTCACCTGTTGATGGCTGTTCCGGGTTAGCTGGACTCTGTCCACGTATCTGTGAGCTTTGTAAGGGATTTATTGGAGGCTGAGGGTTACCACCAGCTGCAGATGCAAACCCGTCAGTTGCTTGACCAGGGCTAGGTTCAACATTTGAAGTTGAAAGTCGAAATATTTGGTCCAGAGCTTGCTGTTCAACTTCAGCAGCGGTTTGCATTTGAGGCGGGAACCTACTTGGAGTCGGACTTACAGAAACGCTCTGAAGCCCTCGAGAGATAGCCTGAGTAATGTTTTCTGTTTGCTCGGCCATAGTTCTCGCGATTAACTGGCTCTGCTGTGCCATGGCTGAGGCTATTGCTTCTGCTATAGCCTGTTCAAGTGTTCTTGTTGCGACTGGCTGCTCCTGAGGGGCGGCAGTGGCAGAATTCTGTGCATTTTGGCCGTTATTTTGGTCATTCATGGCTGATTGCAATCTATTGTCTTCTTTTCTTTTTTGAAACCTAGTTAAGAGAGATTGTGAAGTCGATGGACAACGACCTTTCGAAGTGGAAGACAACGAGGTGCTTAAGTCTTCAGATGAGGCTGAGTGCACTGGCTCTAAAGTCAGCTTACACAATGGGCAAGTTTTCTTCTTGCCGACTTTTGTGTTAAAGCAAGACCTATGAAAATTATGGCTACAGCTTGTAGTTAATAATTGGGCCTGGTACACGATAACCTCGCTACAAATGCAACAATGCTTGCCAGTGTCGTCCAAAGCCGTCAAATCTTCTGTGCTATGAACTAATGGCATTTCCTAAAATCTGAGATATAAGTAGAACTGATAAACCTAATAGATAAAAACTAAAATAACAGACAAAAAGAAATTTTTGTTGTATGTAAGAAAAAAACTCAAATCGTAAATTACTCAACGGTAAATCAATATTCATAAACTTAAGGGAACCATGCAAACGATTAAAAGAACTGATAAAAAAATGTATACCATCTGTATTAACGTTTGCTAGTGTTAGACACAATATAAAAGGGGAACTTGTAACGCCTAGATAGTTGCGCGGCAGGTCGTAGTTCACAACCACGTATACCCTCTTCCAGCAACAACCATATTAAACTTACTAAATTCACAAGAGGCAGAATTCTAGAAGGTTTCTTAGCTATATAGGGTACTGACTGGCAAAAGACAACAACTCAGTTCCATTTTATCTAGAAAACCAAACAAAATCTGAGAAAGTTAAAGATGTATTCGACTTCGAAAACATCTAAGCCGAAAAGAAAGCGATAGAAGAGGAGAGGACTGTTGACTAGACCATGCAACATGTATGCATTTATTCGATAGTACAACAGGAAGGGTGTAATTGGGTTGGGGTGTGACTTAGTGGGAGGGCCGTAGCTCGATTCTCCACGTAAAAACCCATAAACAACACCAAGCACACTTCCAACTACAGGTACACTAGGACTAAAATGTCTTATGCTTTAAGTGACAGCGGAGTTATAACCAATCAGAAGTTACAACACGTCCAGCGAGTCAGCATAAACACATGATCTATTGTTCACAGAAATACTAGGCCATGGAAGTACTCAATACTAATTATGGTCTCCATAGTACCAGAACAATAGGTAGGACAAAGGGTGTGACGAAAAAAACTAAAAGATCGATTCTTATAAGTTGTAAAGTCAGATGACGTGACTAAATTAATGTTTTTGATCGGGTCAGGCCGGATCTGGCCACCTAGTTGGGCGCCAAATAAAATTGTAGCATGTAACGTGCAACAATATGTTGCAGGCTCTCGAGCGGATGGAGGTGTAGCAGACTCGGAGGGGCACGCGCTTGTTCCGGCTATTTTAATCGGTAGTGGGATGGGTTCCACAAATGGTTCCTAGTTGCCACATGCTCGCCTATATATGCTCAATTTTATAGATATCGCGTGCGAGTTCTCATTCGAATCGATCAATCAGATAGTGAGGACAGAAAAAAAATAGAAGTGAAAAGGAAGAAAACTAACTACATGTCATATACATCTGACGGCCTAAGCTGCCATCAGAGCCAGAGTCGCTGTCATCTGTGCTGTGCAGATGTTGTTGCCACAGCTAATGCCCACCCTACCATGACCACCTTTATGCCAAGGTCAAGCTATGACCGGTGATCCCTATGGACAGTCGACTCTAAGATTCCATTCTCTTATTTAAACGTTGCATGGTTCCCAAACAAAAGCACTTAGCAGATCATTTCTTCATTCAACATACTTAATTTATTAATAAACAACTTCATCATTATCTCCAGCAAAAATTAAAATCATAATAAAGGAATATATTCAGGGATTAGGACAAAATTATAAGATAAAAAAAATATAGGTAAAGATGATTAAATGTACTGGTAGTAAGGCTAGCAATAAGATTTAGTTAAATTTTAGTATGAATTTTTAATTAAGTTTCAAATTAAGATAAGGCTAGCGATAAGGTTTAGTTAAATTTCCATATTTATCTTTAATTAAATTTAATTGTTAAGTTTAAATTTAAGCTTTTCTATCTTCGAATCTATTTACTTCATCATTAAGTTCGAATATTCATGATTTGATTGACTTTAATGATCATTGGCTATGCCAAACAATTTAGCTAACCGCGAGGCCTACGAATAGCCCGAGAAACAAAAAGAAAATCACTAATGATCATTAAGGGTCATAAATGCACTGGCTGATAAGCATGTAAATATTTTATGGCAATAAAATAACAGCTGATTGAAATGAAATTAAATTGAAATTAAACATTAATTTACTTTTAGGTTGAAGGGATCTGAATTCTGGTTCGTTTAGGTATGAAGATCGCCAGTAAATAAATCAAATATATTTTTGCTTTAATTTTTCGGCATAAGCCGGTCACTTACCCAACACATATCCAACGATGAAAGCGCTCTCATGTTGTTGTTGCTGTAAATTTGTTTGGGTCTTTTGTTGTAGAAAAAAAATATATTGTTTATTTATTGGGCGGGGATATCAGAACCTTGAGCTAAGCAAAGACCCTTTCTTCGGCAACCAAAAAAAATATAAAAAAATTTAATCAATGTAATTTGATGTAGACACCTTTGCATGTGTGAGTTTTAGGCTATTTTGTTTTTCATGAATTTTCGCACTTAGTAACAGGGAGAGATTTTGACATTTAAAAATTATTTGAACATTTTCACCTATTCGCTGACCGCTTAATTAATTGAGAGCTGAAGCATCATATCAAATAATAAAGTTTTCTTTATGCACGTGGCCAGACCATTACGTAACAAATGGGAATGCTGGGTGTGATGGTACGAAGCAAAAAAAAAACTCTGTTTGCACTATCCATTATTTTGCTGGGAGGGTTTAGGGTTTTCTCCAACACAATTTCCGCAATTTTCACTTTTGGAGGAAAACCGAATTAGGCTGCAAATTTTGGGCTGCGACGTCTCTATCCACGCGTGTTTTAGTTTCAGCTTTCGCGGGGGGAACTGCACTCAACGGCAGACCATTGATCGGCGGATGCTATGCCTACTCTTCTATTGCTCTGTTCAAGTTAGCGTAGGAGAGGGGGAAAGAGAAACATTGAGCTTTTAATTCCAGCGCTTGTGGCTGTGGGTGGAGTACTCCAGCGGCATGAGTCGGTGAGATTTTCGCTCAATCCAAATGAAATGGGGTGGATGGCCTGTAGTACCAATCTTCTCGTGCACTTTAGGTTTCTTCACTCGGTGGTGGTTCTTCCATGGGTACACTGGGGCACGATGGAGGCCACAAAAAAGGCACCTTGGGGGTCGCACTGGGGGCCAAACCTATAAGGTTAGAAAACCACCTGGTTAAAATCGGCCATGGACACGTCCACAGAATGAGTAAACTTACTCTTAGAGTTTGGCCGGTAGTATTTATTAGTGGGGCTGGCTTAGCCAAGCACTCAATCACTTTTCACTTTGAACTTTTAATTTGCACAATTCGACTTTAATTTTGTCCGCGCTTGAAATGTAGTACTGCACTTGATGAAGGTTCAAACGGAAAAGGAAGGTCTGGTTTGGTTAGGAGAGCATTGGACCTTTTAACAGAGGCTTGGTTGCAATTTGGATAAAATCCCAAATTTTTTTTATTTGACGTTTGAGTCTGTTATAAGCATTTTGTTAATTGCATTTTATTGCTCATAACATTTCACTCAAAGAAATTGTATAGCATGCTTTTTTTTAGGTTGAGGATATTTGGAATTCTGAGTGAAATATTAATTTGACTCACTTTTTGGGCACAGGGTAAAAAAAAACTGAAATTCAAACGACAAGCGCCCTACAGTTTGCCTCATCCACAGCCGAATCCTCATACAACAAAGGAAGATAGAAGAAAGTATTTACTGGACCCATAGAGTTGATAGAACCTGCAGGGGGACATATCCTTGCTGAGAACAACAAAACAATTTATTATATAATAAAGGAATAAATTATGAACGACGAGCAGGATAGCCTCTTGCTTAAGCGGATGGATGGAGCGCTAAAAGAGGAGTTTAGTCTTATTAAAAAACGAAAAAGATTTGCTTACTTTACTTAACACCTACGAAATGTAAGTAAACCTGATACACAACAATGATCATAGTGACCATGCGCTCATTCATATCAGCCATAATAATCTACCAAATTTTGATAATTTATTTCAAACGTAAAATAAATTGATTGAAAAGGCAAATTGTATGTGAAATGTCAACATCAGCAGGTTAGGTTTGTTTCAATATTAAATTCACCAACTAACAACTAGATCTCGCCTCCTGGCCATTTTCCATTACTATAGTCATAATTAAAAGCATCTAGCCGCAGGATCTTTGGGGCCAAATGGCTTACAATTACCAATTATCAGACATTTGCATTGACCAAAGAACTCAGACAATCAGCATCATCATCATCGTTATCATCATCACTCACAATCAAAATCATTAAATTTCATTTGCCCAACATGTGCAAATAATGTAAAACATTTCTCAACATTGAAGTGCGACAGCAAATTGACTGTCAGTCAGGCAAAACCAACTGCAACTGCACTGGCAGCTACAAGGCCAACAGCAACAAACTGGTAGTTTAATTCTCGCATATTGTGCAAACAATAAACATTGTTAATTAATTTACTTCAACTCGAACGGCTTCTGCACTTTGTTCACTGTGGCGATAAGGATGACTTTAAGCTGCATTGCACACAAATGGTTATAAGGGCAAAGTGGATATACAACGAACAGGCGGTTCAAGAAACGAATACAAAATATAATGAAATGAAAAAAAATAATTTATTTTTTGTACGTTCAATAAAATTTAAAAGGAAATAAGACATCTTTTAATTAGAAATCTATATGGAGCGGTAACAATTAGTTCGACTGGTACTGATAACATGGCTCTCCTTAATTCTTACGAGTGGATACTTGAGCTGTAGGTAAGTATCATAAATAGCATTGCAGTGGTGCTGCGTTCACTCACGAATCATGATTTAATTTGTAATGTTAAATTATTTTTTTTGCAGTTGAATTGTATAAAAAATAACCTATAAAGTATTTATTCCTGAAAACTTGAATCCGATATTGTTAGTATTAAGTAGATATACCAAATAACGTCTTTGATATTTTGTATACTTTTTGGTGTTATCGGTCAAAATCCCATTTCAACTTGGGAATATGACCAATATTCCAGCATAATGTTTAAGGCCACATTATGTACATCAGGGGCGCCCTTGCCCATGTGTTGTAGTGGTACGCAAAGGAATAGATTTCGCGTATAGGATTAGCGCACCTATATTCCAGTATTCTGGAAACGATCCCATCGCGACTGAGATAAAGAGGAGTAAATGCAACTGGATTGGACACACCTTACGAAGGGAAGATGAAAACATCGCGAAGATGGCTCTACAATGGAAGCCGGCAGAGAGGTCGACCCCGGCAGACTTGGATGCGCACAATCCATGCAGAAACCAGACTGAATTGGAACGAACTAAGACACCTGGCAGCAGACAGAAATCGTTGGAAGAACTTTGTTTTCTCCCTATGCTCCTCCTAGGAGCGATATTGTCACAAATTGTGTATATATATCAAGGAAATAAAAAACAAAAAAAAAGAGTTAGCGTACGCCATAAGCCTTCATAAAGCCAAATCAAAATCATATGCGTGCTCTGCATTTTGTTGTTGCCGCGTACAGACTCTCAACAACAACATCATATGTGCCTCTCTTCTCTCTTTCTCCGATGTCTCTCGCAAACTCTAGTGCAACAACAAATTGCTTATGCGTACGGCCGAACCAAAGCCCAATATAATCTCTAAGATGCCGAACGCCCATACAAAGGTTTTGCAATATGCAGCTGTTTTCTTAGGTGGCGCCGAAAATCGCGCTCTCTCCGCTCACACAAAGTTGAGAGCGTAAAAATCTAAAAATAAAATGCACTTGCCCAGCGGCGCAGAGCTCAACGTGTTCTGTCATTACAATCGCTGATTTTCGTTAGAGAGATAGTAATCGAAATCAAACAGACTGCAAACATTCTGCATTACAATTTAAAAAAATAGAGGGAAGCTAACTTCGGCTGTACCGAAGTTTATATACCCTCGGAGCATGATATATGCTGCCAGTTTTTTATATGGCAATACGATATATTCATCAAAAAAGTTTTTCTCACTAGAACTACGTTTTGGACCGATCGTTCCTATGGCAGCTATATGCTATAGTCATCCGATTTAAATCAAACTTGACAAAATTGTGTGGTAGTATATAATATAGATCTGTACAACGTGGGAGCGATAGCATTGAAAACAAAAAAGTTTTTCTTACTAAGACTTTTTTTCAGACCTATCTTTTGTATGGCAGCTATACTATATAGTTGCCCGATTTGCATGAAACTTGCTGAAATTATGTGAAAGCATAGAAAACTTATAAATACGGGGGTTGGGAGCGATAGCATTGAAAACAAAAAAGTTTTTCTCACTAAAACTACTTTTTCAACCGATCGTTCCTATGGCAGCTATAGCCTATAGTCATCCGATCCGGCCGGTTCCGACAAATGTGCAGCGTATTTATACCAAAAGACTTCGTGCAAAGTTTGGTTGAGATAGCTTTAAAACTGACGGAGGAGATAGCATAGAAACAGACGGACAGACGGACGGACGGACGGACAGACGGACAGACGGACATGGCTATATCAACTCAGCTCGTCATGCTGATCAAGAATATATATACTTTATGTGGTCGGAGATGTTTCCTTCTGTGCGTTACAAACATCCGGACAATTTTAATATACCCTCTCCAAGGGTATAAAAAAAGTACGCATTCGTAATGGGAAGTTCGGCTCTGGCTTACATCCTTAAAACCTAGGAATGCAGGTTGTCGGCAGCTCGTTTACAAAGCGGCCCTGCACATGGCAAAGTAATGCAGATTGTATGGGAGTATTTCCTTTATACTGATGGCAAAGTAACGTATTAGTATCCTATTATGTAATGCAAGTTTGCGCCGCTGGGAATCGTGTGCAAAAAAATCGTATGGCGTAACTCATTTTCATATTCTAATGTCTTTGGCCGAACGCTTTTCGCAATCGAGGCAGATCTGCGTAGCAACGACCACTCACACACACAAACAAAAATCGGTTTTTTCTTTCTATTTCGTATTGTTTTTGTTGCTTGCAATATATTTTATGCATTTGTATTGGCTTTGACGCGCTGGTAAGCTGATTCTGGGCACCCCTGATGTAGATAATGGGCCGTCTTTGGCCCTGCGGTTAGTGTGCTGGACTGCTGGGCAGGAGGTCGTGGGTTCGATCCCGCCTCAGAACATCTAATAATAAAAGTTTTTTTCTTTCTTTAGAAAAAATAGCTCTTACACACACGGTCACCTTCACCAGCTATTGGCGCCAGCTTGTAATGTGCAGGGTGCTGAGTTGGACTGTACGGGTGTCAATTTGTACGATGACTTTTAACACATTGGATGTACGACTGGATTTCGAGGGGTGCACCTCTAGCTATGCTCTTGCTAGCTCGCCGGATTGTCGGGGTTCTTTTTTACGCTCTGATGGCTTTGATTCCCCTTCTTTACCCTCCCTACCGATGCCATATAAGAAATTATATGGACCCTCAAATAAACTCTTCACAGGCTTAGATGTCGCTTGGCCTCCTCATGATCTACTCAGGACGAACAATGAAAAATAGTTTTAGAACATTCAGGCCTGTTCCGAATTCCGAACGCTTTCAAAAAGTAAAAACTAAACGAAAACGAACGTTTTACTCTTTGCTGTTCCCAATTCCGAACGATTTGGTTACGTTTTGACTTTTCGAACTCGGTTTCGAAGTCGCTTTCATAAACAGCTGGCTGGCTGGCCTGCGCACGTGTTTTTGTATATCGACAGCAGTCAGAGTTGTCATCATCTCTATAATTTTAATTTGCAAAGCTTATTTACATAATAAGTCAAATTATTTTTATTTAAAACAATATTTAATTATTACATTTAAATTTGTTATATCAAATATGGTTAAAATACAGCTAAACTAACTAAGAAAAGTGCTGTGCAAATACATTAATTTATATGAAGCAACCCTAGCAGCTATCGATTGACGGATGAAATAGACAAAAAAGTAAAGTGGAATTCAGAACAGCTCGGTTTGAAAACGACCGCTCGGTTTTGCTTTTCACGCAGTATTTTATAGATGTTTATAAAAGAATGATTTTATAATACACTTAAACTTTAAACATTTTAAGTAGTGATGCTAAACGACTTAAAAAATAATCAACATTATTAAATTGATTAGTTTATAATTTTTGGGATTTATTTTAATGCTTTTAATAGCAATTACTTTTCATTCCGCTGACTCTACAGCACAACTTTTGAAAACGACAATTCTGGTCGATTTGCGGAATTCAGAACAGCAATCAACTCGATTTGCGACAATTCCACTCGTTTTCGGAATTCGGAACAGGCCTGATTATTTAATATTTAATTAGATTCAAGGAAAGGGTTAATTTGGACTTCATATAATTCATGGTTTATTTACTTTATAACCAGGATTTACTTAATAATAATTTGGAAATATGAGTGTTTTTGAAGAACTAGGAAAAATTTACAATCTGTATACTGTATACTGTTTACTAATCTGTATATAGAAAAAAAAAATGTAAAAGGGACGACCGTAGTATGGGCAAAGTACTAAATTGAGTGGGTAACATAATTCAATTCATTTGTTTTCGTTTTTCTTTTCTTTATGAGTTTTATGTGTATTCAAATTCAAATATAATAATATGAGTCATTTAAGACACTTTTTTACCGACTTTTAAGCAGTACTCACTTCGTGACCGTTGAGCTCAAGGATGACGATAAGGTGAACTGTTGTGGGAGTTAAAATAGAAATTATAAGCATACACATGTTTTCGTACAAAACCTAATTTCAAATTTCATTTGTATCCATACCCGGTATCTGATCTTGATCAATTTAATTAACTTAAGCATGGTTTTTAAATAACAATATTGAACTTATTATCCTATCTTAAATATTATAAATAATTCATATGTGACAGTTTGAGAGTCACTACCTTCTTCATCAATTCCACGCATGTGCGACAGCAAGGTCGACTTGTACAGTTTGAGAAGCGCTGGCCAAATATAAGTGATAAGCAACAAATAGTGCGAACTTCATTATGGCGAGTCTGACAGTGAACTGATCACAGCACGGCTCACTGAATTAAATTGGCATAATTTTTACTGCTTAGCACTTAGCTGACAAATTGATCTTGATTGGATTTGCTTTTTGGACTAGTTTGTGATGCTGACTGATCTGGGGTGCCTCCCAGCACCTTAGCTGAACACCTCCTTCTAGGATGTATCGCGTTCAAACCACGATTTAGACCAGGTTTTCAATCGTTGCAGAACCAGGTACCAGTTTGGACTCTTGCTCGAAGAAGGCGCAGTGCACCGTATTGTGGCTTCCACGTGCACTATAAAATAATTAGGTTTTTGTTTCCTTTCATAACTCCTTATGTACACATTTAAAATAGTATATACCTTTAGGGAAACAAATACCGGAAAATTGAGTAGTTTTGGGGTTATATATCCAATTATCCACCGTGTACAGAATATATTATCACGTAGTTCGTTTAAAAATTACTTTTTATTTAAATTATTTAAATTTATTTAAATTTATTTAAATTACTTATTTTGAAACTGGCCACTACAAGCTGTGAAGTAATCTAGCCATGAAAAAGCAAATTCTCAAACTTTGCCGTTCGGATTCGGCGTTAAACTGTGGGCCCCTTTCTCTTGTGCGAAAAATTTAAAGCACAGACTCCAAGAGATTGAGAGAAGCTTGGCTTGGCCCCGTTGGAGGAGCTGTATAGCCAATTTTACATTTTACATTTACATGATGGAAAAAAAAATACCTTAAATCGAAATCCTCCAGATAGGGCACCATTTTACGATTTACCAATCAACCAGTACAGGGACTTTTAATAATTTTTAGACATTTCGATTGTGGCAGAGAGAGTACTAAGTAAATCAAAAGTACATAGAAAAAATTCCAAGATATTCGGACTAAAATCAATCCCAAACGATATCAGAATTTGGTCGATCACAGATTGTCTTAAATTAATTACGAAAGGATTGAGAAATGACGATTGACAGTGTTTAAGATCGATCGAGATAGAAATTATACCGATTTGTTCTTAAAATTTTAAGAATGTTTAGTTCGTTCGGGACTTCATGCAAAAAATTGAATAACGACCGTTAATATTATTGGACTATTGAATTTATTTAAACTTTTATGCTCGTTACTCGTAGAGTAAAAAGGGTATACTAATGTCGTGAATGGAAAAGGCAGAAGAAATCATTCCCCAAGTATATATAACATATTCATGATCATCAGCATCAACAGCCGAGTCGTTAAAGCCCTGTCCGTCCCGTCCGTCTGACACCTTTTGTACTTGATTCAAGTAAATAGTTTTAGGATTTTTTTTTCCGGGTGCACGAATTTAGCCCAACTGTATTAGTGTAAGAGATTTTCCTTCTTTCCTCTCAGCTTGTATTTGTTCTTTTGCTTTTTTATTGGAAATCTGTATTTACTTTAACATCGATGCAGGAACATTTGATTTTTGAATAGTTAAAATGAGCATTTTCGGACTAATAAGAATATATTTAAGATTGTTCCAATCCTTTTGTATTTCTTGAAATTATAATCTGAAAGTCGAGATCAATTCAATATTTTTAAGCCTAAATCCAGCTACCCTTTACTTTCTGTTTAACTGGATGAAATATTCTCGAAATACATTTCTGGAATGCCTCTCTCGCTCATTTAAGGCTCTTAATATCTCTTATGTGTTGTCGAACTCTTTGATAACTTTGGCATATTTAAGTGGGAAGCTTTCGTATTACGTATAAATAATGACAGTGATTAAATACGTTTTTGGTCCCGCCGCAAGGCTGAAATACTTGTTTTTTGCAATGTTTAACGTTGAAAATTTAATTAAACATTAATCATAGCAGCCAGACATCATCAGCAGTGGCAGCCACAAGTTCATATGTGCGAGTATGTGTGTCATCACTATACATATTCAAAGTTGTAAGTAGTAGTAGGAGGAGGAGCAGAAAATGCATTCAAGGGGTATTTGGGCGACATTACTGCTTTATTAAACTTATAATTTCGCAGTCTCATATATTTTTTATTTATTTTCCTCAACTGTCACGTACGGCACCACACGCCCAGCACATCTCATCAAAGGAAATTGAGCCTGAATTGATTTTGCACACAAGCTTGTGTACCTTGGCCAAATGTGTGTCATTTGGTGGGCAGTTATCTTTTGGGCTCATTCACTGGAGAACGGTAATTTCCTTCTTTTGTATTAAAACAAAGAACTGAACACTGAGCGGCCCTTGAAGGTCTGATTTTATTTCTTTTCTTGTTGGCTAAGTGAATTTTCATTTATAAAAATAATATTATGTCAAGGCTTATTTCATTTGCTTTTTTTTATGTATTTGTAAGCTGTCAGTTTTATTTGATTTTGCTTTTGGCCACTGATGGCTATTGGCACTTGAATTGCTTAGAAGTCTTGGTCAAAATACAAAAAGTATTTATATATATAAATATTTCTGTAAAGATGTAGTTTTACAACAGAGTTCCTTGAGAGCAGAGCACAGAAAAGATGTAGAAGCAAAGAGTGAAATATAAAATAAATAAAATAAACGGTTCAATTCATGGAAAATTGGGAAATAGCATTTTTAAGTTGAATGAGACTGTTTAAGTAGAGTAAAAGTCAGGTAAACCGACGTGGAAACAAATAGGGGAAGTATATTGTTTTGTTGTATTTCATGACTTCAGCAATTAATTGGCATATAAGCATTTAAGCTGCCGAATCTGTTCGTCTCAAAGTTGCCATGACTGTGCATTTCAAAGATATTAAATGGATACAATCCAATAATATGGTAATATCCCAAATAATCAAAATTACGCTTCTAACATGGTTAAAAATAGACATTTTATGCAAGTTTTGACAAAAATGAACAAAAATCCAGACGTGATGGATCATTTTTTAAAACAAATTCGTCTTCAGCACTCGTAAATAGTTAAGAATCACTTACTCCCCTTCAAACAACTAAAAATATTTTAAGATGCACCTTTTCCCCTTTCCCCTTCCTTTCCCAAAGTCTCCTCACAATCTTAATTCACAGCAGGCGACTGAAGAAAGGAACTTTTGAACTAACCTAACCACAGAACTTTTGAACTAGATTCGCCGACAACATTGTACTTTCCTTTAAAAGATTGAAGGTATTTTGAACAATGATTAGTTCAACCGATCAATTTCAGAGCTGAACCACATAGCTCTAAGTACGAAAGGAATATAGTTTCCAAATATTACATTTATTTCCTTCCTATTGATCCTTTTTCATTTCCACCTTTACTTGCTTTTTATACCCTGTACCCATTGAAAATGGGTAAAAGGGGATCATGAAGTTGTGCAAATGTATGTAACAGGGAGAAGGAAACATTTCCGACCCTATAAAGTATATATATTCTTGATCAGCATCAACAGCCGAGTCGATTTAGCCATGTCCGTCTGTCCGTCTGTCCGTCCGTCCGTCTGTCTGTATGAACGCGTCGATCTCAGAGATGGTAAAAGATAGAGGTTTGACATGTATAGGACAAATGCTTCTTTTATCTGTACGCAGATCAAGTTTGTTTCAAATTTTGGCCACGCCCCCTCCCGCCCCCGCAATTTGGAAAAAACGTTATATCTCCCACAGTTTTGAAGATAGACGATTCGTACTTTCGAGAGATAGTTAGTATTTAGCAAAATAAATCGATTTGCCGAAGAAATGATAAAAATCGGATGAACGGTTCAGAAGTTATGATGCGAACCAAGCCCCCCGCTACCACCCCACCCACCCTAAAAATGTTGCATACTTTTCGGATACTTTTCCCTAAGGAAAGCAGGAGCACTGTTAAACATGTTTTTTCATGAGTAACGGGTTTATCGAAGTCGGTTAAAGCCGACTTTAACTTACGCTCTCGTTGTCATTTGTACAGGGTATATTGAAGTCGGGCTACTCGACTGCAACGGTCTTACTTGTTCCTTCTAGCTTCGTGGGTTACCCTACATCATAAATCAGCTACTTGCAAAAACTCTAAATACAATAATTACAAAAAGAAAACCTTTAGGCTCTTAACCATTCTCTATAAGCAGCAGCAACAAGTACCACATATTGTCAACCCTTCGCATGCCGCTGTATACAACGAGTAAAACGCATTCATTTCAATTTCATTTCGAGCAACTGTCTGACAAAAAGTGCTCAAAAACCAGACTCATTTACACATTTATGTTGAAAACGTCAGCCTCAGAATAATTTATGCATACAACGGCATTTAAATGCGTTTTCTTTTTGCCTATTTTTATTCGGTGTCCTTCAAAGTCAGCGGGTTCACTTTCATTTTTCACACCACAAAAAGTGTCCTTTTTTTTGGGTGAATGGCGAAAAAGAGAAATGAGCTGTAATGGGTGCCAAAAGCTCAAAGGGACAACACCAGACATTTGATGTGACTTTGGGGAATTGTTTAGAAAATTGACAAATTATGGTCGTAAGTGGTGCGATTAGCTCCGTCTCTTTCGCATTCCTATTTTTTGACCAACTGTCTCAAGGTTGATGCCTTTTCGCTTGGGAGTCTCGAAAGTCTCATAACCACAATATACACATAAATATATTTATAGACATGCTGTGTGTTATTAATAATTCAATTTAGCTGTCTCACAGCCGGGCGCCAGGTCAGAGACACGCAACCATATAGCCGCATACGCCCCTCCTTTCCTTTCCACCATTTTCGTACAGCAGCTCATTATATATTCATGCGAGTTAAGTGCGAGAGCTCATATAGTGGAATAATAAATTGAATTTAGTCCAAGAGCTGGTACAGTTGCATAAACAGTAACACGTGCTAGGAGCAGGCCATAGTTATAAATGTGTCTCTCTGGCACTCCACAAATGTTGAGTGTCACTTTGAAGCAGCTCTGAAGATAGCTATGTTAGCTAAGGTCGCCAGGTGCGGGAGTGAACAAATAGTCGCTAGGTGTAAGTGTCACATTAATTGGGATGAAAGTAAACGGGGATCATTCAGTTGATGAACTAAATGGACTGATACTACTGAAATCGAGTCATATACAACCAAAGCTGTTCATGGACAAAGCACTTTAAAGGGAAGGCTCGATTGCCAGAAGTGGTTGTTGAAGCCTTCAGAAATATGCTTAATGTACCAAAGTGCTACGTCAATTGATATTAACTGCCTAATTTTCCATGCGATCAAAACTGTTTTTGCTTTTCTTGAATACGTTTTCCCATTGGTAGTCCATTGTCTTGGCTGTGTCTTTGACTCCGGTCAACTGTGGTTCTATATCAGTGTCCGGCACCGTTCAATTTTCTGTGTATACAAGTAGCGACGTCCATCCTCTGTAGCAGCGGCGTCGATACACAGACACTATAGGAGCGTACACTGCTCTCTTTTGCAATAACAAACATGTGCTAACTGAGAGCGCACTCGCGTGTCTGAACGCACACATGCAAAGGCAAAATAAGCATGTGTGTTTTGCCGGACACTGTTCTATATCCAAGTGAAAGCTTGATCTCTATATATATTATCAGGAACTGGTCCACAGAAGAGAAAAGAAAGGAAGAGGTGACCTAGAAGGGCATAGCGTATTTAGGCCCACCTGAGGTGTTGTCCGGTGGACGTGTTCCCCACTCCACCATGATCACAGCTTGCAGGATATGGACAGCTCTTCATTAGTGATCCCTAAAACAATCTAATACTACTTAAAGCTAAAATAATTTATTGGATCAATTATCCTTGCTCAAACTAGCCTATACTTGATTGTGAAATTTGATTATAAAACATGGGAAACATATAAAAAAAAATAGAGGAAAGCTAACTTCGGCTCGACCGAAGTTTATATACCCTTTGAGCATGATATATTTCTGCCAGTTTTTTATATGGCAGCTATATGATATATTCATCCGATTTTGATAAAACTCTTCAAAATTGTGTTGAGACAGATAATATTCATAACTGGAACGTACAAAGACGCTACCATTGAAAACAAAAAAGTTTTTCTCACTAAAACTATTTTTCCGACCGATCATTCCTATGCCAGCTATATGCTATAGTCATCCGATTTGGATCAGTCTTGACAGAGTTATGTGTTAGCATATCATATTAATCAGTAATGAGATTGGGAGCGATAGCATTGAAAACAAAAAAGTTTTTCATACTACAACTTTTTTTCAGATCTATCTTTTGTATGGCAGCTATAATATATAGTTGCCCGATTTGCGTAAAACTTGCTGAAATTATGTGAAAGCATGAAAAACGTATAAAAACGAGGTTTGGTAGCGGTTTCATTGAAAACAAAGAAGTTTTTCTCACTAAAACTACTTTTTCAACCGATCGTTCCTATGGCAGCTATATGCTATAGTCATCCGATCCGGCCGGTTCCGACAAATGTGCAGCGTATTTATACCAAAAGACTTCGTGCAAACTTTGGTTGAGATAGCTTTAAAACTGACGGAGGAGATAGCATAGAAACAGACGGACGGACAGACAGAGGGACAGACGGACGGACGGACAGACGGACATGGCTATATCAACTCAGCTCGTCATGCTGATCAAGAATATATATACTTTATGTGGTCGGAGATGCTTCCTTCTATGCGTTACAAACATCCGGACAATTTTAATATACCCTCTCCAAGGGTATAAAAACAGTGGGAAATGAATGTAATATTAATATTTTCCAGATATATATTAGATAGATTTACATCTTCTATGACCAGGGACGCATCTTAATAGAGCAAGCGCAGTTTCTTTTTTTTACAGCTTAGGCGGGCCGCAGGTGTGGTATTCTCTTGAGGTTTGGCAAATCTTAGTGGTTGGTTGATGTTCGTTGTTGATCACAAAATTTCTCGTCCAATTGGTTTAACAGTAACCAAAACAATTTTTGCAAAGCCAAGGACGTTTTTGCTTTACGGCTCGGACTTTTACAGCCACGTGGGCAAACACTTTCTGCTTATTTAAATCCAGCGGCTAAAGATCTTTCTCCGGTAATCAATGCTTGCATTTGTATCTGAGTACTTGTCAATCACACATGCCAATTTGGATCAAACACAAAAATAAACAGTTAGAAAAAGTTCAACAGAAACAAATCCCTCTCCTTGGCTATAGGCTAATTTGGTAGAGTTTCACGTTGATTCATAAGGCAGCACCAGGGTCTGCACTGTGCACTTTATATACTTATTTAGATTAATTTCGCTGCACTAGATTCGATGGGTGGCTTTTGGCGAATTTTGGTATAGAAACTTTTCACACTTTTCACTGCTGGTTCGTCGCTGCGGGTTTTCAATATTTCTCAAAATATCAATAATGATAATATCAGAAACCCAAATTTTCATTATCGATATTTAATATATCGCCTTCAAAAAACATCGATATATCGATATTATCGTTATTTTCTAAAGCTTAAGAAAACTGAAAAACTTTAAAGGAACGTCTTCACCATAAAACTGCTAGAGACGATTTTTAGAGACCGTTATATCTAATCTTTTCAACAGTTTCCAATAGTTTTCTGAAACTACAATGTACATTTTTTCAAATAACATTTATAGTCAGAGTTTGTTTTTCTTTAAACCTTAAAAGCGTGTACTCAAAAGAGATACAAATTAGGTTGGGCACATTACATCGTATAAGAAAGGCTTCTGTTCCAAATTGTTCTGATTTCAAAGCAGTTCAAACGTGTTTTTTCATGTGAAGTATTGTGACGAACTAAATTTGTACACTATCTGAGACTTTCAGACAGCATGAACAATTTATTCACACTAGCTGTCCAATAGGCTATTGGGTTCATGATGAACAGTGAGACTTTATATTGCATCGTTTTTCTGCATCCATACTTGTATGATTAGTTCATATAAGCGATTTTAAGTTGTATTACCAAATGATTTATCAGGTTAGCCAAATAATTTGCACCTATTACCATAGTAACTTTTCTGATTTATCGTTTATAAAAATATGGATAATCGCCAATATCGGAAAACAAAATATCCTATCGGAATAACCCTTTTCGTCCAACAAAAATATCGATATATCGATATTGACAACCCTATCTGGAACTCTGGCAGCTGGTTCGGAGGTTATGTCAGATCGAGAGCTAGAGCTCTGTTGCTAGCAACTTGGGACTGGGGGCCAGACCAAAAAAAGTACCACGAAGGAGGCAATTGGCGTGGAGGCGATTGGGTGCCCAATAATAGTTACCTTAGGCTGGCAACTATAAAATTTTTGCCGTTTGAGGCGACAGCATGACTGGCTTAAGCACGCGGCTAGGGGAGTTTTTTCCTGTTCCTCTTGGCCCGTTTTGTATGGATTTTGGGGACGCTATGGTGAGAAATGTGGGTTAGCTTACAGGAGAAATACGCCGCTTACCAATGCATTGGTAGTTAAATTTCCACCAGTAAAATTCTAAAAAAATTATTTTCCTTATGCCAAGCGTTTCTTATTTCCAAAATCTTCTGCCAGAAATGTTAATCTTGGCTGCACTCGACCTTAGGAAATTTTCTTTGCAGTAAGGTTAAGAACCAAAGGTGTAAGGTTAAGCCGATTTTTTCCGTTTGGTTGACGGGCACGTCTGCTTGGCTTGAAGTTTTTTTTGGAAAGAATATGGCCAGCGGTTTGCGCGGCCAGAATGCTTCACCCGTAAATACAAGGGTGTTAGAGGTGTATTTTCGGTTGGTATTCGGGTACCTTCGCGGGGGTGCTTGGTACTTACCGAATACCGACAACCGATATTCGATAGCAAAAAATATACTGCAAATAATAATCCGTTAATAGTGGAATTAATATAATTTGCCATTGTAATTAATTGGTCAGTAGCGGCTAAATTAATTTATCCGTATTTACCTGCTGCATGTTTACTGCAAAACAGGTGGCGTAACTTTATTGCATACTTTCAGGCTTGGTCGTTAAATTGCACGCGCTTAGGCTTAGGGCTTAATTTGCAGGACAAACGCCACTGCACATATGATATCTCAGACAAGTAATATAACTGCTGTAGAGATGGAACGCAAGGAAAAGATTTGAACATTTTGGACCGAGACGGGACTGGATGGTGGTTTAACAAAGTAAGTTGCTCCTTACAATTTAAGAATACCAAATGTGTTCACATGTTTTTAGACAGACGGTAGATTTAATACAAGTAGTATCTTAGGTGCTTTACCAATAGCGCGTGCATTGGAGCAACACATTAAGACGCCGTTCCCAACCGTGTTCAGTACAAGGGTTCCAATCTCCGCAGAGTAAGTAAGCATTTTTAAATACAAATTAATATAATTATATTTTCAAATTCCAATTGGTTCTTTGGCATTTTAAATCTAATCCGCGCAGCCTGAATATCATTAAAGTCGAGACCGGGATGCGATTTTTTTTAAATTTAGGTTCGGGATCGGGACAAGATTGTATTGAAAATTTGGCATCAGAACGGCACCGAATTTTAATGTCAATAGAATGAGACCCAAGCACAAAAAAATTCCAAAGCCAGTGAATGTATTTTATGCTTTGCACTGCGACAAATTTGTTAAAGCTATATTAATTAAAATTATATATTAAAGGGTTGAACACGTGATATTGAGATGGACAAACGTGAGAATTATATACTTGAGATTTGTTTTGTGCCCGGAAGAAATCTGCCCCTGAAGTGCTCGTTTTAAAGCGCCGACTGCGAATGACTACTAAGTAAGCAGTTAGCTCGCATGCGTGAATTGCCGAGTGAACTCAGCTAGTACGATCGAATGCAGAAGAAATTTCAAGCGTGCTTTTGGTACTGGACCTCCATATAAGAGAAGGCATGAACCTGACCTTGGAGGGTAACCAGCACGCCTACACGAAAGGGAAATCGGTGGAAACAGCGCTACACTCCCTAGTAGCCACCATCGAGAAGGCACTGTACCATCAGGAATTTGCCCTGGGAGCATTCCTTGACATTTCGGGTGCATTTAACGACGTCACTACAGAAGCAATAATGCGAAGCCCTAGCAATACACACGGCATTGGCGAGTGGGGAACCACAACCATGACAAGAGAGGCACATGGCGGAACGCCCCAGGGCGGAGTCCTGTCACCTCTTCTATGGAACATTGTGGTCAACGAACTACTTCAAAAATTTCGCAGGAAAGCACCTAAGATAACCGCATATGCCGTCGACATAAGCATAATTATCATGGGAAAATGTCCATCGACTGTCAGCTCAATCATGGACTCTACTCTCAGAGAGATGGGCCACAGAAGCCGGACTTAGCATCAAGGCGGAGAAGACGGACCTCATTCTCTTCACCAAGAGACACTAGGTACCGCAATGGACTCCACCCACGATAAATGGAACACAGCTAACGCCAAAAAACAACGTAAAATACCTTGGAGTAGTAATCGAAAGTAAACGATCCTGGAGACTCAATGTGGAGGAAAGGGTGAAAAAGGCAACCAATGCGCTATATGCATCCCAGAAGATGCTAAGCAGCACTTGGGGCCTATCACCAAGACTAACGCGTTCTTCATATCAGTTATACGACCGATACTACGACACGGTATAGTGGTATGGTGGCAAGCCACAGAGAAGTCCACATATCTAAAGCTGATGGAAGAGGCCCAGCGGCAGGCAAAGCAAGCGGCAATCAAAGCAATGCAGAGTCACGCCATCAACTCCAAAAATGTTCTGGCAAGCAGAGAAGCAATAGATTCCCTCAGCACCTCCAGCAAGGTGCAAATCTACTGGATTCCCAGCCACCAGGGCATTGATGGAAACGAAATGGCGGACACTCTTGCAAAAGCCGGGGTCGCACTTAGCCAAGAAGCAACACTAAACATACCTATCTCCCTACAGACGCTATACAGCAAGATGGAAGAGAAAGCGGAGAAAAAAGCAGAGGAAAAGTGGAAGAACACGACCGGCTGCAGAATCTCTAAAATCATGTCCAAGAGGAGAGACAAAAAACTCACGCACTATTCGCTGCAGCTCCACAAAAGAGACTGCAGACTGCTTATAGGCATATTAACTGGTCACTGCCTAGCAGCCGCTCACGCGATAAAGCTAGGCATCACGACAGCAGACACCTGCAGGAAATGTAAGGATCCCGGAGTAGCAGAAACTCTAGAACACCTCATCTGCAGCTGCCCAGCAATCGCCACGACAAGACTAAAACATCTGCACTCCCCAAGTTTCACCTCTCTGGAAGAGGCGGCCAAGAGTTCCCCCAAACAACTACTGGTATTTGCCAAAACGTCAAAGATCCTCCAGGATCCCCCTAAAAAGCACACGGCCTCACTAAGGACCATAAGGTCTATGTGTGGCCCCCTTACAAGGGGCCAGCCGGAAATACCTACCTACCTTGAATTGAATATAATTACACTCAAAAACAAGTAAGACCGTTGCAGTCGAGTAGCCCGACTTCAATATACCCTGTACAATTGACAACAAGAGCGTAAGTTAAAGTCGGCTCTAACCGACTTCGATAAACCCGTTAGTCATGAAAAAACATGTTTAATAGTACTCCTGCGTTCCTTAGGGTGACCATCCGAAAAGTATGCAACATTTTTTTTAGGGTGGGTGGGGTGGTCCGCCTTGTCCGTCTGTCCGTCCGTCTGTATGAACACCTAATCTCAGAGATGGTAAGAGATAGAGGTTTGACTTGTATGGGACAAATGCTTCTTTTATCTGCACGCAGATCAAGTTTGTTTCAAATTTTAAACACGCCCCCTCCCACGCCCACAATTTGGAAAAAACGTTATATCCCCCAGTTTTGAAGATAGACGATTCGTATTTTAGAGATATCTAGCAATTAGCAAAATGAATCGATTTGCCGAAGAAATTATAAAGATCCGATGAACGGTTCTCAAGTTATGAGCAAAAAAGTGAACCAAGAACCCCCCCCCCTTTACCACCCTTCCCACCCTAAAAAATGTTGCATACTTTTCGGATGGTCACACTAAGGAACGCAGGAACACTTTTAAACATGTTTTTTCATGAGTAACGGGTATATCGAAGTAGGTTAGAGCCGACTTTAACTTACGCTCTCGTTTTTACTTAGTTTGGATTAAGGTTCGGTTCACAGTGAATATGTCAAAAGTCAGGTTTCAGCTGTGCTTAAAACCGGTTTGCAGCCTTGATTCATTGTATTCTGGATTCTGCAGCTACGAAGTGATTTTCAATTAAATATTTAAAATTTATATAATTTATTTAATTTTTTTCTTTTGGAACACTGACTGACACACTACGACTTATAAAATTTTGAAAACAATTGATAGAATGGAAATTCCAATGGACCGACTTAGTTTACTGCTTTACTTTGTTTTTATTTGTTTGTGCAAACCCGGCGGCGTTTATGGCGAAGACTCTGGGACACCTTGCATGCCTAGACAAAAATAAAAACATGAATGATTTATTTGGACACACATTTCACTGCGACTCACCTGGCGTCGATAGCGATCCTTTTTTTCTTCTGGTAGGCGAGCCCAGGCTCGAGCGGCCTTTTTGATTAGTTCTTGCGGTTTAAGATCGCAATGTTTACGCCTGTAGGCACGGATAAAATTTAAATATCCATTGTTTGTAACAGGTCCTGGTTTGCTGCATCGCTTCCTTTTCCCGCAGGCCGATTTCCGCTTGCGCTTCTTGGGGCAAGCTGGCTTGCGTTTCATAGCGCAAGGATTACGCTTGCGCTTTTTCGGGGCACAAGGATTGCGCTTGCGCTTTTTGGTAGGACACACTGGCGATGCAGATTGTTTGGTGTCACAATCCGAATTATCGTTGCAGCGATAATAGCTTTTAGCGGCAGCTACGCGAAATCTGTCCCTTTCATGGCACTTAAGCAGCTTCCAGCATCGGACAGCCTCTGACGTAAGGCGTAGCTTGCTGCAACTGTTGTTGCGTTTTTTAAACTCACTCAAAAATAATAAGAAGCCATCTTCCGTTTTAGATCCCTCGCTCTTGCTCTTCTTGTAAGTTTCCATTGCAATCCGCAGAATTGATTTATGAAATCTGGAAAAAAGAAAAGCACATATAAAGCGTCAGCTGTGGGCAAGCAAAAGCACAAAATGTGCATCAAGCTGTTCATTGCATTCTCTTTGACTTTGTTTCGAATTAAATAAGTAGCCGTTTCTACTAATACCTAGATTCGAGTATTAACTGCACTTCAGTTCCTGCTGTTTTTGTATTGTGTATTCTTGAGCTGCTGCTGCTGTAATTGTTCATCATCTCTCCGCAATGCCTTCTAATGGCATAACATATCTCCAGCCGGGCCAGGCGTACAATACTATTTATAAGCCATATAATTGGGCCTTATATTGAATACGATCACAAACCCAACATCCACCCCTCTCTCTCCCCCTTCTGACATGTATGTGTAAGATGAATTTCAACTTGACATGCAAAGGCAACAGCGGCCACAAATGGGGCGAACATAATGTGCCCCCACAATGCAAAAGGCAGAGACAGCAGCAGTAGGCATCAACACACACACACACACACAGCAGGATATAAATCAAAATTAATGCATGGCCATAACAATATCAAATATTTTTCAAAATGCATAGAGGAATATATTGTATAATATAAGCAAAACAAGAACATGAACATATCATGAATATTTCTCTGCTCATTAGTTAGGAGTAGTACCAAGGGGGAATAAAAGTGGATTAATGGTTGGGAATATGGGATGTTCCAAATTAATCCATGTTCTTGGTAGAATTAAGTCAAAGCTAGCTAAGCTGAATCTACTGAGCTGCGCCCGAAGATCGAAACCGAGCTCAAGATCGTCTTTTCCTATAATGTCGTTTTATTCTATTTGAAGCTTTAGCAATAATTTCAGTATATATTCTAAAAATCCATCAGATGACTAATTTTAATTGTCAGCCACAACAAGCGACTTGGCATACCATTAGAGAGGTGCCTGGCCCAGAGATTTCTCATGTGGCAAGTGACTTCCCTAACAATTAAATAAACAGTCCGTAATGCTCAATGGTTCAAGTTGTCCGGAAACAACTGCCGGTGCCAGACACACACTCTGCTGCCGTATGACAGTTTGCAACTGTAAAGTGATATTAATTATGGGCTTTTGTTGCACTTGCCAGACGACCTTCAGAACGCCTGACGCATGCATTTCTCAGGATTCAGGCTGAGGCTCAGGCTCGGCCACTGTTCTCTACTCACTGATTAAGTGACTTTGGGGCATGACACAACTCTGCGGCTTTTGGCAACTCACTTTGTCTTTCTATCCCTGCTAGACAAACAAAATTTGTCGCAATTAATGGTGAACAAGGGTAAACAGGAAGGGTTTCCACAAAACAAAATAAATAAATACAAAGGATTTTTAAGTGCGACTTGGATAAGGGAATGAATCCAAAATTTGGAAAGGAGAATCGAAGAATCGAAGGTAGGTCAGAATAGAAAAGCCGAAGTCATGCATACAAAGAAAGACTCTTGAATGCACCTTCCCATAACTGATTAAGAAATTAACAAAGGAGCGCAGAAGTACTAAAATACAGCCCAGACCAGACGAGACAGCACAAGGCAAGACACTTCGCATGGAAGACAAAACATTAGGCGCCCGAGTGGATGCCATTAAGCACGCACAACGAGCAGCAGCAACAGGAGCAGATGCAACAATGTTTGAGTAATTGTTTGCCATAGCCGCTGCAATATCAGCAGCAGCAGCAGCTGCATCGAAATTTGCATGCGAGTTACCCCGCCGCTTCACCGCTTCGTGCTGTTGTCAGCACACGTAACTGAACTGAACAGCGGCAACAACTGCAGCAGTAATTGCAACAAACAATTAGCGTCACTTGGATTTATGTTTACGAGCCGGCTGACTTGACATTTTCAGGCAGGATTATCCAGACCTCGTCCTTCAGTTGATCAATTAGAAGGGAATGATGAAAAAACAAAGGGACCTTCCTACGATTTATGTAATTGCCACCTTTGTTGCAACAGCCAACAAGCTAGGCCTAGACGCGGACTGCCTCCACTTAATGAATGTTCTTGCAGCATGTAAATGATGCCATTACAAGACAATGGGGCGTGGCTGGGCTGTCGGCACTGCGGCCCTTGAAGGCGTTAAAGCAAACGCCTAAAAATGGTTTTATAATTATTCAGTTTGTACAGAAGATTTGACAAGCTTTTCACGAGATAGATATAGTCGCAGACTGAACGTTGTTGCAGCATGTAAATGACGACATTACAAGGCAACGGGGCGTGGCTGGGTTGTTAGCTCTTCAGCCTTAGAAAGTGTGGTTTTTGAATTTTTGTTGCACTTACCCCAACTTGGCACTTGGAAAAACGAATAATATTTGGAAATTTAAAAAAATTAAAATATTTCGTTTAATTTTTGGATGTTGACTATTATACGATTTGGAATAGAATGAAATGATTGAAGAGAGCGTCGACCTACAAAATGTAGAGACGACAAGAGCAAGGGTTGCTATGATTAAGATTTGTGAATTTTGATCGAGTAAAATAAATAAAATTTGAAATCTTTTAAAAAGCCTTTTAAAAAAACCTTAAATAATTGCATTACCATCTAGATTTTGCATTTAAACGGACAAATCCCTATCATTCTTGGTTTCGTCACGTTATAATTATTCAGTTTGTAGAATAGAAATCCGACGAAGGATCACTTTTGCAAACCGATGCTACTACGGGCTAAGTAGAGAGCTCAAGAGCAGAGACCTCAAGCGAAGAACAAAATTAGCCCTATACAAGTCGCTTATCATCCCAGTCCTGCAATACGGCGCAGAAGCATGGACAATGACAGCAGCGGATGAAGCAGCGATTGGCGTGTTTGAACGAAAAATTCTTCGGAGGATTTATGGACCTTTAAAAGTTGGCGATGATTCCCGCATTCGAAATAATGACAAACTGTATGAGTTCTATGGCGGCTGCTCTGGTTAGGACATGTCACCAGGATGGACGAAGAAGCTTCAGTAAGGAAAGCTTTTTATTCGAAGGCGGCTGACTACGGAGGAAGAGGCAAGCAGGGGAGACCTCGACTAAGATGGGATGACCAGGTGCGGAAAGATATTTCCAAGCTTGGCGTGGATAGCTGGTGCCAGCTCGCACGGAGCAGAAGCGACTGGCGGACATTGGTTGCAGCGGCCGAGACCGTCGAACGGTTGTGATGCAAGCATCCCGCCAATCAAGAAGAAGAATAGATTTGACAAGCTATTCATGAGATGGATTAAGTCGCAGACTGAACGTTGTTGCACTTTGTAAATGACGTCATTACAAGGCAACGGGGCGTGACTGGGTTGCTAGCACTGCAGCCTCAGAAAGTGTGGTTTTTGAATTCTTGTTGCACTTACCCCAACTTGGCACTTGGAAAAACGAATAATATTTGGAAATTTAAAAAAATTAAAATATTTCGTTTAATTTTTGGATGTTGACTATTATACGATTTGGAATAGAATGAAATGATTGAAGAGAGCGTCGACCTACAAAATGTAGAGACGACAAGAGCAAGGGTTGCTATGATTAAGATTTGTGAATTTTGATCGAGTAAAATAAATAAAATTTGAAATCTTTTAAAAAGCCTTTTAAAAAAACCTTAAATAATTGCATTACCATCTAGATTTTGCATTTAAACGGACAAATCCCTATCATTCTTGGTTTCGTCACGTTATAATTATTCAGTTTGTAGAATAGAAATCCGACGAAGGATCACTTTTGCAAACCGATGCTACTACGGGCTAAGTAGAGAGCTCAAGAGCAGAGACCTCAAGCGAAGAACAAAATTAGCCCTATACAAGTCGCTTATCAACCCAGTCCTGCAATACGGCGCAGAAGCATGGACAATGACAGCAGCGGATGAAGCAGCGATTGGCGTGTTTGAACGAAAAATTCTTCGGAGGATTTATGGACCTTTAAAAGTTGGCGATGATTCCCGCATTCGAAATAATGACAAACTGTATGAGTTCTATGGCGGCTGCTCTGGTTAGGACATGTCACCAGGATGGACGAAGAAGCTTCAGTAAGGAAAGCTTTTTATTCGAAGGCGGCTGACTACGGAGGAAGAGGCAAGCAGGGGAGACCTCGACTAAGATGGGATGAGCAGGTGCGGAAAGATATTTCCAAGCTTGGCGTGGATAGCTGGTGCCAGCTCGCACGGAGCAGAAGCGACTGGCGGACATTGGTTGCAGCGGCCGAGACCGTCGAACGGTTGTAATGCAAGCATCCGGCCAATCAAGAAGACGAATAGATTTGACAAGCTATTCATGAGATAGATATAGTCGCGGACTGAACTTTGTTGCAGCATGTAAATGACGTCATTACAAGGCAACGGGGCGTGACTGGGTTGCTAGCACTGCAGCCTCAGAAAGTGTGGTTTTTGAATTCTTGTTGCACTTACCCCAACTTGGCACTTGGAAAAACTAAAAATATTTGGAAATTTATAAAATATTAAAATTTTCGTCTAATTTTTGGTTGTTGACTGTTATACGATTTGGAATAGAATGAAATGATTGATGTGAGAGTCGACCTACAAAATGTAGAGACGACAAGAGCAAGGGTTGCTATGATTAAGATTTTTGTGAATTTTGATCGAGTAAAATAAATAAAATTTGAAATCTTTTAAAAAGCCTTTTAAAAACTCCTCAAATAATTGCATTACCAGCTATATTATTCATTTAAACGGATATCTTCCTACCATTCTTGGCTACATCACGTTATAATTATTCAGTTGGTAGAATAGATTTGACAAGCTTGTCATGAGATAGATTTAGTCGCAGACTGAACGTTGTTGCAGCATGTAAATGACGTCATTACAAGGCAACGGGGCGTGGCTGGGTTGCTAGCACTGCAGCCTCAGAAAGTGTGGTTTTTGAATTTTTGTTGCACTTACCCCAACTTGGCACTTGGAAAAACGAATAATATTTGGAAATTTAAAAAAATTAAAATATTTCGTCTAATTTTTGGATGTTGACTTTTATACGATTTGGAATAGAATGAAATGATTGATTTGAGAGTCGACCTACAAAACGTAGAGACGACAAAAGCAAGGGTTGCTATGATTAAGATTTTTGTGAATTTTGATCGAGCAAAATAAATGCAATATGAAATCTTTTTTTAAAAACTCTACAGATAATTGCATTACCAGCTAGATTATGCATTTAAACGGATATCTTCCTACCATTCCTGGCTTTATCACGTTATAATTATCCAGTTTGTGGAATAGATTTGACAAGCTTTTCACGATATAGATTTAGTCGCCGAATAGACGTTGTTGCAGCATGTAAATGACGTCAGTACAAGGCAACGGGGCGTGGCTGGGTTGTTAGCACTGCAGCCTTAGATAGTGTGGTTTTTGATTTATTTTTGCACTTACCCCAACTTGGCACTTGGAAAAACGAATAATATTTGGAAATTTAAAAAAAATAAAAATTTTTCGTCTAATTTTTGGTTGTTGACTATTATACGATTTGGAATAGAATGAAAAGATTGATTTGAGAGTCGACCTACAAAATGTAGAGACGACAAAAGCAAGGGTTGCTATGATAAAGATTTTTGTAAATTTTGATAGAGTAAAAATAAATAAAATTTGAAATCTTTTAAAAAGCCTTCTAAAAAATCCTCAAATAAATTCATTACCAGCTAGATTTTGCATTTAAACGGACAAATCCCTACCATTCTTGGCTTCATCACGTTATAATTATTCAGTTTGTGGAATAGAAATCCGACGAAGGATCACTTTTGCAAACCGATGCTACTACGGGCTAAGTAGGGAGCTCAAGAGCAGAGACCTCAAGCGAAGAACAAAATTAGTCCTATACAATCGCTTATCATCCCAGTCCTGCAATACGGCGCAGAAGCATGGACAATGACAACAGCAAATGAAGCGGCGATTGGCGTGTCTGAACGAAAGATTCTTCGGAGGATTTATGGACCTTTAAAAGTTAGCGATGATTTCCGCATTTGAAATAATGACGAACTGTATGAGCTCTATGGGGACACCTGTCTGGTCAAGCGCATAAAGCAACAGCGGCTGCGCTTTTAAGGACATGTCACCAGGATGGACGAAGAAGCTTCAGTAAGGAAAGCTTATTATTCGAAGGCGGCTGACTACGGAGGAAGAGGCAAGCAGGGGAGACCTCGACTAAGATGGAATGACCAGGTGCGGAAAGATATTTCCAAGCTTGGCGTGGATAGCTGGTGCCAGCTCGCACGGAACAGAAGCGACTGGCGGACATTGGTTGCAGCGGCCGAGACCGTCGAACGGTTGTGATGCAAGCATCCCGCCAATCACGAAGAAGAATAGATTTGACAAGCTTATCATGAGATAGATCTAGTCGCAGACTGAACGTTGTTGCAGCATGTAAAGAACGTCATTACAAGGCAACGGGGCGTGACTGGGTTGTTAGCACTGCTGCCTTAAAAAGTGTGGTTTTTGAATTCTTGCTGCACTTACCCCAACTTGGCACTTGAAATATTTAAAATTATTGGAAATTTTAAAAAATAAAATAAAAAATTTTCGTTTAATTTTTGTTGTTGCTTGTGATACGATTTGGAATAGAATGAATTGATTGATGTGAGAGTCGACCTACAAAATGTTGAGACGACAAAAGCAAGGGTTGCTATGATTAAGATTTTTGTGAATTTTGATCGAGTAAAATAAAAAAAACTTAAATCTCTTAAAAAGCCTTCTAAAAACTGCTCAAATAATTGCACTACTAGCTAGATTATGCATTAAAACGGATATCTTCCTACCATTCTTGGCTACAGAATAGAAATCCAACGAAGGATCACTTTTGCAAACCGATGCTACTACGGGCTAAGTAGCCAAGCCAGGTAAGAAAGCTGGCGACCCGACAGCGTACAGGCCACTGTGCATGCTGGATACGGCCGGAAAAGTACTGGAAAGGCTGATCGCTAACAGGCTCGAGACGGCAATTGAAAGTAGCGGAGGGCTGGCAGCCAGACAGTACGGATTCAGGAAGGCCAGATCAACTACATATTAGTGCCATCCAGCATGTCGCATCAATTGCTGAGAAAGCCATCGAGGGCACAAGATGGCACCGAGGAACGAAAGAGTACTGCCTAGTGGTAACGCTAGACGTACAAAACGCCTTCAATTCGGTAAAATGGCCGAACATCCTTGGAGCACTCCGCCGATTCGATGTACCTAGCTATCTGTTGGAAATCACAAAAAGCTACTTTTCCAACAGAGTGCTGGAGTATGACACAGAGTCCGGACCAAAGCAGAAGCAGATCAAAGGAGGAGTCCCTCAAGGATCGGTACTTGGCCCACTATTGTGGAATGTGGCCTACGACGATGTCCTCCGAATCCAGCTGCCAAATGGATGCACCTCTGTAGGATTTGCAGATGATGTGGCACTGATAGTGGTGGCGAAGCACATAAGCGAAGTCCAACGAGCAGCTAACGATGCTATTTGTATAGTGTATGAATGGATGACCCAAAATGGACTCCAACTCGCCGAACACAAGACGGAAGCCGTGCTCATTAGTAGCAGGAAGGCAGTCGAAACTACCAGCATAGTGGTCGGAAGTGCCACAATACACTCCAGTCCATACCTCAAATACTTGGGAGTAATGATAGACAGATGGATCACATATAGCGCGCACTTGCGTTATGCAAGCAAAAAGGCTGCTACTGCGAGCGTGGCGTTAGCGCGCATCATGGCTAACACCCACAGACCCAAGCAGACTACGAGAAGGCTTCTAGTTAGTGTGGTTACTTCGATCCTTCTTTACGCAGCACCAGTGTGGGCAGGTGCCATGACAACACAGTCCTACAGAGCAGAAGCAGAATCAGCCTACCGACTATGCGCGCTGAGAGTGGCTTCTGCATACCGCACGGTATCCCACGCGGCAGCACTTGTGGTAGCGGGCATGATCCCCATCGATCTATTGGCGAACGAGAGGAAAGTTTTGGCGGAGACTAGAGGGTTTCAAAATCGGGAAGCGCAAAGTTCAGCGACAATCGAACTTTGGCAGGAAAGGTATGGAAGTACAAACGGACGTTGGACGCGACGCCTAATCCCGAACATAGCCGCTTGGCTAAACAGACGACATGGACAGTTAAACTTCTATCTGACGCAACTGCTGACAGGACATGGGTGCTTCAAATACTACCTCTGGAGGTTTAAGCACGAGGACGACCCAACCTGTACCGACTGTCAGGGGGTCACACAAGACGCAGAACACATATTTTTTGTCTGTCCGACATTTAATCGAGAAAGAAACGAGCTTAGCATGAGGGTGGGGAGGACACCAGCCGCTTGTAACCTGGTGAGCATCATGCTTGACTCGGAAGAGAATTGGTCTGCGGTAAGCACAATGGCCACAATAGTTTACCAAAAACTGCGTCGCGTCGATCATGAGCGCAATTCTATACAAAGGAGAGAATCCTAAGTGAGCCTAAGGGCATTCCCCCCGGCGAAGTAATACCGAAAGGCAGTCCCGCCGGGAAACGGGTTAGGTGGCGGTAGTTTAGTGCGGTTAGAGTCCCACACTTCGAGCGCAGTCCAGCGATCGAGTTGGTTTTCGATGCTTCTATCGTCCAAATGAAGAAGCTACTTCTCCAACCTACTGGGAGGCGATGACGAACATGATGCCGCCTCTAGAGAAGTAGCGATGCCACCAATCGACAACATAGAGATAGACCCGCCGACCCAACAGGAAGTCTGCTAGCCATACAAAGGCTAAAGAACAATAAATCACCTGGCGCTGATGAGCTGCCCGCTGAATTGTTCAAGGCTGGAGGGGAAGAATTGGTAAGGTGCATGCACCAACTTCTTTGCCGTATATGGGTTGACGAAAGCATGCCCGACGATTGGAATTTAAGTGTTCTATGCCCAATCTTTAAAAAAGGAGACCCTGCAGTTTGCGCCAGTCTCCTTCCCATTGCATATAAGGTTCTGTCGCGCATTATTTGTGAACGTCTTAAGCCGCTTATTAACACACTGATTGGACCTTATCAGTGTGGCTTTAGACCTGGTAAATCCACCACAGACCAGATATTCACATTACGACAAATCCTGGAGAAGACCTATGAGAGAGGCATCAACACACACCATCTATTTGTTGATTATAAATCAGCCTTCGACACGCCGATAAGGTCAAGGTTTTTTGAAGCCTTGTCTACCCTTGGTATTCCAGCAAAGTACGTCCGTCTTTGCATGATGACGTTGAGAAGTACACAAAGCTCCGTCAAAATAGGAAAGAACCTTTCCGAACCATTTGATACCAAGAGAGGTTTTAGGCAGGGCGATACCTTATCGTGCGACTTCTTCAATCTACTGATGGAATATATACTGCGCCGGTGCCCACATGCCAACAGAACGGGCGCCTTTATTTATAAAGATCTAATGCTACTCGCATATGCCGATGATATCGACATCATCGGCAAAAACGAACGGGCGGTAAGCAGGGCGTTTTCAGAGATTGAGAGGCAGTCAGAACTGATGGGTTTAGCGGTAAATGAGGACAAGACGAAATACCTTGTATCCGCGGACAAAAAGTCCTTGCGTCTTGGACAATTTGTTTCAATGGGAGAATACAACTTTAAAGTTGTTGAGGATTTTGTTTACCTCGGAACGACGATAACCAGCGACAACAACATCAGTCTGGAAATCCGACGAAGGATCACTCTTGCAAACCGATGCTACTACGGGCTAAGTAGAGAGCTCAAGAGTAGAGACCTCAAGCGAAGAACAAAATTAGCCCTATACAAGTCGCTTATCATCCCAGTCCTGCAATACGGAGCAGAAGCATGGTCAATGACAGCAGCGGATGAAGCGGCAATTGGCGTGTTTGAACGAAAGATTCTTCGGAGGATTTTATGACCTTTTAAGGTTGGCGATGATTTCCGCATTAAATAATGACGAACTGTATGAGGTGTATGGGGACACCTGTCTGGTCAAGCGCATAAAGCAACAGCGGCTGCCCTGGTTAGGACATGTCACCAGGATGGACGAAGAAGCTCCAGTAAGGAAAGCTTATTATTCCAAGGCGGCTGACTACGGAGGAAGAGGCAAGCAGGGGAGACCTCGACTAAGATGGGATGACCAGGTGCGGAAAGATATTTCCAAGCTTGGCGTGGATAGCTGGTGCCAGCTCGCACGGAGCAGAAGCGACTGGCGGACATTGGTTGCAGCGGCCGAGACCGTCGAACGGTTGTAATGCAAGCATCGGGCCAATCACGAAGAAGAATAGATTTGACAAGCTTATCATGAGATAGATCTAGTCGCAGACTGAACGTTGTTGCAGCATGTAAAGAACTGCTGCCTTAAAAAGTGTGGTTTTTGAATTCTTGCTGCACTTACCCCAACTTGGCACTTGAAATATTTAAAATTATTGGAAATTTTAAAAAATAAAATAAAAAATTTTCGTTTAATTTTTGTTGTTGCTTGTGATACGATTTGGAATAGAATGAATTGATTGATGTGAGAGTCGACCTACAAAATGTTGAGACGACAAAAGCAAGGGTTGCTATGATTAAGATTTTTGTGAATTTTGATCGAGTAAAATAAAAAAAACTTAAATCTCTTAAAAAGCCTATTAAAAACTCCTCAAATAATTGCATTACCAGCTATATTATTCATTTAAACGGATATCTTCCTAGCATTCTTGGCTACATCACGTTATAATTATTCAGTTGGTAGAATAGATTTGACAAGCTTGTCATGAGATATATATAGTCGCGGACAGAACGTTGTTGCAGCATGTAAATGACGTCATTACAAGGCAACGGGGCGAGACTGGGTTGCTAGCACTGCAGCCTCAGAAAGTGTGGTTTTTGAATTTTTGTTGCACTTACCCCAACTTGGCACTTGGAAAAACGAATAATATTTGGAAATTTAAAAAAATTAAAATATTTCGTCTAATTTTTGGATGTTGACTTTTATACGATTTGGAATAGAATGAAATGATTGATGAGAGAGTCGACCTACAAAACGTAGAGACGACAAAAGCAAGGGTTGCTATGATTAAGATTTTTGTGAATTTTGATAGAGCAAAATAAATGCAATATGAAATCTTTTTAAAACTCTACAGATAATTGCATTACCAGCTAGATTATGCATTTAAACGGATATCTTCCTACCATTCCTGGCTTTATCACGTTATAATTATCCAGTTTGTGGAATAGATTTGACAAGCTTTTCACGATATAGATTTAGTCACCGAATAGACGTTGTTGCAGCATGTAAATGACGTCAGTACAAGGCAACGGGGCGTGGCTGGGTTGTTAGCACTGCACCCTTAGAAAGTGTGGTTTTTGAATTCTTGCTGCACTTACCCCAACTTGGCACTTGGAAAAACGAGCAATATTTGGAAATTTAAAAAAATTAAAATTTTTCGTTTTAGTTTTGGTTGTCGACAGTGATACGATTTGGAATAGAATGAAATGATTGAAGAGAGCGTCGACCGACAAAATGTAGAGACGACAAGAGCAAGGGTTGCTATGATTAAGATTTTTGTAAATTTTGATCGAGTAAAAATAAATAAAATTTGAAATCTTTTAAAAAGCCTTCTAAAAACTCCTCATATAATTGCACTACCAGCTAGATTTTGCATTTAAACGGACAAATCCCTACCATTCTTGGCTTCATCACGTTATAATTATTCAGTTTGTGGAATAGAAATCCGACGAAGGATCACTCTTGCAAACCGATGCTACTACGGGCTAAGTAGGGAGCTCAAGAGCAGAGACCTCAAGCGAAGAACAAAATTAGTTATGGGGACATTTGTCTGGTCAACGGACGGGGTTTCTTTCACGGCATTTCTCGGCTTATGCTGACCACAAGGGTCGCAGTAGATGGTATTTCAGCCAGCCGTTGTGCATTGGGATCGGGAGTGCGCACTTCTTGCTATTGCTCGGTCTATAGCTCGCCGGATTGGTCGGGGTTCTTCCTCACCCATTAGCACGTCACCATTAACACATTAAATTAAGTGCGCTTTCAGAAACTAAAACCAAAAATAATCAGAATCAACCTAATTGACAACTCAAAAGAACTAAAATCAAAGAGCAAACACAAAGGACCTATAGTATAATGTAATATCTGTTCCGACCGGATATCAAACTTAACTTCGTCAGATTTACTTAAGTGAGAGAACTAAGGTGTTGGTAGTCTCTCGTCTCTACCCTTCCCAACCATGACAAGCAAAGGGAATGTTGTTGCTTGTCCCAAGAACAAGGTTCTTTAACCTTTTATTTACATTTGTAAGCAGCTAACATGGGTACTTGACAGACCAAATTAGAACTCTAAATATTCATTTCAGATAACATAACAAAACTTCATTTATTGACAAGATCATAACTTGTGAGCATCTTTCTCTTCTTCCTTACTAAGTAAGGCAATTCAGCAAAAACAACAGGGAAATTTATAACTAATGAAAAATCTTACTTAACTACAAATTAACTTAATAGAAAAGAAAACTTAAAATAGTATCATTCTGTGATATAAAAAAAAAACTCTTCAAGGTAATCGAAACTCAACTGTGAAGTAACCTATTTAAGGTTCAAGGGTCTGCATAGATATATATATATGTTTTTTAATAACTCACTCTGGGTTACACAATTTGTATTCGACTCATACCAAAATTATTCCATCGAAGCGGACGTTGGGCCCAAGGTACACGACGAGGCTGGATAAAGGTCGCTAAATGTTGTTGGACAAAAATAAAATTATAAGTATATATATATATATGCAGAGTCAAATGTCAAAAGTGGAGATTCTCGATCGCTTTTGCTTAATTATGCATGATAAGGAAAATTTTATGAAAATATTGAATAAAATTTAATATTTACTTAATTATACTTGAAAATTATTCAAACTCGAAACTCAAAATTGAAATTCTCATCAATTATTTACAAATTCAAAAGGTCTTGGCAACATAAGCAAGCGATGGCGATATCAGAAAGGGTATACAAACTGCTTCTTCGGGAACATGCTATTACATAACCTCAACGCGCAGGGGTCCACATGGGCAGTTGTGACCACGCCAATTTGCAATGTCAATTACAGGTTATGACCACACGAGCATCACGGCCACGCCTCTCACTTGATGAATATATAACTATGAGTCCGAGGCTAGAGCAGCGTCTACGCCTTTAGGTGGATCCGATCTCTTTCGATCCTGCTTCAATCACGGAGACAGAAATACACAAGAGCAGAGTCCGACTTGGCTATATGGTTAACAGCCGGGTTGTCCAGAGACGACGAAACTCGATAGAGACACAGAGGCTTCTACGCTGGCCAGTTGTGGCAATCCGCCAATGCACCAAGAAAATGACGTACAGCAGTACCAGCAGAGGTGAGTCTGCGCGGCCGGCTGGCTGCGGTGGACTACCCTGCTCTGAGCACTGTATGAAAAAACCTAATTAATCTCATGACACACTCACACATGTAATATTACCTTCGGGAGCACCCTGGAACACTGAAATTATTTTCGCTCCAGCACTGTTCCGAAATATACAGGCGTTTTCGCACAAGTTATGTACTCCAACTACACATGCACTGAGGCTTGGATTCTCACAGTCACTTAGCACTTTTATAGGGATTAAAATAATCTTTGGTGCTGGACTGTACACGTGATTTAAATATACTCAAACACAATTAGGGATTTGACTATCCTCTTCCACGATTTAATTGCAAGTGAAAGCTTCTGTTCTTTTCCATCAGTACTTAATGCTTCCAGCTGAGCTTTCAAAAGTTCGTACCACGCGTTTTTGCAACTTTAACGGGACAATGGTCTGATCTAATTGCTGTCTTTCCTTCACCCGTTTCTTTTCTCTGGCGCATACATACAAAGATTTGTGTGTGGAATGTTGCGCATTCCAGCAAAACGCAAAACACTGATCTGCTTGAACAAGCAGTGCAATTAACATGCAGTTGAACCAAGCAGTCGAATCGGCGGTTGAAATTTGAATTCGATTGGATCACAATTTAAATAACAAAAATTTGCGTCTGTTCGTCAGCCACTACAGCACAGTTTATGCATCGTAAGTTTTAGTTACGGGACATAAACTGAAAAAGGCTATACCTTGTTCTTAACCTGAATGTCTTTAAGATGGAAAATACCTATGCTTTTACCTTGTTCATTTGCTAATTGATAATACGCCGGACTAACTTTGCGTATAACAATGGCTGGATTGAACACTGGTGCAAGCTTCGAACTGAATTTCTTCAGAGCGTTACTCTGACAAAAGTTGCGAGCAAAAACCTTATCTCCTTCTTTGAGATTTATATTTCGGCTACGAAGATTATATACTTTTGCATTTCTATCATGCGACTGAGATACATTTTCCTTTGCTATTTGACGTATTACTTGTAATGCAGTGGGTCTCTCGATATATGTATCATCAGACAACAACTGTAATCGTCTCAATAAATCATAATCTTTCCCATGCAGCATCATATTTTGGCCAAAAGCTAGAAAATAAGGAGAATAACCTGTGCTTTGGTGGACACTTGCCCTTAAAGCAGCACTAATGGCACTTAGTTTCTTATCCCAATTGGCATGATCCTTGCCTATATATGCTCGTATAGCCGCTAACACAGACCTGTTTACTCTTTCACTGGCATTAGCTTGAGGTGAGTAAATGGCCGTGCATATATGAACAATGCCATATTGGGTAAGAAACGCCTTAAACATACCAGATACAAACTGTGAGCCATTGTCGGTCAGAATAGTTTCTGGCACGCCAAAAGTACAAAAGAGCGTGTTTTCAAGATATTCGATAATTTTGACCGAGGTAAACTTTTTAAGAGGATACATGAAATGAAACTTTGTGTTGTGATCAACGACAATCAGGAGACCTATATTGCCGTTCTTTGAACGAGGATATGGCCCAAGAAGGTCCATGTAAAGTCTCTGAAAAGGCCGTTCTGACTTCATGGGTTTGCCCATTGGAGGCCGTAACACCTTATTGGGGCTTTTTGTCTGACGACAAACATCACAATTAACTACATATTCCCGAATTTGTGCAGTCATTTGTGGCCAAAACAAGTATCTCTTAATTTTCTCAATAGTTTTACCGATACCGCAGTGAGCTGAGCTAGGAGGATCGTGTGCTCTCGCTATAATTTCTGAGGTGAGAGTGGAGGGTATCCAAAGCTTCCACGATAGCTTCTCCTGATCGGAATTCCCTGTCGCTACTTCGGTTCTCTTATACAAGAAGTCGTCTATGATTTGCAGATCCGGTAACTTAGACTGGTTCAATCGAACGTTTTCTAAGAGGTCACAATACTCTTGGGACTTAAATTCAGGTGAGGACAAGTCCACTATAGGTCCCTGTTCATCGAATTCCTCCACCTCTGTCTCATTTTGCCGTGACAACGCATCGGCAACCACATTTTGTGTACCTCTGCGATGTGAGACCTTGAATTTAAAACCCTGCAGTTTGATCACCCATCTTCCTTGCCGTCCTCTGAGATCTTTTTGTCTCATAAGCCACTGCAACGAAGCGTGATCCGTAATGACTTCGAAATCTTGTCCTTCTATGTATGCCCTGAACTTGTATATGCCTCTTAGTACAGCTAAACATTCAAGATCGGTCACACAATAGTTTCTCTGTGCCTTCGAGAGCTTCTCCGACATGTACGCTATTGGAACCTCTTCGCCTTGTTCGTTAAGCTGTGCCAGAACGCAACCTATACCGGTCGTACTGGCATCGCAAATTAGAAGGAAGGGCTTTGTAAAGTCTGGTGTTGCCAGAACTGGAGCTGACGTTAAACGAGATTTCAAGTCCTTAAAAGCAAAATCCGCGTCAGCGTTCCAATTGAATCCTTTCTGTTTCTTCAACAGTTCGGTAAGCGGAAAACTGGCTGTCGCGTAATTATTTACAAACCGTCTGTACCATCCCGAAAGTCCGAGAAATCGTCTCAGCTGTTTTACGCTTTTTGGTACAGGGAAATCAATAATGGCTTGTATTTTGCTCGGATCGGTCTTTAATTGTCCATACCCAATTACAAAACCAAGATATTTGATCTCACGCATGCAGAATTTTGACTTTGCGATGTTGATCGTTAGATTAGCTTTTTGTAACAGCAAAGCTACTTCTTGCAAAAGCAACATGTGAGAATCAAAATCTTCCGAAAGCAAAAGCAAGTCGTCTAAGTAGACAAACACACGGGTCCGCAAATGTGCTGGTATCACGTGTTCCATCAGTCTACAAAGAGTTTGAGGGGCGTTACACAGTCCAAACGGCATTACTTTGTACTGAAATAATGGTCGATTTGGGACTGTGAAAGCGGTATACTGGCGAGATTTCTCTTCCAGTGGTATTTGCCAAAATGCGTGCTTCATATCGAGACCTGTGATATACTTAGCCGGTGGTAAGCGACTAATTATACCCTCGATATGAGGTAAAGGGTACGCATCTTTGCGAGTGTATTTATTTACAACACGAGAATCTAGACACAACCTATTCTTATCACCTTTTCGCACAAGAACGCAATTGCTGCTCCAAGGGCTGTTCGATTCTTCGATAATGTCCATTTCTAACATCCTTTCTACCTCGTCGAACATCAATTTCTCAATGGCCGGCGAGACAGGCCAATGTCTCTGTTTTACAGGAGTCACATTATCGATCTCGATACGGTGTTCGATTAAATTAGTACGCCCTAATCCAACTCGTTCATATGAAGGGAAATTAGCAACGACTGAATTTAAACGAAACTTCTCCTTATCACTCAACTCATGCATTTTCGCATTTTCCTGGTAATGATTGTCGCCAGTGTCTAATTCGTTAACTTTAGGATTTGGATCAATCAGATTTGATAAAAGACCAAAATCCTTCCAAAAATCGATGCCCAAATATGCATCCTGTTTCAAGTCTGGTATAATGAAAAATTCGACGTTGTTTGCTTGGCCGCGAAATTCTATTTTCAGTGTTAGTTTGCCTACAACTGAACAAGATGCGTTATTCGCCGTGTGGACCATGCCAGAACACCTACGCGTTTTTGGATGTCGCAACAACGTCTGCGCTGCTGTACTTCCGAGACAACTAATTGTTGCTCCCGAGTCTAGCAAAG
This sequence comes from Lordiphosa stackelbergi, assembly GCA_018904235.1. Taxonomy (NCBI): domain Eukaryota; kingdom Metazoa; phylum Arthropoda; class Insecta; order Diptera; family Drosophilidae; genus Lordiphosa; species Lordiphosa stackelbergi. The sequence goes on along the minus strand of JAEIFU010000201.1, from coordinate 97,749 downwards.
CTACATAGTGTTGACCTTCTAAATTCAATTCTGTGTACAAGCGGTTATCAGAGCTCATGAAAACTGATTGTACGAGTTTCTTGCGAGTATTTATAATATTCTTCCAAAATTTCCTAATTCTAATTGTGGAGCGCTTTGGCCTGTATATACATTCCAAAGATTCAACGCTCCCGAAAATTCGCTTACGTGTTTCAAGATATTGTTGTAATCTTATATGTACGGGTACTAATTTATCTACAAAATTTGTTTGAGTTTCAGCCTCAACGACTGAAGGCTTATTATATTGCTTATCTGCTAAGATCTTAATTGGTTGATCTGTCTGAACTGAGCTATCATTCAAACAAGTAGTGGATGTAGCGTTTAATCGGTTAAGGGATGCGTCGAAGTGGTGTTGGTTTGAGCATCCCGCTTCAGGTTTCCCGAAGGGTTGCATTTGTTACATTTGGGCTTAAAGACATTTTTAGCACCACATCCGTAACAGAAAATGCGCCTCTCTCCTAAACATTCGTCAAATCGGTGACCCGACTTATCGCAGTTCCAACACACTGTTCGCTTGTTGTGTACCTCACAGATACTCTCATCTGATACTTCATCTTCTAGTATCTCACTAATTCTACCACGACCGAAATTGGAACGAGCTGCGAAAGATTTAGTCTCTTTGCAGAAACTCTCATGTTTCTTAACCTCTTCTCTTAATTCTGTTCTCGTTTCTATCTTCAAGTGCAAAAGTTCATATCTAAGAGCTGTGTTCGCATTGCGCTTCAAGATATCAACCAGTTTTGTTTCACTAACTTCATGAGATAGCTGACTAACTAAGCTTTCAATGGCTGATTGAAAATCATCAAAAGATTCCTGATCTTTCTGTCGCCGTTTCCTAATCAATTCCCATAAATCAAAGTCGTCTTTGACGTCCTCAAATCTACGCCGAAACTCAGAGCGGAAAGTTCTCCAGGTAAAAATAGGGTTTTTCCTATGGAAATCCCAAAACCAATCATTTGCTTTTCCGGAGAGAAGTATATGCAAATTGTCACATAGGAGTTGTTCTTCGCTATTTAGGTTCTGAACCGTCAATGACCGTATACGATACAGAAATTCTTCTACGTTCATAGAATCTTTCGAGCCATCATATTTAAGTCTCCAGCTTTGCATAATGCTAGCTGCTTTTTCCGAAGACAACCCAGAATTCGATTGACTACTGCTTCTGGTACTGTTTGATACGAAGTCAAGCAATTCGTCAGAATTCCGAGTACGAACTTGATTGTTATTGGCACTTGGGCCACTTGGTTGTTGCGTGGGTCTAGCTGGTTCTGATTCAGCTGGATTCCGACTAATATTCATTGAAGACAACTGTGCTTGCAGGGATTGTTCAATGGAAGTTTTAATAAACGTATTAAGTTCTGTCACTAAGACTCTTTGCTGTGCCTGTAGCGCATCATTAATAAAGTTGACCATGTCTACATTTAGACCGTTATCTATAGAATTGTTTCCATTACTACCAAGGGACAGTCTGCTACTTGCAAGATCTCTATGCCTTGCTCTAGTTTGCATACCTCTTTTTGGAGTTGCACCGCGACCTCGGCCGGTTCTACTGCCTCTTTGGTTGCCTGATGTAGCAAGATGCTCTTGATTACGAGATTGTACTTCTCCAGCTGCAACATTGCCAGCTGATTGTAATTCTGCTGCTAAAGTGTTATTTCCAAATGAAAGCGTATTTGGATTACAGTCTGCCTTACAAAGGGGACAAGATGGTGTAGTTTTTAATAGTTCGGTAATGCAAAGATTATGGAATCGATGATTACAAGGTGTAGTTGCAACTAGCTGTTCTTGTCGCAACTGTTCATGACAAATGCCACAAAAGGGGTCTTGTGCGTTAATCGCTTCAACAATGCTTTCCGTGCTATGATTCACTGGCATTGTAATTTATTATGAATGCTTGCTGTATAAGATATCAGTATAAATTGGTATTTCTTTAGTTTTTCGTATATCATAAATCAACTGTCTGTCATTTTCCCACATGTTTTCGCTTACAAATATTAAAGTAAATCCGAATCGTTTAAGTCTGAACTATTGTTAATTTAAAGGAACTATTGCCGATTTGGTTGGAAATGCTCAAGTACGACTGGACAATAACCGAAACTCTTCCAGAATATTGTAATTCCAAGCAGTTCTTAAACATCTTAACCAAAGTTTGGTCATTATTATTTAAGATTTAAGAGATACGCGATGCCTAAAGAAAACTAGCAATCAATTGTGGTCGACTAATCCAGAAATAACTAAATTACAATCGCCTATTCCTACATTTCAAACCAACGGTTTCTAAAAATTAAATAATAAGGAGTATAACAAAATTATTGAATATGTAAAATGGAAAGTGATAGAGCTGATTATGGGACACAATGTTGCACAGGATGTTATGTGTGCTTAAGCAAGCCAAAATACTTTGGTTTTGCTCGGTCTGTCTGCCCCACGTGTTGGGCGCCAAATATGTAACGGACGGGGTTTCTTTCACGGCATTTCTCGGCTTATGCTGACCACAAGGGTAGCAGTAGATGGTATTTCAGCCAGCCGTTGTGCATTGGGATCGGGAGTGCGCACTTCTTGCTATTGCTCGGTCTATAGCTCGCCGGATTGGTCGGGGTTCTTCCTCACCCATTAGCACGTCACCATTAACACATTAAATTAAGTGCGCTTTCAGAAACTAAAACCAAAAATAATCAGAATCAACCTAATTGACAACTCAAAAGAACTAAAATCAAAGAGCAAACACGAAGGACCTATAGTATAATGTAATATCTGTTCCGACCGGATATCAAACTTAACTTCGTCAGATTTACTTAAGTGAGAGAACTAAGGTGTTGGTAGTCTCTCGTCTCTACCCTTCCCAACCATGACAAGCAAAGGGAATGTTGTTGCTTGTCCCAAGAACAAGGTTCTTTAACCTTTTATTTACATTTGTAAGCAGCTAACATGGGTACTTGACAGACCAAATTAGAACTCTAAATATTCATTTCAGATAACATAACAAAACTTCATTTATTGACAAGATCATAACTTGTGAGCATCTTTCTCTTCTTCCTTACTAAGTAAGGCAATTCAGCAAAAACAACAGGGAAATTTATAACTAATGAAAAAACTTACTTAACTACAAATTAACTTAATAAAAAAGAAAACTTAAAACAGTATCATTCTGTGATATAAAAAAAACTCTTCAAGGTAATCGAAACTCAACTGTGAAGTAACCTATTTAAGGTTCAAGGGTCTGCATAGATATATATATATGTTTTTTTAATAACTCACTCTGGGTTACACAATTTGTATTCGACTCATACCAAAATTATTCCATCGAAGCGGACGTTGGGCCCAAGGTACACGACGAGGCTGGATAAAGGTCGCTAAATGTTGTTGGACAAAAATAAAATTATAAGTATATATATATATATGCAGAGTCAAATGTCAAAAGTGGAGATTCTCGATCGCTTTTGCTTAATTATGCATGATAAGGAAAATTTTATGAAAATATTGAATAAAATTTAATATTTACTTAATTATACTTGAAAATTATTCAAACTCGAAACTCAAAATTGAAATTCTCATCAATTATTTACAAATTCAAAAGGTCTTGGCAACATAAGCAAGCGATGGCGATATCAGAAAGGGTATACAAACTGCTTCTTCGGGAACATGCTATTACATAACCTCAACGCGCAGGGGTCCACATGGGCAGTTGTGACCACGCCAATTTGCAATGTCAATTACAGGTTATGACCACACGAGCATCACGGCCACGCCTCTCACTTGATGAATATATAACTATGAGTCCGAGGCTAGAGCAGCGTCTACGCCTTTAGGTGGATCCGATCTCTTTCGATCCTGCTTCAATCACGGAGACAGAAATACACAAGAGCAGAGTCCGACTTGGCTATATGGTTAACAGCCGGGTTGTCCAGAGACGACGAAACTCGATAGAGACACAGAGGCTTCTACGCTGGCCAGTTGTGGCAATCCGCCAATGCACCAAGAAAATGACGTACAGCAGTACCAGCAGAGGTGAGTCTGCGCGGCCGGCTGGCTGCGGTGGACTACCCTGCTCTGAGCACTGTATGAAAAAACCTAATTAATCTCATGACACACTCACACATGTAATATTACCTTCGGGAGCACCCTGGAACACTGAAATTATTTTCGCTCCAGCACTGTTCCGAAATATACAGGCGTTTTCGCACAAGTTATGTACTCCAACTACACATGCACTGAGGCTTGGATTCTCACAGTCACTTAGCACTTTTATAGGGATTAAAATAATCTTTGGTGCTGGACTGTACACGTGATTTAAATATACTCAAACACAATTAGGGATTTGACTATCCTCTTCCACGATTTAATTGCAAGTGAAAGCTTCTGTTCTTTTCCATCAGTACTTAATGCTTCCAGCTGAGCTTTCAAAAGTTCGTACCACGCGTTTTTGCAACTTTAACGGGACAATGGTCTGAAACAAAAATCTAATTGCTGTCTTTCCTTCACCCGTTTCTTTTCTCTGGCGCATACATACAAAGATTTGTGTGTGGAATGTTGCGCATTCCAGCAAAACGCAAAACACTGATCTGCTTGAACAAGCAGTGCAATTAACATGCAGTTGAACCAAGCAGTCGAATCGGCGGTTGAAATTTGAATTCGATTGGATCACAATTTAAATAACAAAAATTTGCGTCTGTTCGTCAGCCACTACAATGGTTAGAATAGGAGGATCCAATTTCTTCACTTAGGAGGGTCTTCCCCGTTAAACAATTTAGAAAATAGAAGAAATTTGAGCAGCGAGGCTATATCTATTTCAGTCGCCTTCTACTAAGAGCTGGACAATGACAGAGGAGGTCTTGTACACTATCCTCATCATCCACTTAGTTGCAACTTCTACAGGCAGGCTATTAGACAGTTTCCAGTAAGGGCCCCTACTAATAAAGAAATATTCACTCTCTCTTGACGAAGTAACGCCGTTGATTTTTTAGTATTAAGGGTAGGCCATGTAAGCCTAAATATTTCACATGTGTGAATTGTTTGCCATCGATCCATGGTTATACGATAGGAAGTTTCCTTTGTTTGTAGTTTAAAGGTCGCAAGAGGCACGCCTATGTTGCTCTTATCCGGTAGGAGCTGAGTGGAGTTGCCAAGTCTAGCGAGGTGGTCGGCCATCTCGAGATTTATTTCAAAGTGCTGAGCCATCTCATTAAGAGATCAGCGGCACTCCGTAAGAGTTGTTGTTAACATAACCGTCAAGAGCTTATAATGCAGCTTGACTATCTGAGAAAATGAATACTTTACTTCCTTGGATTGCAACGGTTTCCAGAAGGTTGGTAGCCTCCTGGATGGATACAATGTAGATATGGATACAATTGATAGTAGCCGGGTGTGGCCCATCGATTAAAACCCACTTTCCGACCGATAGTTCCTATGGCAGCTATAAGTTATAGTCATCTGATTTTGACCAAAACTTCCAAATCTGTGTAAAAGCGTATAATATTAATAATCGCTGAAGTGGGAGACGTTAACATTAAAAACAAAAAAGTTTTTCTCACAAAGAACCACTTTTCGACCGATAGTTCCTATAGCAGCTATAAGATATAGTCATCTGATCCGGTCGGTTCCGACATATTAGCAGTGTGCAGTAAAAAGAAGACTCTGTGCAAAATTCTAGCTCGATAGCTTTAAAACTGAGAGACTAGTTTGCGTAGAAACAGACAGACGGACAGGCAGACGGACAGACAGACGGACAGACAGACGGACAGACAGACAGACGGACGGACAAAGCCCAATCGACTCAGCTCGTCACCCTGATCAAGAATATATATAGTTTATAGAGTCGGAAATGAATATTTCTATGCGTTGCAAACTTCTGGGCAAAATTATAATACCCTTTGCAAGGGTATAAAAATATCCCCGAAAAATATCACCAAAAAATATTCGATATCCGATATATCGTCTCCGAAAAATATTCGATAATGATATTCTTCATTTTGGGCAAAAATATCGATATGTTGATATATCGATAATATTTTCGACAACCCTAATTCCGTATATAAGAATTGGACGTACAACGGCAGTGTACGTGTACAGCCAGTGTACTATTTCAGGGTGAAATCCCCATTTACGACGAATTGCGCGTTTGCACGAGAAAGTGCAGTATTTGCTTTTTTGATTCGCTCAGTTATGTTTTCGTTCCAATATAATTTTTAGTCCAACACTACACCAAGGTATCCGGCAGAATCGCTAAATTTTTGGTGTACATTGTTTAGTCTAGGGGGTGTTAAGTTTGGTATCTTATACTTGCGGGTAAAAAAACGATTTCTGTTTTGGTTGATTGACTCAAAGTCCACTTTGTGTCGTCCAATTTGAAAGTGTTGAAAGTGCATCCTGCATCAGATTGCAGAGAGCGTGAGGAAATTTGCCTCTTGTGATTATGACTACGTCATCCGCGTACGCTATCACCGTATGTCCCCGCGATTCCATGAGTCGCAACAATTCGTTGACTGTTACCACCCAAAGAAATGGCGAAAGAACACCTCCCTGAGGACTGCCTCTAAGTAGAGTCCACAGCGCAGCACGCATAAAGCAAGGGAAGGTCGACAGAAACGGCACTCCACTCTCTTGTTTCGAAAATTGAGAACTCTGTTGCTGTATGCGATGAACCACAGATCCTGCCACCAGTGATCCAGGGCTCTTGGCCTAGAATAATATCTGTTTCGCCTTTTGCTAGGCGAGCAGAGGTGCAGCGGAAGCTGCTTTACAGTGATGCAGATTTATCTGAAAGATCTGCATCATCAGAAAGAGCTTCCACTGCCGTCAGGGTAGCATCGCCATCTGCATCATCATCGTCCTGCAGAAGCTCTTGCAGAGTCTTTCTAGACTCGAGCCATAGTCTGACCCAGACGATATGTGTCCCAGAAATCTCTGGAGGTTGTCGTTTAAACGTTGGCACACTGAATTCACACCACTGAATTCACACAGCCATACACATATTCAACACAATCAAAGCTCATCTCACAAATTTAAATACCCAATGATTCAACCAACCAAGCGCGTACGCCAAAACACAAACCCTGACCTTAGGGCTGGTCGCGGTTCTACTTAAAATGTGCTTTAATTTAAAACTCACTCCGCCACTACGCACTAAAGACGTATTCCGAGCAAGAAGGACGCAAAACTCTCAAGAGGATCCAGTAATAATAATAAAACTGGAAAATATTAGCGAAAAAATAAAACTACTACGGGCCATTGAGCTTACCGGTGCGAATGCAAAAGACCACTGAGTTTGGAATTACTTGGATTTGAATCGGATGCACCAGTATATGTAAATGAGCAACTTACAAAAGAGAACTATAACATATTGAAGGAGGCAATGAACATGAAGAGAAATAAATCTCTCTCTGCAGTGTTTACTCGTAGAGGGCTCGTGCATGTAAAACGGAGCGGGCAAGAGAATGCAGTTTGCATTAAGAGAATGGAAGAGCTTTCGACGAGTTTAGAAGAACTACCGCCCCTTCCCCCTCCACAAGCAGCATTGATAGCAATAATAATTTTCGTCGTTGGTGGTGGTTCAGATCTTCTAGTCATAGATCTTTTGGACCTAATGGGGGCGTATGTGGTCAGGTAAAGCTGCTGATCGGTTCAACTTGGCAAGCCCAGCGTGATCCTGGTTTACTGCGTCTCAAGTCGACTCACACCTCCTCGTGGTGAGCGGCGACCCGCCCTTCCCTACAGGGTATAATATATAGGGTTAGTGCGTCGGGTTTGGTACCCCCCACCGTAAAAAATCTCCACCAATGAAAACTGCGACTACAATGCCTCGGATACGGACCCCCTCTGACGACGACCCACGCAATCATTTTAAGGACCACGATTTGAGAATATGCACCTGGAATGTCCGCACCCTCAACAGAGAGGGTGATGATATCGACTTGGTGAAAGTCCTCAAGGAATACTCATTGGACGTTACCGCACTCCAAGAAATGCGATGGATTGGATATGGCAAATAGCAAAATAATAACGCTACCAAAAGAGAAGACAGAACAGAAACCACCAGAAACCACCACCCTGGAAGATATACTACAGCGGGCATGTTTCCAAGCACGAGTTTGGATGCGGCTTTGCAGTGAGTGATAGACTACGCCACTCAGTCATCAGCTTTACACCAGTTGACGAGCGGCTTGCCGCGCTCAGCCTTAAGGCAAAATATTTTAATATTAGTCTTATCTGTGCACACGCGCCAACAGAACACTCAGAAAAAAATTTGCCATGTATTTTAGAAAATCGCCCTATTTTTAAATTTGCCCTGGTATTTAGAAAAATTTTCTTATAAAAAGAAAAAGTTTTCTAGAACTTCGAAAAATGTGCCATAATAAAAAAGTTTTAGAAAAAACTTTTCTAAAAGCAAGAAAAGGTGCGATTTTTCTGTTAATCAGGGCTCATTTTTCTAAAATCACTTTCTTAAAACCATGGCAAAATTTACCTTTGATTTTAGAGCACAAGCGCCCTTAAAGTGAATGTTGCATTTTCTTAAAAACAGGCAAGATTTTCTGGAATTAATTTTCTTAATAATATGGCGATAGTAGCCATTGTTTTCAGAAAAAAAGGTGTTGAATATAAAGAATTTTTCTATAAACAAGGCAAATGCAAAAAAACAAAGGCAAAAAAGCTAAACAAGCTAAAATAGCTAAAAAAAACTCTAACTTTATCGAAAAGCAACTCTGTTAGTCAGAGAGAAAGACGTAAAAACGACGACAAACAGATGTAAGATACTAAAAGAAAGCGCACTAAGAGCACCGCCAACGGTATAACGGTTCGTTTTGCTCTGTTCCTTTTGCGCAGCGTCGGGTTATTGCGCAGAAGACATCGCCGTTAGATAATGCGTATGTGTCTAAATATGTAAATATGGATTCCTTGATTATTAAATTAAATAGGCAAGCGTTCGGTCAAAATTTTTGCGGTAAGTAAATATTATTAAAATTTCATGATTGTTCCTGACAGCTTTATTTCAATACATATTTAACTTACATTACAGAGAACAACACATCAATAGAAGCTCTGCGCGTGCTGAAATGGGAGAGGTTTTTCTACATTGTGCCACCAACTTTTGTTGGGCCAGCAATAATTTTGCTATCGGAGGATTGACAAAAGCAGGTTAGTAATATCACAGGTGTAAACTTTTATATGCACTGTACACATGCACATTAATATATTTAGGAACAATAACCTGCCTCAACATGGCGCATGTTGCCGGCTGTCTCATACATACATACCTAGTTCGGTATGTACAAACATATGTACATGCTCAAGTACATACTTCCTTTTGAGTAAATATGTACAATGTACATATTTAGCGGCGGCTGATGTTATTACGTTAAGCAAGTGACACTCCGTACACTATTTCTGTCCCACTCTGGCGTGCGACTTCCCGTACTGCCATAAATAGGGTGCCCACCACTGACTAACTATAATTAATAAAAATTTCCTTTTTCTTTTTGAATAGAAAAAAAATTCAACAATGGAATCAGAAAAAGTCAAGGTAAATTATATTGTACACATATAATTGTATATATAAATAACTTTTTAATTTCAGATTGACAACCTAATTGCCAACTCCAGCAAGGAGGAGGAGGAGCATTATGTTACCTAATTTTGCTAATAAGAAAAAACTGAGTTGCAGAATAAATAAAACAATTTAAAAAAAACTCCTTTTAACATTTTTTTTCCTATTTTTAGGAAAATAATTTTCTATATTTTAGAAAAAAATTTTTTTAAAGGCGAAACGATTTTTCTAATACTAGGAAAAAATTTTTCTGTATTTTAGAAAAATAAATTCTCCTTTTAACATTTTTTTTTTCTAAAATATAGAAAATTATTTTCTTTGTTTTAAAAAAATTTTTTTCTAAATTTTTAACATATTTTTCTAATATTCAAGGCTTCTTGTTCTACTGTTAAGAAAAAATTGAATTACGTTTTAGAAAAGCCTTCTATAATATTAAGAATTTTTTCTACAATTTAGGGTGAATCGCCTGAGGACGGATTTCAAAAGGCGAATTTCTAATTTTCAGGGCGAATTTAGGCCTTTTTTCTATGAGTGTACAAAGCTAGAAATCTCGCCCAACTGCTCAGGGAAACAGCCCCATCTTCTTCCGATATATGCGAACAGTGGAATCGTATATCACACTCCATGTCGGGCTTGTAAGATAGAGGAGTGCCGACTTGGTTACCGCAGAGAAGACGCAGCCTACAGGAGAACTCTGCAGTCGATAAACACGGCTGTTAAGGAGCAATACCGGGAGAAAAGAAAAAGCAGAAGCGCCCCTTAGAAGGAAAAAAACGAGTAGCATGCGCGAGGAAGTCGAGAGATGTTATTCGGCATGAGTGAGACTCGAAAATTTACCAAAATGTACAATTAACAGAAGGTTTTAAGCCCAGAGGCGCACAATGCAAAGACGAATAACGAATAAACAGGACACCGATCCGCAAAAGGGGCTTAACAAATGGAGAAGCTACTTCTCCAACTCCACTGGGAGGCGATGACGAACATGATGCCGCCTCTGCGAAGTAGCGATGCCACCAATCGACAAACATAGAGATAGATCTCGCCCGACCCAACAGGAAGTCTGTTGAGCCATACAAAGGTTAAAGAACAATGAAATCACCAGGCGCGACACGACGCCCCCAGGAATTGTTCAAGGCTGAGTGAAGAATTGGTAAGGCGCATGCACCAACTTCTTTGCCGTAAATGGGTTGACAAAAGCATGCCCGACGATTTAATCCAAGTGTCCTATTCCCAATCTTTAAAAAAAAGGAGACCCTGCAGTTTGCGCTTCCCATTGCATATAAGGTTGTGTCGCGCATTTATTTTTGTACGTCTAAAGCCAACTGTTAACACACTGATTGGACCTTATCAGTGAGACTTTAGACCTGGTAAATCCACCATGGCCAGATATTTCACACTACGACAAAACACCGGAGAAGACCTGTGAAGAGGCATCAACTTTACACACCATCTTTTTGTTGATTATAAATCAGCCTTCTACGCCCGGGATAAAGGTCAAGGTTTTTTGAAGCCCTGTCTACCTTTGGTATTCCAGCAAAGTACGTTCGACTTTGCATGATGACGTTCAGAAGTACGGAAAGCTCCGTCAATATAGGAAAGAACCTCTCCGAACCATTTGATTCCGAAAGAGGTTTTAGGCAGGGTGATACCTTATCGTGTGACTTCTTTAATCTACTGATGGAATATATACTGCGCCAGTGCCCACATATTAATATATGCCGATGATATTGACATAATCGGCAAGGCAGAAATTGAGAGGCAGTCTGAACTAATGGGTTTAGCGGTAAATGAGGACAAGACGAAATACCTAGTATCCGCGGACAAAAAGTCTTTGCGTCTTAGACAATCTGTTACAATGGGAAAGTACAACTTTAAAGTAGTAAAAGGTTTGTCTACCTCGAAACGATGATTACCAGCGACAACAACATCAGTCTGTTAATCCGACGAAGAATCACTCTTGCAAACCGATGCTACTACGGGCCATGATACAACTATATAGGTAAGGTGCTCTCTGAGAGAGCTCTCTTTCGGGACTCCAAATTTTCATTGTGTTGCTGTCATTTGATTTTTTTATTTTGCTGACGGGATTTCTATTTTATTTAAAGTCTGTAAATATGTCGAGCCAATACTGTTGCGTATGTTGATGTAAATTAGGAGCCGAAGTCAGTCGTGTTTTCATGCTAACGAGACCCGAACCCTTGATTGTGTGAGTCAGTGTGCACTGAATTGCAAGTAAAGCGACTGTGGTCTGTAGAGAGCTCTCTTGTTCACCAACAGTTGTCCTCTTCATTCAGTCGGCACTAATGCAAAGCAGGGTTCCCCTAGAAAAGAGCGCGAAAATGTGAACGTGGTTCTCTCTAACACACAGTGAGGAATGACTTCGGCAAGCATATGACTTTAATTTAACAGAAGGCGATACAAATAGTCGCATGCATATACTCTATGTTTATAAATCGGATTGTGCTTTGATTTTTGTTTTGTTCTGTCTCTCTCGATAAACTCTGAATGCCATACCTTATATAGTTGTATAATGCTACGGGCCAAGTAGGGAGTTCAAGAGCAGAGACCTCACGCGAAGAACAAAAATACAATACCTATACCTATACAAGTCGCTTATCATCCCAGTCCTGCAAAACAGCGCAGCAGCATGGACCATGACAGCAGCGGATGAATCGGAGATTGGTGTGTTTGAACGAAATATTCTTCGGATTACTTATGGACCTTTAAAAGTTGGCGATGATTACCGCATTCGAAAGATTACCGAACTGTAGAGCTCTATGGGTAAAAAAAGGCGTATAAAGCGAAGGCTCCCAGACTCCCACAAGGATGGGAAGACCAGGTGGGGGAAAACATTGTCAAGCTTGGTGCGACCAACTGGTCCCAGCTCGCATGGAATGAGGCAATTGGAGAGCACTAAACGACCGTCACACGGTTGTGATGGCAAATAAAGAAGAGGAAGAAGTTGATAACCTGGAGTTGAACATGGGCTGTAAAACTTTTATCTAAATGGTCTAAAAACCGCGAAACGTGCAAAATTACTATAAGAGTATTATAGAGTATATAACACTTTTAAAGGATCTAAGATTTTTAAGATTTTGAAAAGGGGGTAGTTTAAGTGGCACTTCCACCTCATCGGGGTACCTGGAAACCTCAACAAGGAGTCAACAAATTGCAAAAAGTTTTTGTTACCCTACCGGTCTCGTCGAAATCATAGAATTTATGTTTGGTGTTTATATTTTCTCTTGAGTCCATTGAATTTCTTTGTGTTTAGGCATATTTCACTTCTTCCGCTAAAACCATTTGCTGAATTTCATCAGATGGAGCAATTTTTCCAAGACAATTAAGCCACCGCAATTTAAATAGATACAATAATAGCAGAGTTCGCTTTTGTCGAAAGTTGAAAAATTTTTAAAAAAGCTTCTTGAATTTTCCAGAATTAAATTCGTCACACCCTTTAAGCTTAAGATGTCAGTGGAATCAGAGTAAATTGTTCTCTTTCTGAATATATGTTGTTGCTGTTGAATTTCCATATATCCATAATTCAATTAAATGATTGCTATTATTAGCTTGGGTTTTGTTACCTCCATCAGCAAACAAATAAATTTGGGGGTGTTCCAATCTTGATTTGTAACAATCATAATTTTCACATACAAATACATAATAACTCAACATTTCAAGCACAATTAAGGTACGGTCCCGCATATTTTAAAATATTTACCCATTTTCTTTGCCCGTAGTGGGAACACCAAATAGTTTGCTCACAAATATTTGCCAAGTAGGCTTTGCCTATGCTTGTGCACCAATAAGTTGAAGCAAATATTTGTCTAATGGGAACACCCTCGGCAAATTTGTTTGCGGGTTTGCGAGTTTGCTCTTGCAAGCAAATTGTAAGAGCAAACACGGCAAATATTTAAAAAAAAATTTTTTTTTCGCCTATGCAATACCAAAATTAAAGCTGTAGCTGCAAGAAAAATTCAAATAAATTACAAGACCACGAAATAAAATAATCGTGGCATCGTACTATTATAATCGTAGAACTGTAAAAAAAAAAAAAAATTAAAAATATTAGCAAGGTTTAATATTGGTGGCACAGTTTGGGAGCCTGGAGCCGGCACTTGGCTGACGACTTATTAAATCGCGAAATAGTATCAAAGAGTGTAAAAATATGAATAATCAAAAAAAAACTTTATGCCCAACCAAATAAAAATCATGCCAGCATTAATGCATAGGTGCAATTCGCAGCTTAAGGATCTGCATGGTAACAAAACCGCTAAGTGCTTAAGAAACTGCTTTTCAAGGGCACAAATGACCACACATAACTACATTACCATGATTTTGACAACATGTTAAAGAATATAGTCAAGATCATAAAAAATGTTTCAAAACACTTTCCGTGACTGACAAATCATCAAATCGCGGAAAAAGACCGTTGCTGATCAAAAATATAATAATGTCAAACAAAGAAAAAAACATTCTAGGATTAATGCATGCAATTAAATTTGCAGCTGAAGGATCTGCATGGTAATATCCGCTAAGTGCTTAAGAAACTGTTTTCAAAGGCCACGAAAGACCACACATAACTACAGTACCATGATTATGACAACAGTGAATGACTGATTATGACAACTCTAAGCCACAATAAATACAATGGATGACCAATAGTGAAGAACTTATTTAACATATATCAATCCAAACAAGTGAGAAAGTCGGTCAAGCCCGACTACATACTCTGTACCTAGACCTATTTCAGAGCTATTTTTTGTATAGCAGCTATACTATATAGTTGTCCGATTTTGATAAATCTCGGTGAAATTATGTGAAATCATAGAAAACTTATAAATACGAGGGTTGGGAGCGATAACATTAAAAACAAAAAAGTTTTTCTCACTAAAACTAGTTTATTAACCGATCGTTCCTATGTCAGCTATATGCTATAGTCATCCGGTCCGGCCGGTTCCGACAAATGTGCAGCGTCTTTGTACCAAAAGACTTCGTGCAAAGTTTGGTTAAGATAGCTTTAAAACTGACGGAGGAGATAGCATAGAAACAGACGGACGGACAGACGGACGGACAGACGGACATGGCTATATCAACTCAGCTCGTCATGCTGATCAAGAATATATATACTTTATGTGGTCGAAGATGCTTCCTTCTGTGCGTTACAAACATGCGGACAATTTCAATATACCCTCTCCAAGGGTATAAAAATAAATGCGTTCGATAAGTGCAACGATTACAATAACGCCACACACATAACTTTCCCTTGCCAAAAACACTAAACGACACGACCACATTTCCCATCTGTAACTAATTATGACAAAATTTTCACGTTCTTTAAACAGGAAAATAGACGCATACCAATCGCAACACAAGCAAGATTGGAGCCTCAAATCGCAACTCATTTGAGAGCTTTACGCAGCAACTTTCGTTTTCGCGGCGTGAAATCCATGGCCTAACCCACACACTGCGGCGATCTTGTTTCTTCTTCGCTTCTTCTTGCTCAAGTTCCCATAAATATGCAGCTCTGCAGCATAAAATCCTTAGGCAGTTATTTTTGTTACTGTTCATGCCTATGCCTTTTCTGTTGTGTTATTTCAAAAATGCAGGGACTGCAAATAACAGTTATGAAAAAAAAATTATAAAAATTTATTTAAATTTAAGGACTTATATGCCCGGGGGAGGCACCAGAATTAATTTTTTGGGTCAGCTATTTTAAATGGGCATAAATTTATATATTCAATTTTTACCGAAAAAATTATTTTTAATTTATATTTTTTTAATTTTTATATAAAAATTTTTTTGAAAAAAATTATTTATAATTTTTAAAATAAAAATAAAATTTAATTTTAATTTATATTTTTTTAATTTTATATAAAAATTATCAAACAATTTTTATTATAAAAATTAAACTCAAATAACTTTTAACCAAGCGCCCAATTACAAATATTTGTACATATATGTGATCTTTGGGTGACAATGCATGTATATTCATGTCTATACGGACCTGGAAGCATGCCAAAGGTACTTATTTCGCGTTTATTTCTCACATAAGAAACTTAGGTCTTGTTGTAGCAACCTTTGGGTGACTTTTGTCATCGAGTTATTATCGACGCAGATAGCCCAGCGGTACTGGTGCTAGCGCTTCGTTGTAGAGAAATAAGTTCGAGTCCAGTAATGGGGAAGGTTTTTTTATTTTCTTCCCATAGATCACATATATGTAAAATTTTTTGTAATTGGGCACTTTGTTAAAAAGTTATTTGAGTTTAATTTTTATATTAATTTTTGTAATAAAAATTATTTGATAACTGTTATTTTTAATTTTTATGTATAAAAATTGTTTGACAATTTTTATTTTTGAATAAAATTGTTTGATAATTTTTATTTCAAAAAATAAAAATTAATATTAAATTAAATTTTTATTTAAAAAATTATAAATAATTTTTTTCAAAAAATATAAAAAATTTTTATATAAAAATTAAAAAATATAAATTAAAATAATTTATTTTCAAAAAAATTTCGAAATAACTCTTATTTTGTAATTTTTATAAAAAAAAATTATAAAAATTACGGTCCCTGCAAAAAGTTATATTGTTTGCTCAAGCAAATCCGCCTACTTAATTAATAAATTTAGTAGATTGGGCAAAGAAATGAATAATAAAATTTGCCCCCCATTGTGTGAACACTAACGCAAATCATTTGCGGAGGGGAAATATTTGCTCAAATTTTTCAAGAGCAAATATTTGCTCATGTGGGAACACCAAATTTGTTTTACGCAAACATTTATAGTTCAAGGCTAACTTTGTTTGCACAATGTGTTCAAATTTTGTTTGCCTGTGGGACCATAGCTTTACTCAATAATCACCCTTTACAGTTACAATTACAATATCTTAGTCAGTGGCGTACGCAGGGGGGTGTTTTGGGGGTTAACCCCTCCCCTTGGGGAAATTTCTATATGCGAAATACTACTATTCTAAAATTTTTGTTCTGAAAACCCCCCCTGAAAAAATCCTGCGTACGCTACTGATCTTTGTAGTTGTAAAAGTAATTAAATTTTGTAATATTAACTGAATAGTCGTAATCGTAATCGATAATTTAAAAATCGTACTCAGGAACTGTTTTTTCATTACCTGAAAAATTGTGTTTTTAAATAATGAAAAGTAATTAAATACGGGAAATAATGAATACAGTACAGCTCTGTTTTTAGGTAGAGCTCTTTAAAATAACTTAATATGTAAAAATCTTTAAAGGTTAGTAAACGTTCGCACACTGTTTTTCCCATTTTTTTATATGCAATAGATTTCATACAGTGTGAGAAAGGAGTTTCTTACAAAGTGTGCGAACTTTACTGATGTCGAACTGAACTTCCATTGAAAAAATCGTTAATTACTAATTTTGGCAAAACGAACTGTAATTAGTCTCATGTGTCGAACAGAGCAAAGACAGTCTTTGCACGAAAACCGACTAAAACAGTAGATTACAAAACTAAATTTTATTTATATAAAGAACTGGATCCAGTTGCAGTCGAAATGTGGGCTTTCCCGCAGTGCGGCCAGAGCGCACCTGGAACTGCGGCCGTTAGCATAAATATTGCGCATACGCCCCGTCCCCACAAATAAATGAAATAGAGGTACGCATGAATACAAAAAGAAACGCACAACAAAAAAGGCGCAACAAAAAGTTGCGAGCACACACACAGACACTCGCATCAAGGGAACCGTTATTGTCGCGTCAGGTCTCATAGGCGTGCACGGTGGCAGCAACAGCAAGAGCAGCGCCGACAACAGCAATGGCAACTTTTAGGTCTTATTAATTTCCGTTTTGCTTATTTATTTTTACGATGTTTCAAACAGCTCCCGACCCCCCGCCAACGCATTGGACCCCCAACGCAGACGCAGACGAAAATTTGTTTAGAGCTTACGACCAGGCATCACCGTTTGGCAATACCCTACTCTGTAGACTGAAGGCGTAGTATTTCCTACAGAAGTGGCATTAATCGCTAATCTCTTAGAGTTTTTGCTGACATTTTCGCCAGGACTTCTAAAATCAGTCAGACATATGGTGCACCTGCCCTGGCAATTCTCAAACGCCACTGTTGTAAGCAGCACATACTGAAATGAGCATGAACATTTTTCCACGAGACTGAACACGGGCGTCAGAAACTTACGCGCTTGCTTGTCTAAGAAAGTGGGCGAACTCGCCCACATTGCGCCATTGAGACTGCATTTGAGAGGAATAACATACAGGGGACTGGGACACCTAGAGAGAGAGAGACAGAGAGAGATAGATAGAGAGAGAGCGGACGCAGCTCTTATCGTCGCTTGGCCCGTTTCATTGCCAATTCGTTCCTTATCCTGTGCAGCGTTCGTGTTATCTATAGTACGCGTTCGTTACGTTTCGGCCAGTGTGGCATTCGGCTCAGTGTTTCGGACCACTACGCCGCATCGTCGTCAGTCTTTCATTATCCGGCGTAGGAGCACGTTACGTTTTCGCATTCAGTTTCATACGCAGCGGCCGCGGCTAACGCTATTCACAAACAGCAACAACAATAGAACAGCGGCCAAAGCTGCCGAACGCTGCACTATTCTTACTACACAGCACACACACATCTATACCCACACCCGGAAGAGTGTGTAAATTTGTATGTTTTCGAATGGTCTTCCGTAAATAAATAGAAAGTCATTGTGGCCATTGGTGACCGCAAGCCGAAAGTAGGCTAAATATCGTTGCATACTTTTGGGCAAGCATTTGGCACACACATATGACGACAGGTCCTGCGCCTGCGGTCGCCGACTTTTGAACCTGCCACTGGCACAGCGTTGACCGGCAGGTCTTGCTCTTCTTCTCTTTTGGGTCCCATAATAGTTTTTTTGGCAACGACCTGGACTGAGGCGGAGATAAAAATGTGCAATCAAGTGCCAACAAAGTGAAAGAAACACACGAACAACAACAACAACAACAACTACAAGGCGAAAAGAGTTTAGTGGTTCAGGAGTGGTGCAGTTCAACAGCCTCCGGGGGCAAATTCGGCTAGAGCTGCAGCTCGTTGCGCTCGTCCCGGCTTCGTGCGCGCATCCTGAGTGTCCGCTTGTGTGTGTGTGTGTATACTGCAGTGGCACCAGCAACCGCAGCAACTCTGCAGCGGCGAAAATTGTGTCAGCAGCGACCGCTACACTCCTGCAGCCGCCCGCCAGGCGCCGAAATCCCAATCTTCACTAGCCGGTAATGCATACATTTTAGTTAAGTTACTTACACCTTCCATTTGGCTTAGGTGAGACTCACCTAGGGCTTATGCCCCCGCCCGCTTTCAGCTTACCTTGACAACGCTTGGTCCGTGACAGTTGTCAATTTGTTTTTCTATCGATTAGGCTCTGGCGACGTAGTCTTCTTGGTCGCTTGTCTAGGTCTCCCTATTTAGTTGGCTTTGTCTTTGTCCATGGTCCCGAACTGCATACTGGCATTTGTGATGCGTCTAATTGAGTCTTTTGTGCAGATCAACACAATAAATACTAGGCCGAGTAAACACAAAATGAAACGCGAAGTAGACACTGCTCCTGGTGACCACTTGAAGAGCTGATAGTTGACTGTCCTCGCATTTAAATTACACTCATGGAATAGTCCTTGTCATCACTTTTGAATGGAAAAGGAGGAGAGCTGTTGATGTTGCTTATACCTACCAAAGGTTGTACTAAATTCATATAAGAAAATAATATTTTGTTTTGTTTGTTACTACAGGTAAGAATAACACAACACAACAGTGTTTTGGTGCGGGCTTATTTCGATCTATTAACGTTAATATGGATTGAACTGAACCTAACTGTATCATTGATTTTCTTCTACCAGCTCTTCTTTCCAAGATATTGCGGAAAACGAATTTGTTGAATTTTTTGCACTCCAGGATTTATGTAGCCACACTTGGCATAAATATCTGGATAGATGAGCCATTTGCAACAAAGCAAAAAATTCTAAAGTCAGACAATTTTAGTTTTATAGAAATTTTCTCAAAATAAATCTTCCCTTTCTAGCTAGTGTGCTTGTCGAATTTCTATTGGAACAACCTAAGCATATAAACCAACCAAAAGTGTTATATAATATTTAAAACTATTTTTGTTGCATTTATAGTCTCTTTAAAAGAAAAAAAATACATATTTCAATAAAAAATGCTTTTTTCGTCCTAATTTTTATAAAATCTAAATTTGAGGGCAGTTTTTCTTAAAAATTTAGACAAGTTTATGCTGGCTGGGTGGAATGTATACATGACATGTGGGGGATAAAATTTAAGATACCAATTAAAAATATATTTTTTACTCTAATGAACTCTCAACTACTGAACACACCCCTTAGCCAACTCGACTATTTGCCGTACGCAATAAGTGGCGTCGAAATGATATTTGAGAATGTACGCATGGAATTTTGTTGGCATTTCGCCGCTCTGAGAGAAACAAGGGCCATGGTAAAGTGGACTATACATTCGCATACAAGACAGGAGGCCGTAGATCACAAGTCCTCATAGAATAGTTCATTTTTTCTTATATAATGTTTATACCCGTTACTCGTAGAGTAAAAAGGGTATACTAAAGTCGTGCAAATGTATGTAACAGGCAGAAGGAATCATTTCCGACCATATAAAGTATATATATTCTTGATCAGCATCAACAGCCGAGACGATATAGACTTGTCCGTCTGTCCGTCCGTCCGTCCGTCTGTCTGCGTCTGAACACCTAGATCTCAGAGATGGTAAGAGATAGAGGTTTGACATGTATGGGACAAATGCTTCTTTTATCTGCACGCAGATCAAGTTTGTTTCAAATTTTGGCCACGCCCCCTCCCGCCTCCGCAATTTGGAAAAAAGTTATATCTCCTACAGTTTTCAAGATAGAGGATTCGTACCTTCTAGAGATAGTTAGTAATTAGCAAAATGAATCGATTTGCCGAAGGAATGATAAAGATCGGATGAGCGGTTCTCGAGTTATAAGCAAAAAAGTGAACCAAGCCCTCCCCGCTACCACTTTAAAACGAGACGTAAGTTAAAGTCGGCTCTAACCGACTTCGATATACCGTTACTCATGAAAAACATGTTTAACAGTGTTCCCCGTTTCTTAGTGTGACCATCCAAAAAGTATGCAACATTTTTTAGGGTGGTAGCGGGGAGGGCTGGTTCCTTTTGCTTATAACTGAGAACCGTTCATCCGATCTTTCTCTCGGCAAATCGATTCATTTGCTAACAATAATATCTCTAAAAGGTGCGTCCTCTATCTTTTAACTGTAGAAGATATAACTTGTTTCCAAATTGCGGGGGCGGGAGGGGGCAATTTAAAAAACTGTCTCGGCGGCATTTCCCATACAGTCAACCGTATCTCGCATCTCGAGATCAGGTGTTCATACAGACGCGACGGACGGACGGACGGACGGACGGAGGACGGACAGACGGACAAGGCTAAATCGACTCGGCTGTGATGCTGGTCGAATATATATACTATATGGTCGGAAATGATTCCTTCTGCCTGTTACATACTTGCTTAGTTACCCTTTTTACTCTACGAGTAACGGGTATAAAAATGTTGCATACTTTTTGGATGGTCACACTAAGGTACGCGGGAACACTGTTAAACATGTTTTTTCATGAGTAACGGGTATATCGAAGTCGGTTAGAGCCGACTTTAACTTACGCTCTCGTTTTTATTTTTATTTGAGGTGTTTTTAGCATTGTTTTATTTTATACCATCCTTTAATCGACTTCTACTTAGTTCAGGGGCGGCCATCCACAGCTCATATGTACCGAAATCAGTCGTGTTCTTATGCAAATGCGAGCCGAAGTTATGGTTGTGTGGACCGGTGAACACTGCATTGCAAGTAAAACGTCGGTGGTCGGGAGAGAGCTCTCTTGTTCACCAACGCAAGCGCACTTTTTTGTGCTCTCCATTTGGCCGCCTTTGACATAGTGCAACGCATGCGCTTGCTCAATGCAGGAGGAAAGATTTTAGAAAAATTACCTTAAATCAAAGGTTTATTTTCTTAATGTTAGGGCAAAATACTCTATATTTTTCACAATTATTCTATTTTTCAAATATTCAAATATTCACTCTAAAATGTAAAAAAAAAAAGGAGGAGGAGAAACCGAAATATATTGGAAAAACAACATACACATCCGTGTGTTTTACTTGACCTCGAGCCTGCAATACTCAAATTCTAAAAAAAAATATTTGTTTTTAAATTTTAGAGGGCTTTTTCTGAATAATTTTTTTTTCGACTTTTATAAAATTGTGAAATTTTATTTCTTAAATCTAGAAGGAAGCATCTCAGACCACAAATAGTATATATATTCATGATCAGCATGACGTGCTGAGTTGATATAGCCATGTCTGTCCGTCTGTTTCTATGGTATTTCTTCCATCAGTTTTAACATTTTGCTTTTTCATAATGCTTATACATAACTCCACCAAATTTAATGAAAACTAGACAACTATATAGTTTACGTGCCGGTGTGTAGCTCAGCGGTAGAAAATACTTTTAATCACCGATCACCTTCACCAGCTATTGGCTCCAGCTGTGAATTAAGTAGCCATGAAAAAGCTTCTCGAAACTTTTTCTTGTGGGAAAAATTGAGAGTAGTTTGCCCTTTGAGGCCAATTTTTACATTTACATATAGCATACCTGACATACAAAATATAGGTCTGAAAAAAGTCTGTCAGAGCTGAAAACTTTTTGTTTCAAACTTTTGTTTCAATTTTGGGGTAATACCAA
Organism: Lordiphosa stackelbergi; assembly: GCA_018904235.1. NCBI lineage: Eukaryota > Metazoa > Arthropoda > Insecta > Diptera > Drosophilidae > Lordiphosa > Lordiphosa stackelbergi. The sequence continues at coordinate 75,428 of JAEIFU010000201.1, read as the reverse complement.
AATTTTATATTTATTAATTTCCACTCAATTCTGTCAATTCCGATTCGAATCGGATGACTGTAGCATACGTAGGGTTCTATTTATATTTCGGGAATAGCAAATAATAAAATACATATGGCCGGTCAAAAAGTCGCTTGACCGGTGGTTGATGCGAATTGCTTACAATTTCGACGTGTTCAGCACACGAAAATCATTTAGAATCTCCAACAACCCTTTAATATACTGCACCTTGTTGCGTAGTGCAATCCAACTAAAACCTACTCTCGAAATTTCCAATTTAAGGCCTATATCCAAAACAAATAAAATCCCACGAAAATAAATTTCACTCTTGTTCTTATTAGTTTTTCATATTTTTTAATTTTTAGTGCCTCAAGACTTTCTCTATTAAGGATCAAAAAGTCGCGCACACTTGTACATCATGTGACTTTAAGAGCAGTAAGGGGATATTGAAATTGCTTAATCTTTAACTTGGTAGACACATTTTCAATTAAAGGGTCTGACAAATCAGTGTGTCCCTAACATTTGGCCGCCGTTTGGGTATATATTAGTGTTTTTTATACTACAGCTCCAATCCACAATCCACTTAACATAAATTACTGGCAATTTTGCGACACATTTTTATTTCTTCTGAATATAGGCCTTTAAAGACAAATTGAACAAATCGCGCTTGTACATCAAAAAGTTGTGACACCGTTTGTGTTAAAAAATTCGAACTTTATTGGTACAACCAGATTTTAGCTGATGACATAAGTATTACCAGTTCCCGACATATATATATTACGGACGATCGGTCGAAAAAGTAGTTCTAGCGAAAACCACATTTTTGTTTTTAATGGTAGCCTTTTTTGCTTGCCTAATAGGCCACCGAATTTAAAGAAACTCTTATCAGCTTAAAGATACTATAATAAATAAAGCTAAACATCAGTCAGGCAAACTTTGCAATTATAATAGCTTAGGAAATATTTCGTGTCAAAATAAAAAAATTGTCGTATATTTGCGTTTTTTTGGTGTTTAATACTAGGCAAAACTCAAGAAAAGAACTGCAGACCGCCCAATATTAAGGAAATAATAAGCCGTCGCACTATAGTTCAGGTCTTGGAAAAAATCACAATTTTTTTTTTTGGAAAATTCAATTTTTTTTTTTTTTGGCAAAATTGACATTTTGAATTCAAAATATTTTTATATATGTTTAAAAATATAAATTTTACAACTTCAAATTTTCTTAAGCCGACAAATTCAATAATTTGCTAATGCAAATCTGTTGCCAGAACTTTTCTATGGTATAGAGGTGTTTGTTTGTTACATTTTAGCAAAGGTTTTATTATTACTTCACAAAATTATATACAATAAAGAAATATACTACCTTTTTGACAAGCTTCAGTTTTCAACATCTAGTCGAACAAATAACCTAATATCCTTAAGACATAAGCTGTTAATATCTGAAAGACAAATTGGCATTCATGCAATATAAAAACACACCTACAAAATCACGCTCCTTAATTGACACACATATGTAAGGAAAAGTTAGGAAAATGTTAGGGAAAGTAAGGGTAGAGTTAGGAAAATAGATAGGAAATACAATATTAATTAATTAATTATATGATAGCACAATTATCTAATAACTTTAGTATATAAAAGGAAAATAATGCCACAATGTCATATAAAACCCAATTTAAATTATTCTATTATAAATAAAATTAAGTCTAGTTTAACATGTTTGTAAATCCAAGTTTGTAAATGTTTGTAACTAGTGCATTAATTTTTAAGTTTATCTTGTAGCTCTAGGAAAAATAAGCTCAATAAATCTAAATCTAATTTTTGATAGCACAGGTTTACAATAATAGGCCACCTTTTTTTACCAGAGAAGATAGCAATCGTTTAATATGTATTTTTGAGCGCTGAATTTAAATCAATTGCCCGCGTTCCCCCAGGACGTCTGGCTTAATAGATATTGGCATAAACGTTACACACATTAGGTGTCGTATTCCACCCAAATTTGTTTTAATGTCAGCTGCATTGAATCATCTTGCAGAAAAACCAAAGGAAGTTTTTATTTTGCTCATAAGATACAAATTGTTTAATTTTAATAAGGAAAATGTCGTTATTTTCTGATAAAATCAATTTTTTGACAAGTTAAAAAATTCTAAAAAATAGGTTTGATGCCAGAAAGAGAAGAGAATCTTAGGAAATACTTATGGATGGTCCTTTGTCTTCTCTAATTTAATTGATTTTGAAATCATCTCGCTATTAAAAGTTCTGGACCGAAAACTAAAAAAATTTGTGATTCTTAAAATTTTTTAAACAATATTAACCTGTAAAATGTCTTTAAGCTCACGAAAATCTACATTTAATACTTTTTAATATCCATTTTTTTTGCTTTCCAATAATTGTTTTGTTTTTATAAATCTACAAGAAATTTTTGCATACCATTTACAAGGGTAAAAATGGTATTTCTTTTTGGGTAGCAGTAGTAAGTTGAACTGCTAATCTGTTCCAAAATGTATTATTTCAATCTTTAACATCACATTTGTTTTTTCTAAGTCTACGTGAAATATTTTATAAAATTGTAACAGGTGCAAAAGGAAGCTGCTATTTGAGTTAAATGTAAATTCAGCTTGAAACTACATCTTACTGTTAATATCTTCTTATCCGAAACCTGTTTGTACTTTAACATGGTTTCATTTCTCGGTGCAGTCCTGTGTAGTGGGTTGGAACTTGGCCCTTGTCCATTTCAGTCAAATATGTAGTTTGTTTCGATTCCACCACGTTTCATTTTGCTCGTGCCCTTTCTTTCAATGAAACAACTGCATATCAATTCATTCATTTCCATTCATGTTCGACTGTCTCTCCATTGACAAATGGAATGTGGAGGATATTTTCAATTGTTTGACGAGCGATTTCAGGATAATAAGTGACCAAGCGCAACTCTTCGAATTTAATTGAAACTGAATTAGAAAGACTACGTCTGTTTAAAACTGAATTGCATTTAGAAGTTAGCCAGCAAATTTTTAAATCAAATGGAAAAACATAACCATATTTTTAGGGCTTCCCATTCCCATTTAATTTAAAATTTTTATTCGTTCATAGCTAGCCCAATGGGAAATTAGTTGTACTTCCCACCTATTTATATCTACTTGTTTTATGGGTAATTAAAACACATCAAGCCACAAGATCCAGTTTAAAATTTAGCGCATAATGGCTTTCAGGGCATTCAAAAGCTTATGGCTTGCATATGCATTTAAAAAACCACACAGTGGGCGTCACTGATGCGCTGGCAAGGAACAACAGCTTTCATAAACCACCAAACACAAACCGCAATCCGCCCCCTCTTTTCACTCATAACCACAAGAAATCAGCAATAACAAGATTTTGCCATGTTTGATTCATCTAACTGGCAGCCAGCTCACACGGCGTAAGAGCAACATGCGCCAATTGAACAACAATGGTGGCAGCAACCAGACCAACCATGGCAGAACAAACACAGGCAGACACAGTTGGACTTGCCGTTGCAGTTTGACTTCTTCCATAGAAGGCAGCAGCTGCAAAACTTTTCCATGCCCAAAAAAGGATTCTTTCAAGTGTAAAGTTTATGCAGGGGGTTGCTCTTGCTGCAGAGTTAATCATACTACTGACAGTGAAAAATCACAAGCTTAGAATAGAAACCAGATGAACGCATTGCGGAGTGAGGGAAGCAGTGTGATTTCTCATTTCTATGCTAAATTGAAGGTGTGTTGCCCGTAAAAGTTTTTAGTTTTGGGCAATATTAAGCTAAGCATTCGAGTAAAAATTACTTTTTTGAGGAGCTTTGAAAACCAGCGCCGAATCAAGCGTTAAATGCAGCAAGACACGAGAGCGTAATTTAAAGTCGGCTCTAACCCACTTCGATATACCCGTTACTCATGGGAAGAACGTTTAATAGCGTTCCAGTGTCACTGTTGAGATCTATAAAGTATGCAACATTTTTTATATCGGCTATTTATTATCCGATCTTAATGAACACTTCACGGATTATAGATAATTCGAATTTAATTTTAAGTTTTATATTTGAACTCGATATCTAAAAAAAATGTGGAAGAGAAAAAATGTAGAATTTTTATTTTGTAGGCGGAAGTGGGCGTGGCAAAAATTTAAAACAAACCTGATCTGAGTGCAGACAATAGGAGTCTATAATTTCAATTTGGTTGCTCTAGCTCTTCTGGGCTCTGAGATTTTAGTGTTCATAAATACAGACAGACAGAGAGAGAAAAACTTAGAGATGAGCGCAGCAGCAGCATTGCATTCAGCTTCTACTCTAGGTACAGAGTATATTATAGTCGGGCTTGACCGACTTTCTCACTTGTTATATTTTCAAAAAGAAAGAAATAGAGGAAAGGTAACTACCCTTGCAGCTTGTGAACTGTACGAAATAAAGTATTTGAATGATTTTCATGAAAGAATTTCATTTTCGATTTCAACAATGTTCGTTGAGTGAGTTCCCAAGCTTACAAATATATGGAGCTCCTTTCGCATGTCCAGTCGTTTATATAGCAGCTTTTTTATATATTCATTCTAATTTGATAAAACTTTACATATTTTTTTCATTTTTCAATTTATAGTTTTTATAACAAGTTTTTATTACAATAATACATATGGCTATGACTTGTAACCGTCAGCTTTTCTTTAGAAAATTTGCAAGTTAAAGAGAATAAAATATACGATTAATCAGAGATATTCTGCTATTAAAAATTGGTACTGCATGTTCCAGTTGGGTCCGTTTAGGATTGAGATCAACTGCTGAAGGTTTAGTTTTCCAAGACGCCAATGGGCAACCCTGATTTCCTGCAGGATTGGGCAGATTGCGATTAAATAGGAGTCGGAGCAATTCGCGGCGTGCATCGAAAACGAAGGAAATAGTGGATACACTGTATTTGTCGTTGAAGTAATTATTTAACCCCAAAGAGAGATTGATGCATTTATATAACATCCTGCTAGAGCTGTTGTAGGCTTCGTCAATAAAGTTTGCACGATTTCTACAGGCAATCCTCTCTAGTAAGCTGCTGTGAGATTCTTTCCAGGAAGCTTTATCGCTTAGATCAATCTGCTGATTGTGCTCCTCAGCCAAAGCGCGCCAAACGGCAAAGCAGTGAGATCGACGTTCCAATAAAAATTTGCAGTAGGGTATACCAGGCCACTTTCGGAAAGGTCAAATGTCTTTCTCATGTATATCAAATTGAGCCCAGTTTCTATATGGATTGCGTAGTTCGGCGAATTACGTGGTAGACGAAAGACTATTTTGATGAAATATATTTGGAGTCTTTCTATTTCTTCACACAATATTTCTTCACACATTCGGTATTTGACACTATGTGGAACGTGCTGTTTACCCAAAAGCGTCAGCGCAAAGGATGGTGAACTTGCCGAGCCAGCATGTTCCCGGCTGGCTTCAGTTCGTTGTAAGGCCCGCGTTTCCAATCGTATTGGCGAACGTTCTGGAAAAGCCCTGCCCAGTAATAACGCTGCACTACCCGTTATAAGTTTTCCGGATTCGTAGGTGGCTGGAGCTGGGGCGGTCGTGATTCTCATTTAGTACTCGTAGGCGATGGTTAGATGGGACACACAATTTTCAGGAAATGCATTCCCCATATTTTGGTCTCACACTCGTGCGGCGGTAAAGCTGGCCATTCTCAAGAAGATAGTTCGGTTGTTTCTTGGGCGTGTTCTCGACCTGCTCCTTCATTCGGCGGAGCCGACACGTTGCCGGCTTTTCTTGTGCCCCCAGTAATGTTTCGGACGGCTGACGAGACAGGTCGTCGACTATTACATTGAGCTAAAAACTATTGCAGCTCCTCTGGTGCCTTCGACGGCTTGGTTTTCCCGAGAAGCTCCACTCGTAGTGACGGCTGTAGGGTCATTTGCAGTGTTCGTGGCAGTGATGGTCTAGGCTGGGTACGTTGACTGTCGTGTTCCCATTTCTTGCTTGACGAGTGGTTATATTTCTTGTTGCCTGTGGCGATAAGCTTTTGAAAGTGTCCGCTGGTTTAATGTGATCTTCGTTGCTGGCGGCGACGACGACCTTCTGAGTGAGCTGACTGGTTGGTACAAGAGATTCGATGGTGGGTGGTACAGATGGATCCAAAGACTTAGGTGGTGTATTTGAGCTGTGTACGGTGGGTAGAGATATCACTCCGCTGGGAATTGGTTCCAATTGGACGCGCGCAGTGCCGCATTGTAAAGTAAACCTGCACTCGCAGAGGAAATCCATGCCTAGGATGAAGTCGTCGACGACTGTCGGCAGCACTAAGATGGTGAGGCATGCTCGTTGTTGCTCTAATCGTACTTCTGCTATAATTGCTTTGTCCACGAGTTTACGGGTGCCGTCGGCCAGACATATGCGCGTGCGCACCTCTCCTACTCTACCATTGCCTTCAAAGCGTTTCGCCGCAGACTCGCTCATGAAGCTCCTTGTTGCTCCAGTGTCTATTGTTGCCACCATCAGTTGACCCTCGATACTGACCACGGCGGTAATACGAGATTTCTTCTGGGTTAGTGGTCCTACTGGTTTCGAGGATCCCTCTATGTAGTCCCCAGCAGTTCCTTCGGCAAGGGGGGGACGTTCTTCTTTTCCCGCTTCTCGATTCATACAAGACTCGATGGTGCCGACTCCTTGGGAACCGCAAGTCCAACAGGATAGCACTTAATGTTTTAAATGATACGGAGCTGTAGGGTGCCGACTGTTCAACCGTCAGTTGCGTGTCGTAGACGCTGGACAAAACTAGCAAGAGTGTACTACTAGCCCTGGTACCAAGAAACGGTAAAACCGCGTGATACGCAGGTGGGATATGGCCGTTAAGCAGCGGGCTGGAGGTAATTAATCGCAGAAAACGTTACAACCATTTACTCGTTGAATTAGCCGGGGTCACTTGATGTTATTTTAGAAACGCACAGTAAGTCGGTTATTACAGTATTTATTCGTTTTTAGTTCTACTATTGCTACTATCCCTACGCTGCACCAAGCTACAGGGGTGGGGGGTTTGCCTTACTTGGGAATCCAACGAGGTATTATTTCTCAGCTGGTTTGCTTGCCACTTTAATTTTATTTTTGTGTTCTTGCGAAGTGCGACTGCTCGTTCTCACTGTCAAAATGCAACTTCTCAAATGAAACGCTGTCCGTCGAATTATCGCCTGTTTGCTCTGCTCTGACGCGACGCTCCTGTGCCTTCGATTCCTCAATTTGAACTGGTCTGCAGATATGTAACGGGGTAAAGATACGCCGCAGTTGTGCTCGTTGTTCTTGTTTGTTACTGGCCTGCAAAAGTCGTCTCTAAATGTTCGCCGATCGCAGGCGCGCTGCTGCTCTGCTCTGGTATTGTGGTCCTGGTCCCATGCCTCTGTCGGCAGCGACGCCAGTTTAAATCTGTCTCCGTATATTATCTATATAAATATGCTGTGGAAATTTTGCGCCATGACACTGAATGTGACACTGAATGTGACACTGAATGTGACACTCTGTGTTGCGATGTTATCCTGCCATTCACAGTATGTGGTCCGTATTAAACATACTTAAATGACGCACGAATACAGATTGACGTAATCCTGCCATACCTACGATGAAAAAACGCAAGAGTTGTATGCGAAGAGTTTTTGCGCAGAGCGAGTAAGCACAAGGTTAGCGTAGAATATGTACAGCTGCTAACAACACTTGTTAGTTAGATGTTTTGGTAGGTCGTCTTGTAGTTGGCAAGGGAAGATTCTTGAAAGTCTTCTGGCTCTGACATCATTTATTCTTCTTCTGCGAAGTATTCAGCTTGCTAGCCGGTTTGGGTGTCCCCTGAATCTCTCAATGTAGTACGAAAATTGTTTGACAATAACGTCGCCCATCATTGGGACATTTAGTTCCTATTCCAGCCTTCCTGTTCACATGTACCAGGGATCCTGATAGTCTGAGCAGTACTTTGGCTTGGAGGACACGGCAGCTGGTCTGATTAGCCCAGTCAAGGATTTTATACTACCATCGCACCTTTTCAGAATTTTTTTTGTCTCGACACGATTAATTTTTTATACTCGTTACTCGTAGAGTAAAAAGGTAAAGGTAAAGTCGTGCAAATAAATGTATGAGGCAGAAGGAATCATTTCCGACCCTATAAATTATATATATTCTTGATCAGTATCAAATGCCGAGTCGATTTGGCCTTTTCAGTCTGTCCGTCCGTCTGTCCGTCTGTCTGTGTGAACACTAGAGCGGACCCCAAGCCGGTAAAATGGAAAAAGTTGGTCTCTACAGGGGAAAAATATTAATCATACGACACGTTCACCAAATACAAATTTTAACAACGAAGTTATTAGTTCATTTCAATTGCTGTCATTGTTGGAAATAGAACCTAGTAGTAACCTTTTATTAGACAGTTCTACAAATTGAGACCTTTTGTGAGTATCCAGAGAATCTTTAACTAATTCCTGTGCCTACTCGTGCTGATTACGAGTTGATATGTCAAAGCCATACTTAGTTTCCGTTTCCACGATATTCGCGAAAAACTAGATTTCCGACTTCTTACCGTTCTAGAAATTTTGTAGGCCACAGTAAGAAGCTTACAGGATAGTACACATATCAATGCAACTGAGAAAAATCAAACACACCATTTAAGTATTGCCAATGGTGTCGAAATTGGCCTTCAAAGACAAATTTTACTTGATTTATAGCAATTTTGTTAAACAAAACCGTTTGCTACAAGCCATTCTGTTTGTCGGACATTTAATGGCTCCATCTCATCGTATAGTTAAGCATATGCACAAATGATTGAAATTTTTGAGATTCCGATTATCTCATTTACTTTGGAAGATATTAATTTCGACGCGCTAGAATGGCCGTTTCGCCCACTGTGCAACAGTGCAATCAATAACTTCCCTCAAATGAACCCCGGTGGCAAGCAAACCAATCTAATACTACTGCTGACTATTCTTCAGGTGCTGAAGAGATAGGATTTGCTGTTGCAAGATTTGTTATTTCGAGTGAAGAAAAAAGAGGGTATTGCAAGGCACAAATGGTTTTACATGTTATTTATTGTTCCTTTCCCGCAACTGGAAGGTAGCTTGAATCGCTGCTATCTTCCGAATCATTTTACGCAGATTTCTTTGATGCTCCCTTTGCAACTCCAACCACTCACTATGCCCACACACATAGCTTACAAACTCAGCTCAGCTGCTTCCAGCAATGTGGGTGCCACCATCCGACATCTATGGGATATGAATTCCGCAATTGCATATTTATGTTAAAGTACGGTACGGAGCAGTCAAAAACGCTCGCAAACGAAAAACTCCATATAAAAAAACGTTGTAAAACCACACGCAAAACGTTTGACGTCAAACGTTTTACGGTGTGTACGCAGAGAAACGAAACCTCAAGTCGAACTCTGAATTTGTGGATTGTATTTCCAGCTGTTCGAGCCTTTTTTGGGCGCCCAAAGTAATTAAATTTATTTATTTTGACGCTCAGAATCAAAAAATGTGGCGAAAAGATGGGTCAAATTGCGCTGATTAATACCGTACAGGCAAAGATAAGTATTTGGAACCTCACCAATAAATATAATTTTACTGCAGTTGACATGGAGAGCCTCCAGCAGCAGTAGACAAAGATCTGCAACAATCATGTCCGGGAACAACAGTAAAAGTTTTTTTTTAATTTTTATATGAAAATGTATTACATTTTTGATTGATCTTGCACGACACCAGATTCGTATTGCGGCTGGAGAGGATGTTTCGTTTTGGCGTCAACTCAAAGAGGCAAATTAAACTGTTGGCGCTCATATGGAAGATTTGTCTCGAACTGTTGTGGGAACCTTCGTACCGAAAGGGGCATGATGACGTCCCTCGTCATAACGGGCGAGACAACTATGCCGACCCCAGTCCTTATCCTCTGAACCAAGCCTGGGGTTTGCTGAATTTTAAATTGAGTCTCGACGTGGAGTTCTATATCATATGGAATTGTCATGTCTGAAAGTTTACTTTTTAAATGGCTATCTGGGAGACTCCGGTCTCCTGGGGGCGCTAGTCGGCCACCAGCCAGGCTTATTGATTCGTATGCACTTTTCAGTGCATACAGGGTACCGTGATTTTAACGTATCTATTGAACATGCCATTCTGTGTGAAGTACATTAGATCTTACAATCTGTCTTCGCATTATCAGAATACTCATAGCGCTGGTAAATCTTCCCATATTTCCCCCTTGACGGAAATAAGGCAACTGAGCCATTGATGGTTGCTTCTGGCATCCTCATTGCTCTTACAACACGATTTGTGCGGGAGAGGTGCCCCCTGGTGCAAATTTTATCACAGAAAAATTGAGCATACAGCATTACTTCATTTGAAAAACCTTTAATGCAATAGCAACATGTTGCTTCTTACCCGAAATATGGAAGAAGTTGTCATCGCAATCTAAACTTTAATAAATTCATCTTAATACCATCCCTTCAATTTGGTTTAGAGTAAATCGCGTTACATGAATACAAGTAAAACGAATCACTCAACAAATTTGCACCGCCTTCGATTGCAAAAAGTACAGCAAAGCAGTATAGATATAGAAATTGTAGTTCATTTTAATGACGTTGTTCATTAGTGCATTTTTTTCATGAACTATAGTTCATTTGAACTATATAATTTTTTAAATTATAGATCATTTTTTTAACTATAGTTCATATTTTGAACTAAAGTTCATTTGAACTATAGATCATTATTTCAACTAAAGTTCATTATTTTAACTACTGAAGCAAATTTTAATACAGCAAACACACGGTTTGATACATGAGACACTGCCGGCTTGATTAATTATAATTTAATGACATTAAGTGAATAATAAATTACATTTTATAAACGGAATTAACAGTTCTGGGAATATTTTTAAATTTCATTTCGTGTTCTGTTGCGCGTCATTTTCATTTTGACATTCAAATTACGTTGACTGTGTATATTTTAGTTGTGAATGGCAATTATTTAGTGGTATACCCAAAAATATCGCTTGGAACAGCATGAGATAGGAACATCCCCAGCTGACGGTGGAATATTTTAAGAAAATTTGGCACGACAAGTTCTTACGTACCGTCTTTGACGGTAGATGGTAAACGGTAGATGGACTCTAGTGTGAATAGGTTTAAGCTGGGGAAAGAAGTCCATCAACTGCAGGCCAATAATATCCTGAGTTTGGTTAAGCGGTTCGAATTTGATTCTCTCTGGTTCCAAATCCTTGTAGCTGAAGGGTCCCTGTAATATGTCCAACTCGTGGGTGCCAATAGTCACCAGGGTATGCTTACGACAAATGTTCTGATGGAGCTTATCCTGCAGATCAATGAAACTGTTGTAGGACCCTTAGGTAAAAGACACATTTCGAAGCGCTGCGGCCAGCATGTGGACGAATTTGTGCCGTGGAGGAAGCAACACCTAGCACTTGTTTGCTTATTAAGACACACAGACACATAAACTATAGTTCAAAAAATTATCTTTAGTTCTAAAATTGAACTAGTTCAAACAATGAACTATAGTTCAAAACCGAGACCTAGTTGATTGTTCATTTTAAAGACTAGTTCATTTGAACTAGGTCAAAAGAATTGGCACAACTCTAGTGCAGTATCATTTGACTAAGTTTGGTTAGATGGACTTAAATTTTAAATAAACACTCTCTCGGAACACACATCCATTGCTTGGATCGTATCGTATCGAATGTTTTCTGTAAGATCTAACGATTTCACTTCAGAAGAGTTTGAGTTCAAGGCAGAAGGGCCCAAGAAAGCGTACCCCTTATGTTATGCATATATTTATACTGCCGATTTTTCCTATAAGCCTCTATCTTCGCCGACGACACTGCTATCTAGCAGACTCCACCTTTAACAATATTTCAATATCTTATTACGAAAACGTTACTCATCTTGGAATACATGTAGACAGGAGACTGACTTGGAGAAGGCTCATCGAAATAGTCTCACACGAAACTTTAAGCTATTATTCTTGACTAACGTTAAGGGACTAAATTGGATGAAGACTTGGGGCTTAGGAACACATCGGCCTTTAACTTTTTGACTCTTTTAGAATATTTGAGGTTTTTTTCTGAGTGTACGCTTTACTTTGCTGATTACTCATAAAAATTTATACATAAGACAGGGCAATTAAGTCGCAACTGCTTTCTCGATGATGAAAGCAGCTGGAAATAAAAATCAAAAGAGATGAAACTTCCATAAAGGAAAAAGCGAAAAACAAAAAAAAAGGGACGACAAAATCACAAAAAATGACGACGGCGACGACAGAAATGTCTTAAGTAAGCTTTTGTGCGAAACAAAAAGACGCGCGAAAAGAACAAGATATTGGGATATCTAAATTACCGTTGTCACGCACCTCTAAGCAAGCACCAGGTTCACACATACATACACACAGGCACATAGAAAAGTCTCCAAGCAAACGGCCATTGTATCAGCACGGAAACCAAAGTGACAACCTTTCATTTGCCCCTCCCCTCTCCCAGGAAAATTCATTGACTGTGCGAACAATGACAAAAGGAAATGATAATTTTCCGCTTAGACATACACACATACGCTTGTTAATTTTGAGAATTGTGGAAAAACACACACCGACATCTTTCTGGATGACTCAATTAAAATTCGTCTCATTTTCTGCTCATAATATGAACATTGTTACAATTCCTTATCTGATAGCATAATGGCTAGAATTACCTTGCTAGTTGTTTTGCAATTAACACACATCCACCTCACACATGCCAAAATTATTCATAAGGCAGGGCTTAAACTAAATATTCATTTCTGAAGTAGAATTTCAAAAGCTGATAAATTTCTATGCATTATTTAGCTCACGCGCAGAACTCTTCATTCGAATTGAAATTAATTTACATTTCAATTTCTCATCTTCCAAGCTCCACTGCAGCATTTAACCTAGTCGGTTGGGCTCAACTATACAATTGGGCGGGGGGTGGTAGCGCTAATGGATTTCGGAGGCGGAGCACAACAATTTGTTGCTGTGTAGCATACATTAAGAAGGCTGATGGCGACAAAGATGATGATGATGGTAATGTGTTTTTTGCTTAGCCATTTTAAGTTAGATAATAGCATCATCATTTCCGATTTTCTGGCCTAGACAGGGCCAAGCCAAGTCAGTGACATGACAGTGACTTGAACCGTTTTGGTAAATTCACTTGGTCAGCATTTCTATCGACTGATTGAATGTGTGATTGATGGCCCATACTTTTTTTTTTTTTTTTGTTCAGCCCATGCACAAATATTTGCCATCATTCATCAATGAATGCGCCGCCTGTTCTGATGCTGCCAACGACACACGGCCTTTTCGTTGCAAATTGTCGAGTCTTAACTGTTTCCATTAACGAACAAACATTTCGGAGCTAGAACAGAGAGTTTTCTCATTTAAAGTTAGCGGGGACAGGCCAAAGTTTTGCTCAATCGAAATTAAAGCAACCGCAGCCGAAGTTACGCATAGTTTGGCAATTTCGAGCAACTTTAACGTCTATCTAACCAACTTTGGCACGTCAGCGCCGTTGGGCACCCCATGCTGGCCAAGAAAATCAATAACAACTTCCTGTGTGTTTCATGTTGACGACAACGAGTCATACATACATATTTATGTGCCCAGCAGCGTACTTTAGCTCCTGCCGCCCCACAATTAATCATAGCCAGGAAGTGGAAATCCAGTAAAATCTGAGGTTTGACACATGAGAATAAAATTTTTTATTTTCTCCAATAATATTTGTCAAATTCGACTAACGCTCCTGAGGTATTCGCTTGAGTTTTGCTCCTGAAGATATTTTTAGAACTATTTGCAATTTATAACTCCGCTCCGGAGTTCCCAGATCAGTTTGTCAAAATAAAATATTAATAATGGCCGAATTTAGGAACGCTAACGTTGGAAACAAAAAGTTTTCTCAATAAAACCCATTTTCCAACCGATCCTCCCTATGACATCTACAAGATGTACTCACCCGATCCGGGTGAAGAAGACTCTGTGCAAAATTTCAGCTCGATGGCTTCAAAACACAGGGACTAGTTTGCGTAGAAACAGATAACACCCGAGAAAGGCAAAGCTTACTTCGTCTGGGCCGAAGTTCTGATAGACTTGAAAAAGCTTGTCTCAACGGATAGCGACTTCGACCAAACTTCGCAGATCAGCTTAAAAACATTCAATATTACCCATGACCGTGTTTGAGAGCGGTAATATTGCGAACAAAACAATTTTTCTCACTAAAACCCATTTTCCGAGCGAACATTTGTATGGCAGCTACAAGAAGTAGTCATCCGATCCGGTCGATTCCGACATATTAGCAGCGTGCAGTAAAAAGAAGACTCCGTGGAAAGTTTCAGCTCGATAGCATCAAAACTGAGGGACTAGTTCGCGTAGAAACAGACAGACGGACAGACGGACGGACAAAGCTTAACCGACTCAGCTCGTCATGCTGATCAAGAATATATATACTTTATGTGGTCGGAGATGATTCCTTCTATGCGTTGCAAACTTCTGGGCAAAATTAATGATAATATAGACATATAGACGGAGAAAGCCCTATCGACTCAGCTCCTCATTATGATCAAGACAATCTATAGTTATTGGCCTTGTTCAGCAGAAAAACTTGCTCCCTGATCAAGTACAAATTTGCACTGATCCTTCTGCAGAACTCGAGTGATGCGGTATCATGATAGCCAATTTTAAGTATCATGATAGAGGAGCATGTATCGAAGAAATAGTACGCTACTTTGACGTGATACTGCTCCCACCAACAGTAATAGTGTATCGATAGGCATGTTATCGATAAAAACATACGCAATTTGTGCATTGATTGCAAGGATAAGTTTTCTATCGGCCGTAAATAATTGTAGTTTTTTGAGAGAAGACTCGGCCAAATTTTACCCAAAATTGTGAGAAACGCAATTTACTACTGCGACATACTTGCGTTTTTTACTAATAACTTTTTTCCAAGTCAACATTATGCGGTGATATGAACATCATTGTAAAGCTAGAGACTCTCGCTAACTTTCTTCTGAAGTAACCTATTGTTTTAGACAAATGGAAAACAAATTTGCAACCATGTATTTGAAGTGATGATTTTTGACCAAAATTTTTTTTGTACCCGGTTGTGGACACCCTTGTAAAATCGCTAGAAATGGAAAAATATGAAGTAAAATGGCCATAAATTGATGAAAAAGAAAGTTTATTTATTTAAGAAGCATTCAGTGTCAAAAAGATAAAAAAATAATGGCCTTCAGTGGCAAAAAAATCAAAAATGATGGCCTTCTGCGGCAAAATGAAATTATTCCGAAATGCAATTTTTGCATGTGAAATAGCTGGCTGTCATGTCAGCGCACTTCAAATGCACAGGACGATCGAAAACATTGCAATGGATTGAATTTGCAGCGGTCAGTTTTTTTGGCAAGAATGCCAAAGAAATCAAACAGAAGTCGACTTCTTCGTCTTCTTCCGATGACGAAGACGCTTTTTTCTTGGCACCGTTTTTGGCCGACGGCTTGGCTTGTGGTGTTGCCTGTCGTTTTCCTGGCCGGGCACGTTTCTTCTGGTGCGACTCAGAATCACGCTTGGCTGCGCGCTCAGCTGATTTTTTTTGCCTTCTCGCGGAAAACCTCGACGCTCTCCGGAGAAGTTAGCACAGTGGTTTGCATCGGAGAAGTTCCTTGCACCGACCCAATTCCATCCAACAGTGATAAGCTCTTGGCCGAAGACGCTCGTGAAGTGGATGGTTCGGGGGAGTTTAACACCTCTTCTTCTCGCCCAATATTGGGATCGGCGGAAACGATGATACGACGCTGATTGTCCTCAGCAAGATCAGCTTCGCTTTACCTTCGACAGGACAAAGCATCAGGGTCAAACGGAACAACACCGGGCTTACGAAAGCCGGACTTGATTGTTTTTGGCGTCAGTGCCAAGTCGAGTGTCCTGCACACAAACGAATTCCAACAAAACCGAATCAACAGCGGACGAAACATCTGCAAAGTTTGCTTTGACTTTCTCCAAATACCGGACCAAAGTGGTTCGAGGAAGCCCATATTCCTTGGCTGTAGCTTTGACGGCCTTCTTATTGATGAGGTATTGCTTAATGGCATCGACCAGGCCATTAAAATTGATTTTTATTGAATCGGACGTTTTTTTGGTGTTGACTTGGCTAAAAATGCAGAAAAACTCCCAAAAATGCTGTTAAAAAATGATACACTTACATAAACAACGATATTTGACAGTTTTATGGCCAAACACACGCTTTAAACAAAAAAAACGAGGTTGTCCACAAGCGGTGCAAAAGTGTGTCCATTCTTGGAAATGGTAGCCATATTTATTTTGTTCAGCAAATTTACACTACACAAACATTGCACTAAAACTTGATATCACATCACAAAGTACACTTAATGCCCTAAATCACAAAGTATAATACTCACCTCTTTTCAATGTTTTTTTTCGATTTAAAGCAATGTGAAAATTGAAAGATATAGAAACTCGGGAAAATTTTCACGATTTTTTTTTATTTGTTCACAGCGCTCAAACTACAAGTTTGACATTACTCAGTTGGGCGGCATATGTTACCTGTCAAAAACTAGACTGGGGTGTCCACAACCGGAGCGTGTCCACAACCGTTTGAAGGACTTCATTTGATAGATAAGACAATTGGTGCAATAGCTTTAAGTTGTTTATAGGATAATTACACTGAGCACATCTAACATCCCACATCATGATGTAAATTGCTTAATAACCATTTACTATGCATCGAACGGTCCAATGATATCAGTAGTGTTATTATTTTAAGCACATTGGTAAGCGTAAAAATCGCTGAGGTAACTTTCCGCATGTTGAAAGTGGAATCAAGAATCTATAAGACCAAGCTTATTATAAACGAATTAAAATTTCCCAACAATTATTCCGGATTTTTATTGCCATCGCGTGTAAGAGTCCAATGGCTTTGGCACTTTGATGAAATCTTACCAAATGTTGATTTTAGGGATTTAAAGATCATCAACTTGATTTGCTAAAAACTAAAAATGTCATATGAAATTAAATCGTAAATGCTCACAATTGTTGATTAAATGTTTTCTCCTTTTAGCCGCAGTTTTATGTATATATGTATATACCATATGTCCATTTCATGCACTATTCCCGGCATCTAAATCCATGGTCATGTTTAGTGGCATGTTGACATTTGGATTGCTATCAACTTGGAAATCAAATCAATGTCAATGCCAGCTCTTGCTGATAGCAATACGCGTTGCTCAGCGAAGTGTATGTGTGTGTGTGGACTTCAATTTATTGCTTCTGCTCTGCCGATTGCAGTCCCAGAATGCCCGATGCCCACTCAAACGAAGTACGTGTCCAGAGGCCGCAGGCAGATGTGTGGTTTTGTTTAATTGACGATAAGCATTGCGGATCAAGAGCCAATTTACCGCCCACACAATCACGCATCAGATAACGACAAGAAAGTGAAGTCTACTTTCAGGCCGGTGGGTTAAAAAGCTGTTTCCGCTTTCGCGCCCCCGAGATAAGAAGTAGATTGCCGCGTGCCCCTTTTCACCAATCCTGCGTGAATTACAGAAATAGACAAAACAGAATACACATAAACAGGCTCATCAAAAACCAGGCACACTGTTAAATAATAAACAGTTTAAGGGCGTGAAAATGTAAAGCACCGAACAAAAGGCAAGGACTGTCAACACAACATGATACACATCTAAGCTAGCACAAACATACACATGCACAGCCACAAACAGAACGACACACAAGTTTGTGACAAGAAGGCATTTCCAATCGACAACTCTCCATAACGACCGTCATCAAAGTTGTTTTCGCTGTTTGTAACGTCAAAGCAACAGCAACAAAAATGTTGCCAATAAAGAAGAGGAGAAATATGCTGACATCGCCAACTGTTTCCATCTTCATCGCCTGCGTTGTACATATTAAACATGTCATTTGCTGTTGTTGGTTCCTTACCCAGCGAACACCGAAAACTGTCAGACATTTTCTTGTTATAATAACGAGTCGGAGTTCTATGTTTTAGATGCTTAAGACCAATCACAACGAAAAAAAAATATAGTAAATCTCCTAATTAGAGGTCCCAAGAGCTCATTTGGATGTATTTTAGAAATATTTTTGTGGTAACATTTTGGCTATATTTTTTGGTAACATTTAAGCAGTATATCAGGAACAATTTGGCTTATTTTGGGAAATTTTTGCTTACATTTTTAAATCATTTTTCATGGTAAAACAGTCGTTTCAGTGTTTTGAGCTTAGCTAAACTTAGAATTTGTTTCATTTTCTTTAATTTATATATATTATATATATTAAAAAATTAAACTAAAAATCGGTTTACTGTGTGTAACGTCCGCAACGGAAATAAGGTTTTTTAATTTAACAGAATGAATTTTAATAATTTGGTTTTCCAAACTGGCTTTATAAACTGAGCTTTTCATGCCCTTTAATCCGACGAACAAAAATTATACCTTTATTACACATATTTTTGAAAAAATTAATGCCAAAATGTGTTACGTCCGCAACGGCATGAAAATACTAAAAAACGAGAAAGGCAAAGCTAAATTCGTCTGTACCGAAGTTTTGATACACTTGAAATAGCTTGTCTCAACGGTTAGCGACTTCGACCAAACTTCGCAAATCAGCTTAAAAACATTACATATTACCCATGACCGTGTTTGAGAGCAGTAATATTGAGAACAAAACTGTTTTTCTTACTAAAACCCATTTTCCGAACGAACATTTGTATGGCAGCTACAAGAAGTAGTCATCCGATCCGGTCGGTTCCGACATATTAGCAGCGTGCAGTAAAAGAAGACTCTGTGCAAAGTTTCAGCTCGATAGCTCCAAAACTGAGGGGACTAGTTCGCGTAGAAACAGACAGACGGACGACGGACGGACGGGACAGACGGCGCGGACGACAGCTTAATCGACTCAGCTCGTCATGCTGATCAAGAATATATATACTTTATGTGGTCGGAGATGATTCCTTCTATGCGTTGCAAACTTCTGGGTAAAATTATAATACACTTTTCAAGTGTATAAAAATTTCAATATTATGAGGTGGAAATAGGTGTTTATAATGGATTTTTGCCTGCTGAAACTGAATCTGGGCTTTAAATTGCTCTAGGTGGTCGAGGATCCGAAAAGAATAACCTCAAAGTAACTAATTTTATACAGTTTGGCTTAATGGAAAAAGTGTAACGTCCACAACGTAACGTCCGCAACAGACCAAAAATTAAGATATTTAAATAACGGGACGACTTATCATTCTTTTGAAAGCTGGGTTGAAATGGTCGTTTATTCCACTTAATTTTTTGTTAATAGACTTTTTTTGTTTATTATGCAAAATTCGCTAAAAAATGTGGAAATGCACATAAGCCTCAAGGTCGACTTCCATTTTTTGTATCTTTATTTTTAAGTACTCCCAAAAAACTACATTTTCATTGCATCATCATTAAAATATACCAATGTGGACGCCAGCTATGTCAATATTAACAAGCAAATTTGCGTTCAAATGTAACGTCCGCAACGCAGGATTAGCCCGTATACTGTTGAAGGCGCAGCGAAACGCGATGGGATATATGCTAGTAACATATATTTAACCCATCCAAATCCAATACTCCAATGGTGATAAGGACAGCACAAGTTTGGGAGAATGAATTTTTCATTGATGGTAATAAAAATTTTAAATTTGGTATGCTGTATTTCTATTTTTTTATTTTTGTATGCTTATTCAGCTATGCCCTTTGGAATTTTTTTTTGCGTTTTTGACATTTTTGGCTATCTCAGCACTACTTTGTTTTTAGGATCCACTCGCGTAATAAATGACTTCTTTGTGCGCCCAAACGGTTTGGAGTACTCCAAATGATAAAATAGACTTACAATGCAAGCTCCAAAAAGTGTGCTACGGAAAATGCGAATTATTTTAAGTTGAGTCTGCTTCTTAAATTCCCTCTTGGTTTTAACAGTTTGGTTATGGAATGAGGGTAGATTTCTGACCTACAGTGTCAACATCTTGGTTTTTGGTTAGTTCATTTCCTCTGGATTTTTATATTATACAGATACGTAGTTTCAAGGACGAATTGGGAAAGCTTTTTAAATTTTATATAAACCAAGAACATTTTGTATTAATTTTTTAAAGTATTTTTTTGTTTTAAAAATGTTTTGGGGTTGACTTTAGACTTTATTATTTTGAGAGTGAATCGCTTGAGTGTCCATAACAAATTAATAGGATGACCAAAAGCACCTTATAATAGTTTGAAATTTACTTAAAATATCCCGAAAAAGTCTTAAAACAAGTCATTCGGGATTAAAAAATCGTACTTGAAATAAGAGTTTTCTACTTGAAACAAGTATTGACCGTACTATTGACACCGTGTGTACTTGATTAAACTACAAAGTTCTTGTATTTTTTTCCTGAGTGACGGCAATAACTAGCGAAATGATAAAAGACTTAAGCACATTAAACAATTAAAAAAATCTGGTTTTAAAAGGGTAGCTCCCTTGAAACTGTGTGGAAAAAGTTCACCAATTAAAGTTAAACTTGGTAAGGGCGAAAAAAATAATTTAAATTGGAGCCATAAATTTTTTGTTAACTTATTTAAAATGGATTTGTTTTTGGCCATTTATCGTTGTATAATTGTGGTGTAGATTGGGGTTTTTATTCGGCCGTCTCTCCTTCCTGCAGTCAAAACACTTTTTGGATCAGGTTTTCTCCCATTGCACAATGGTAACAAAGTCGACTTTTTTGGCATAAAGTCTAATTATAAAGATTTCTGCACGAAATTTGGCTTATACTCATATTTAGGGCCCCTAAGGCGACTTACAAATATTCGTTCAATTTAAACCATTATTTTATATAGCTCCCATATAAACGATCTGGCCGATTTTCACTTACTTTGTTGTTTTTTAAACTATTGAACTGAAATTCAGTTTATACACGTATATTATTCTCCCAAGCTATCCTACCAAATTTGGTTCAATTTGGACTATTATTTCATATAGCTGCCATATAAATGATCTGGCCGATTTTCACTAACTTTGATGTTTTTTAAACTATTGAACTGTAATTCAGTTTATACACGTATTTTAGGCTCTCGAGGTGTCCTAACAAATTTTGTTCAACTTAGACTATTTTTTTTATATAGCTGCCATATAACCGATCAGGCCGACTAGCATGAATTTAGCTGATTTTGATGATGTAATAAATGCAATATTTACAGAAGCTAATCTTTTAACACAACTTTAATTAGGTATATATTTTTAATCATTAAATTCAGAATCTAAATGTAAACAGTATTTATTCCCAATATCGGATCTATCCGAATCGGTATCATCAGTATTATCTTCATCACAAAGAGGGTCCATACTACAACTTAATGTAAAAGAGGGAACGTCCAAAAGCGCAATGACATCCGTCGGATGAGGTATCTTTTTATTTTGTGCCTTTCTTTTATTTAAACATAAACTAGAGATCAGTGGATCGCGAGAGTCTATAGCTCAATGAAAAACGTCGTGCATATTATTCTGACGATTGCTTTTTCGTGCATGCGTTCTTCAATCAATTCTTAATGCTCAAACTCGAAGTGGTCTGAAAAAATCGTGATTTCGCGGGTTTGTGAAAATTCGTGAAAAAACCAATTAGACTATCGTAAAGAGGACACTTTAATGAACAATATTGCATTAACAGTTACGACAATCCACCAAACTTTTACTCCACGAAACAGAATTATTTTGAGGTTAAGCTCGCCTAAAACAACACACAACAAAAACACATAAAAGAGAGGACAAAGCACATGTATAGAACAAACTAAAACGAAATTGCATTAAACATACCTTGGACATTATTTTCCATAGTTTACTTTAATTGTTTTAATCAATTTTCGTTTTTTTTTTGAAGGCAATAAACTTAGACAAAATTTTGCCACAACAAAAGCCACGTGCGGAGTTAAATGAATGGCTGACTTTCAGGGTTTCGCAAAACTTTAAGGGCTGCATTTCATAATAAAATTATTCGAATCTATGACCGCTGGGATATACTCTTTTAAAAAATAAATCAATTTTTCCACAAATCGCAACTTTTTTTTTTGACTTTATGCCAAAAAAATCGACTTTGGGACCATTGTGCATTGTATGCAATATTTAAAGAGCTTATCAATCATGGCTTGCAAAATCGGGGATCTGCTTGTAGCGCCATATCATCCGCGTACATTAATGCCTTGGTATTGGAGCCATTTATGTTAACGCCTCCCGGAAGATAGGTTTTGACGTCGTCGACATATAGGGAAAACAGAAGTGAGCTAAGGAGGCATCCTTGCTTAACTCCGGTGTTTTTTGGAAACTTATGTGAAAGCTCTCGTCCAAACCAAACAGCAAAAGTGTTTTCTTCGTACAGGCTTGAAACCGTATTTATAAAGCGCGTAGATACTTCTAAGCGGCTTAGCTTTAGTAGTAAACTTCTACGGTTAACGGTATCGAAAGCTGCCTTGATAGGTAAGACTATTATATTTAAGAAAATTATGCTTTCCCGAAAGCTATTTGGAGTGCTGGCTGTTCGCAGGATTTGATTAACACTATATAACACTATATAATCTCTATAGAGAGTGTCCTGACTGATTCACTGGCTGACTGACTGACTGATTGGCAATCATCGCACAGCCTAAACGGTAAGAGATAAAGCTGAAATTTGGACAGGAGTTTCTGTTAGTGGTGAAAGTGCGTACTAAGGCGGGGATTTGGAAAATTCCACCCGGAAAGTCGGAAAAGCGTCGGAAAAGTTTGCATGGGAAAAATATTATTTTTCATCCGATTGACTTGAAACTTGGTTTGTATGCAAAGTACGCGAAATAATTCGGCACGTGTTTTGGCCGGAAAATTCTGCATGAAAAAAAACTATTTTTCATCCGATTAACTTCAAACTCGGTTTGTAAGGATAAAATACTAAATAGTTTGAAATGTGATTTTGCGATGTTGGAAAATTTTCCCCACGGTCAGAAAATTCCCAGAAAATTTCTGCATGAAAAACAACTATTTTTCGTCCGATTGGCTTGAAACTCGGTTTGAAAGGAAAATAGGTGAAATAAATTGAAATGTAATTTCCGAAGTTGGAAAATTTGACCTGACGGTCGGAAAATTCCCCGAAAATTCTGCATGAAAAAAAAACTATTTTTCATCTGATTGGCTTGAAACTCGGTTTGCACTGACAGAATTCGAAATAAATTGAAATGTGATTTTCTAATGCTGGAAAATTTGACCTGACGGTCGGAAAATTCCCGGAAAATTCTGCGTGCAAAAAAACTATTTTTCATCTTATTGGCTTGAAACTCGGTTTGTAAGGTCAAAATGAGAATTCATTTGTGTATTCATTTTCCGATGTTGGAAATTACGCCGGGATACCCACTGGGAAGTGAATGGGATGTGGGTGGGATGTGAGTGGGATGTTGGAGGGAAAACCCATCAGCAAAGTTCGATTTCTGGGTTCTACGTGGTATTATTATATCCAATATTGTTTGGTTCTATACTGTTGAAGGCGCAGCGAAGCGCGTCGGGTTATTTGCTAGTATACTTATATATACTCACATTGTTTATAATTTGAATTAGCCACATACGCTTTTGTATATATTTCATGGCTCTACATATTTCCAATATTATTTTCTTTCAAAAAATATCTTATAGAAAACAATCCGAAAATATTAAATCAAATAATTTTTGTTTGATAGCTATGGAAAAATAGTAATTGGTTCTTGTCTTTTTACAAATTTTGTTCTTTAAGGACATGCGGACTAATGAGAAGTACCTGTACATTAGACTGGCCTTTAAAAATAGATTTCAAAATACCTGGCTGAAAAAGTATTTTGACTTAGACATCAAACATTCTTGATCCAAGTAATACATTCTCCATACTCTATTTGTATCTGAGTGTATGAATTGCAAGGGTATGTTAACGTAAAAAGATAGTGGGTATATTACAGACAGGCTTGATCAACTTTTTCACCTTTTTTTTAAATCTTGTTCATAGAGATGTTGTTCTTTATAAAAGCTATAAAAAATTATTGCCTTTTATTTTTAATTAAAATAAAAATTTATAACAAAAAAAGTCGATCAAGCCTTCATACGCTAAACTCTACAAAGTTTCTATAAATCTGATCAATTAAAAGTTAGAAGCCACACAAAGTGCCAAAGTGAAAAGACCCAAGATAATTTGCTAAACATTCTCTATACTAGAGTGTTCACTGTACCAGCAATGCGCTAAGCTTGAAGGACTTAACAACGGACATGGCTGAAGGGAAGGAAACGCTTTTCATATCTAAACAAACAGCTGTGCCATCTTACACTTTCGTGGCCAATCGCCTGTGTGTCGTTGTGAGATGCCTATGTATCTCTACTTTCATCGCTTGCTATGGCAACAATGGCTGTGGTTAACATGGCGTATGCGAAATATTAAATTTATATTCGTCTTAAGCTTAACTATAACAGGGTGCTAAATGTCGTACAGCCCTAGGCCGAGACCTGTTGGGTGCTTTTTTTTAGAAACCGAGGTAAAGCCTTATCAATTATTAAAGAAATATCAACCCGATCAAGTGGAAAGACAAGTTAAGTCCAGAAGTTTGCCTTATCAACTATGAAAATGAAATACTGATTGAAACTGGATCGCATACTCAGCACAATATAAATATACTAAGATTAAAACCGCCGACTTATCACAATGTTAGTTTGTATATCATATCAGAAGCCGCCGTGTGCGTCATTAATAATATTGTATCACTAGTTGTCGATAGAGAGCCAATGGTGACCCACAAATCGCTTAGGCTTGTGCTCTGATATAAACTTCAAATAAGTGAATAAAGTTGAAACAGAATTAAAAATTTCTACGGGAGGCCCACACACATCGTGACGCCGAAGGTGAGCCATGACCTCAAAGTTTTCACTCCCTCGCCACAAGATAAAGAGTGTGCCGTTTATCTCTAGAGCCGTCAGAAGTATCGACACTTGACGGAGACTGGGACGGTTGAGTCGTGTGGGCATCGAAGCGTTAGCTCAGTTGCTTGCCAGGAAGCAAGCAGGCAAGCTCGAAAAAGCCATCCATGAATTATAAATTGAAAAGCGGCGGCAGGTCACATATATATGTAACACCACTGTATCCGGTTCCCAAAGTGCGTTTGACACTATTTAAATATTGAGAGTGTGCCACAAATCCGAGTCGAAGTTAAATTCAATCCCAGACCAGTGAGTATGCAAAAGATATTTACATATGTATGTACACACGTTGCCATTGCAGGCGGTGGATGACGTTGTGAAAGATGTCTAAAAATATCCACAAAGGGGGGTGTGGGTGTGGGGCACAAATCACATGTTGCAAGAGGTAGAGGACAGGTCCAAAAGCAGCTTAACAGAGAAAGAAAATATGCGAATAAATCACCAATGTATATTTCTATGTGCATATCATGGGCACATAGAACAGAAAGCAAAGCAAAGCACCCATACGGACATAAGTGACCATAATATTTAGCTGTCTGGCGAGCATATTGAAATTGTATGAAATCGGCGCATGGTGTCCGTCTTGAGGGTGCGTTGTAAATGCTCTTGAAAATTGTTTGCATAGATACCGAAATATTGCCTGCATTTTGTTATACTTAGACCAGGCAGAGCAAACAATAATAAACAAATGCCAAAATGTGCATGGCAAAATAAATACAGGGAGGAAAAGGTAACAGATAGAGAGTGAGTAGATAGCGTGGGGAAAATGAGAGAGCAAAACGAACGCGGCGGTACAACTTTTACGAATAACGGGTAAAACATAAAATATCATGCGCCTTATGAACGGGAGGAATACTCTACTTTTATTTGTAGTCACCAAATTTAGTAGAAGCGTTTTTTATTCGTCCACTTAAAATAGCAGTAGAAGAAAAAGTATTATACCAGAATGATTCTATTTGGATAATCTGTGCAAAACCGCCAAGATTTTTATTTTGTACGTTTTAAGAGTATTGCTCATTAGTAATGAATATTGTTAAGCAAAATAAATAAAACTCAAATATAATGATTACACAAGTTTACAAAATTCTAAATTTTTTCTTATCCTCTACAATTTGATATCACTCCTTATGTAAAATCACATGCTGAATCTGAATATGAAGCTTATAAATTTCTCAGTAGAACAGATTTCGAGATAATCCCAAATTACCGTCTTTCGCATTTTTGAAAAAGGATCTCTCACTTAATTTAAAATATCTGAATTATGAAATAACTTATGAACAAGTTTTGTACACCAAATTAAAGCTTATAAAATTATCTTTCAATCGTTCATACACCATTTTATTATCAAATTTGTGGAGTAGCTGCTAATTACAAAGATATCGAGAGCTTTGTTTCATTGTTATCGAAAATTAAAAAAAACCGTAAATTACACCATTGTTTTCACCAAGAAAACTATTTTTTTTTAAATTTCTTTCTCTTGGATAATGTAACCAAATGTATAACAAACTCAAAAAATGTTCATACATCGAAATCTGTTGGAAATTGTAGAAGTTTTTAGCATTTATCTAAAAAATGAGCAATTTCAGTTTTACCGTTCAAGTGGTATTAAAAATGTATATGGTCTATGGTGGAAACCAACAAAAGTCTCCCAGCATGGCCTTATCCCAAAATCCTTGATAGCGCCATTTCATACTCTATATATACTTATGAAATCGTTCACCATGCTCATCACTCTCATCTCCGAGGTTTTCAGGGAAGAAATCCAAATGAGTATCCAAAAAATGAAGTTTCAACGACATCATTCTTTAAAAAATTCCTTTCTCGCAAACGTGATGCTAAAATTTCCGATTTTTTTTTTTAAGTTTTAGATCTTTTATTAGATCGTTAAGTCCACTTTAGCAGAAGGGACTTCGCTCTTCAGCGTGTTCTTTAAAGTTTTCTAAGTCGGCTGATTGAGATGAGTCATGCTGTTCAGTTACCTAGGAGTCGGACCAAAATCATTATAAAACGGATCAACTAGTATCTGGGCTAGCTGGGCTCTAACAGTTCTTCAACAAATTCAAAAACTGTGCACACAAACGTCAAAACAAAATGGACCATAGACATTTTTAATACCACTTGAGCGGTAAAACTGATATTGCTCATTTTTTAGATAAATGCTAATAACTTCTACAATTTCTAACAGATTTCGATGTATGAACATTTTTTGAGTTTGTTATACATTAGGTTACATCATCCAAAAGAGAAAGAAATTTAAAAAATAGTTTTCTTGGTGAAAATAACGGTGTAATTTACGGTTTTTTAAAATTTCCGATAAAATTGAATCAAAATTCTAAATATCTTTGTAATTAGCACCTACACCACAATTGACAATAAAATTATGTATGAACGATTGAAAGATAATTTTGTAAACTAGTGTAATTAAGGAGTAAGTTTTATCTTAAAACTTATAATGATTACGGTTCCTGTTCATATACTCTTTACCAAAGGTACGAAGAGTATATTAAGTGTGTGCAAAAGTATGTAACAGGGAGGATATATATATATATTCATTATCAGCAGTAACTGCCGAGTCGATATTGCTATGTCCGGGCAGGGCTAGAGCATCCAAATTAAAAAAAAAAACCAAAATTGTCTGAACTCAGATCGAGAGTTTATTTCAAATATGCCAATTATCACAATACATTGAAAAACATTATTTTACATACAAATTTATGACACGTCTGTTCCGCTTAACGTGGAGTTCAAAACTAAATTATTGCTAAGTGAGTAAATGTCTGTATAGGTGTGCGCAGTTGTCAGTGTCAGTCTTATAATTCAATCTCTTCTCTGTTGATGTGGAACTGATGTGTAACATTTCAAGAGTAAACCGTTTTCTATAGTTACTCTCCTGTTGCAAAATTGTTGTTCCTTCAAAATTTGGTGCATGTCCGCTCTCCATACAGTGTGTCGCAAGTGCCGTTTTTTGTATTGTCGTTTGGTGTCGAAGCTTGTAGTCAGATTTATGTTGTGAAATCCTTGTTTTGAGCTTAGACTTTGTTGTTCCAACGTATAGTTTGTTGCACTTGTTCTCTAAATCTCCATTGCAAGGTATTCTGTATATCACATTGCTTTTGTCGTCTTTGTCTATTTTGGATTTCGTCTTGTTGTAAAAGTTCCTCATTGTGTTTGTGGGTTTGTGGGCTATTTGTATGTTATGTTTGTTAAAGCACTCAGATTTCGCGAAACGCTCTGAGAGTTGTGGAACGTAGATAAGGCTCCTAAAAGATTTTGGTTGTTTGTCGTCTTTTTGGTTTTATAATCCTATTTTTACTAATTAATGATTTTATAATCCTCATTGGGAAGTCATTATTCTTTAAAGTCAGTTTAATTTCGGAAATTATGTCATTATGGTAGATCTCGTCGCTAATACTCAGCATCCGTTGTATACAGCTGGCAGCCGTATTTATTATCATATTTTTTGGGTGTTTGGAATAAAAATTGATGATTCGTCCTGATGCTGTCGGTTTCTTGTACCATTTTATTTTAAGGGTGTTTCCATGTCTGTTTATAGTGGAATCTAAATAGGGAAGTTTTCCATTACTTCATCTCGGTGGTGAATTTTAAACTTCAGAAAAGAGTTTAGTGCGTTCGGAAGAAGAAAAATTAGTATCGTTTGACGTAGTCTCATTATTCCCGAGCATCCCCGTAGACTTAGCATTAGACATCATTAGAAAGAAATGGACTGCAATAGAAGAATACACCAGAATACCGAAACCATTGTTTATGGAAATTGTTAAATTTTGCATAATGGAAAATAGATACTTCAAGTTTGAGGATCAATTATATACGCAACTGAAAGGTATGCCAATGGGTTCCCCAGCATCCCCGGTTATAGCAGACATAGTGATGGAAGAACTTCTGGACAACACACTGAAAAAACTCAAGCACCCACCAAGACTGTTAACAAAATATGTGGACGATCTGTTCGCCATTATTAAGGAAGCCGATATTCAGGACACATTGGACGCACTAAACTCTTTTCATAGAAGTTTAAAATTCACCACCGAGATAGAAGTAGATGGAAAACTTCCCTATTTAGATTCCACTATAAACAGACATGGAAACACCCTTAAAATAAAATGGTACAAGAAACCGACAGCATCAGGACGAATCATCAATTTTTATTCCAAACACCCAAAAAATATGATAATAAATACGGCTGCCAGCTGTATACAACGGATGCTGAGTATTAGCGACGAGATCTACCATAATGACATAATTTCCGAAATTAAACTGACTTTAAAGAATAATGACTTCCCAATGAGGATTATAAAATCATTAATTAGTAAAAATAGGATTATAAAACCAAAAGACGACAAACAACCAAAATCTTTTAGGAGCCTTATCTACGTTCCACAACTCTCAGAGCGTTTCGCGAAATCTGAGTGCTTTAACAAACATAACATACAAATAGCCCACAAACCCACAAACACAATGAGGAACTTTTACAACAAGACGAAATCCAAAATAGACAAAGACGACAAAAGCAATGTGATATACAGAATACCTTGCAATGGAGATTTAGAGAACAAGTGCAACAAACTATACGTTGGAACAACAAAGTCTAAGCTCAAAACAAGGATTTCACAACATAAATCTGACTACAAGCTTCGACACCAAACGACAATACAAAAAACGGCACTTGCGACACACTGTATGGAGAGCGGACATGCACCAAATTTTGAAGGAACAACAATTTTGCAACAGGAGAGTAACTATAGAAAACGGTTTACTCTTGAAATGTTACACATCAGTTCCACATCAACAGAGAAGAGATTGAATTATAAGACTGACACTGACAACTGCGCACACCTATACAGACATTTACTCACTTAGCAATAATTTAGTTTTGAACTCCACGTTAAGCGGAACAGACGTGTCATAAATTTGTATGTAAAATAATGTTTTTCAATGTATTGTGATAATTGGCATATTGTTTTTTGTAGTGTCCCTGAAGACGGAGGCCGATGCGCTTCCGAAATATATTGGAAATAATCCTTAAAAAACCATTGTGTTTTTATTCACGACCTAGAGCCGGCTATAATCAACTTTTTAACAATAACCCCTCTCTGACAGCGCGGTTAGAAGAAGAAGAAGGAGGAATTTGCCAAAACTGGAGCAAACTTGATCCGGGTACAGTATACATCTACATACATGCAAAAATTTGTGGCTCTACCTCTTATAGTCTCTGAGATCAACGCGTTCATACAGAGAGAGAGACAGTTTTTCGCTGCTAAAAGATGGAGGAGGTGGAATTTTCCAAATCTGAAACCAACTCGATGTGGGTACAGTATACACCTACATACATGCCAAAAATTGTGGCTCCATCTGTTACAGTCTCTGAGATCGACGCGTTCATACAGACAGACAGACGGACCGACGGACATGTCTAAATCAACTCGGCTGTTGATGCTGATCAAGAATATATATACTTTATGGGGTCGGAGGTGCTTCCTTCTGGCTGTTACGTACATTTGCACAACTTCATGATCCCCTTTTTCCCATTTTTAATGGGAACAGGGTATAAAAAGGGGCATTAATAAAGCTTATTTTAGGGGTACCAACTTCGTGTAGGCAGAAGTGCTTAGAAAATCAAATAGAAAAATCCCTAAGAAACCCCAAATTCGCCCTGACAGTTATAAACATTCCTATAAATCCGTCCTAAGCCGATTCAGCTTAAGTTTTAGAAAATTTTTTTTATTTTAAATTAAGTTTTAGGGTAATTTTAACCAATTTCAGGAAAATTTAAAAAAAATACAAAATTTTTTTAAATTTAAGGCCGATTTAATTCTAGGGGATTTTCTAAAATATAGAAAAACGAGAAAGGCAAAGCTAACTTCGTCTGTTCCGAAGTTTTGATACACTTGAAATAGCTTGTCTCAACGGTTAGCGACTTCGACCAAACTTCGCAGATCAGCTTAAAAACATTACATATTACCCATGACCGTGTTTGAGAGAAGTAATATTGAGAACAAAACAGTTTTTCTTACTAAAAACCCATTTTCCGAACGAACATTTGTATGGCAGCTACAAGAAGTAGTCATCCGATCCGGTCGGTTCCGACATATTAGCAGCGTGCAGTAAAAAGAAGACTCTGTGCAAAGTTTCAGCTCGATAGCTCCAAAACTGAGGGACTAGTTCGCGTAGAAACAGACAGACGGACAGACGGACGGACAAAGCTAAATCGACTCAGCTCGTCATGCTGATCAAGAATATATATACTTTATGTGGTCGGAGATGATTCCTTCTATGCGTTACAAACTTCTGGGCAAAATTATAATACACTTTTCAAGTGTATAATAACACTGGGCAGCAAGGTGTAGTATATTGAAGGGTTGGTGGCGATTCTAGATGATTTTCTTTGGCTGAACAAAAATCTGTATTCGGTAATGGTCCATCACGTCTAGAGTTGAGCTTAAAGTAGCTTAGAATGCCTATTTGACCCTATTTAGGAGTGTTTTGTGATGAATCCATTCTTCTGTCTAGATTCTGATTTTGATATTATCTTAAATTAGCATTTCTTAAATTTAATATAATCTATCCCATCGAGTTCTACGACTTTTTTACTTTGTACCTGCTGGACTGCCGGGCGGGAGGTCGTGGGTTCGACTCCGCCTTGGAAACTCTAATAAAAAAGGTTATCTTTCTTTAGAAAATAGCTTTTACATATACGGTCACCTTCACCAGCTATTGGCGCCAGCTGTGAAGTAACTTGCCATGAAAAAAGAAATTCCCAAACTTTGCCGTTCGGATTCGGCGTTAAACTGTAGGTCCCTTTCTCAAGTGAGAAAAATTTAAAAGCGCACACGCCAAGAGATTGAGAGAAGCTAGACTCGGCCTCTTTGGGCTGTATAACCAATTTTACATTACCAAAGGGCAAAAGTAAGTAAAAGTATGTAACAGCGAAAAGGAACCCTATAAAGTTAACATATCCTTTATCGGCATTAACAGACAAGTCGACGTTGCCATTTCTGTCCTTCTGTCCATATCAACAACAGATCTCAGGGATAATAAGATAAAGAGGTTTAACATGTAATTGAAAAAATGTCATATTCTCCATAGTTTTGTAGATAGATGGTTCCGTACCTTCTAGAGATATTGATCAAGATTTTTTATCGATTGCCGCAGAAATAATAAAGTTCGGATGGACTATGCTCAAGATATGAGCAAAATATAGTTTCGCGAAACTCATTTAGAATCACCACCAACTGAAAAAATCAAATTTGGTTGCGTTGAAAATATATTAGGATTTACAGCACATTCTTAAAGTCTATCTAAATAGGCTGTGTGCCTTGTTTTACTTCGAACATTGACGGCAGTCAATGTCAGGTCGGCCTTCTTTTACTTTCCTGCCATCGGTGATAACCTGAAGTCAAATTTAAAAAAATGTAGGTGAAATAAACTTAACTTGACAGATTAATTACAGTTGCATTTGCTTAATAAAAAACAAAAATTCAACAAAAATTGTATTTTCCATAGTGGGTAGTCGAAGTCAATAGTTAGTTAGTCAATAGTTGCCTATCATTTCCCAAACAGTTTTCAAATAAAAAGTAAAAAAACGTTAGAAAGGATTTCTTTTTCCAGTTTGTCGCTTTATCGTCTATCGCTAGCCACTATTTTAAAACAATGCTTCTTTTGATGTAATACACGGATCGATCCAGTTTTGGAGTTCTCTCTCTAATACTCACCATGACCGATGGTTTCGATGGCCATTAATAGCATTTTTCTTCAAATCAAAGCAGAAAAGTAAACTTTCCCGGAAATCGTGTCAACTAACTATGTTGCTTATACTTTAGAAAAACGACACATTGTGAAAAATATATAAAATCAGGCCCTTGTAAGGACTTCGCATTGAGAACCGCGAAACAATATTCTACCACCACGCAAACAACGTTTATATCTTCTTTTTCCACCTCTTGTTAAAACTATAATTTCGTACTGTCCTGCATGTAGGACGTGTGTCCTGGCCTTCTTAATCATTTTTCGCTTAATAAGGCTTGATAGCATATGAAGTGGACGACCTGTTTTGTATCTTTTGCCATATTTATTTTTTGTTTTTGCAAAGGCAGCAAATAATTTTGTCCTTAACTTATGAATAAACTAGTCGCTGAATTGCTCATTCTATAAATTTAACTCTTTCTTAACTGCAAAGCAAATCCCGTGGAAAATTTGTTATTCATTATGCTTCAGACTACAATTACTTTAATATTGAGAATAATAAAGTTGATAAGCTCTCTTAAATGTCTTATAGCTAAGCGTCGATATCTTCACAAAGTTCCCAAGTGCTTTAAGTTAACCATGAACCTGTCTTTTCATTCATAAATTTTACGAATTGTTAACGTTCGTTAACGAACCAACAGAGTGAGGGTTCCTCGTTCTTCCCTTAAGGCCTGAGCTCAGATTAGATAAACATTTAGTTTGGCATGATATTTCATTAAAAGAGGACTGCTGTTTAAACTGTTTAAAATTACTCAGATTTAAAACTGTTCCAAAGTATTTCTATTCGTTTTTGAATAGTTTACAAATTTTGACTAGTCTTGGCTGTGGGCCAAAATGTTTTGTAGCAATAGGAAGCTGAGGCAAAATTAAAGTGTTTTTCTTAGCTGATACATCTTCTAAGCTAAACTTGTGTTTACGCACATTATGCAAAAACTCTCCGCTTATAACTTTTGAGTTTGTTCCTCGCAGAAATTGCTGGATTGCGTCAGTCTGTGTTCGTGCGTCATTTAGGTATGTTTTAGACGGGGGCGAATAAACACGGACCACATACGGTGAACCAATACCTTCCTGGTTACCTTACAAAACGTGCTTGGGCAAGCATAAAAGAATTTATAGCATAAAGCTTATGACTTTATGCGACGGTTCTTCATCATGTTTGATCATAGTCGATCGATTATGGCTCCCGTAAAATTTATTTGACGAAAAGCCTTTTGAGCGGAACAATGTTGGTGTTTTAAAAGGTTGTTTAACTTTACTAATAAATATCACGGATTATTCCTACAGAAATCTCTTCGGTTTGGTATCAAATTTCTCTTGTTTTATTAGGAGATTAAGCAAAATTCACCACCCAGACAATTTTGACAAGCAAAATTTATTTTGGAATTGCAAACAAACTGTTTTTTCTGGTCTTTAAATCAATAAAATATTTTATTGCTTTTAATATTGAAGTTTGCGTTTCTATAATTGATCGCAAAACCAACCAATGGCTGCGATATCATCAAAAATATTTTGCCACTCAACTTCAGCTGGTATTGCAGGAGTATCTTGACGATAACAAACGGCCTTGGGGTTGCCAAGTCTTACTTCATGACTATTTTTGAATATTGTATTTTATTTTTGAAGAATATGACTTAAATACCAATTACAATTAAAACAGTGATCCGGAATATCTCTTACAAAAAACTGTTATTTTCAGACACTCCAGTCTTAAAGTAAGTGAGCGGATATGTCTTTTTAATTAAAGTTTGTGGAATGGGTATTTTCAACACTAAATTTCATTTGCAATGACAAGGTTCAAAAACCAAACATCAAAAACTCAAATTCTGTAAAGAAGTTTTTTGTCGAGAATATAGCATAGCAATATATAGAATATATTTGTATGGGGGGAAAAAAACGACCAAAGCGTAAAACAAAAACGAAATCTACGCTCAATAAAAAAAAATTTAAAAAAAAAAAAAAAAGTAAAAAAAAAAATCCAAAACAAAAAAAAAAAAAAAAAAAATTTTTTTTTTTTTTTACAAAAAAAAAATTTAGAACGTGGGTGAAGTCAAAATATAACACTGTGGAACAAAATTCAACTTTTTTATAGCCTGGGATTGAGACCAATAAATTGAGAAACTAGAGGCATCAGGTAGCAACTCCTCATACCCAGTTTTTCTTGAGCACGTCAAGTTCGCGTTTAATGGGCACATTTATACTAGCAATATACACATACAACATCTGTTGCTGGTCAAATAAAGATGAGAGCTAAAATTTTGGAAAATTCACCAAAGATGAAGGGAGTCACCACAATTGTTTTACCAAATTCCCGCCTCCAATGGACAAGCGGTTAGTACCCCGCCCATAGAGGTCCAACTTAGAAAATGGAATAAATTGAAAACCACTCGATGGAATTTTGTAAGATTTTAAACATATTGAGATGCTGACCAATAAAATGAGTCCTCAAGAGATGGTTACATGCATACATTTGACAGCACCCATTATCGAGTTCATATAAACCATAAACTAGATTGTCAGCGTACACCACGAAGCCTTATAACCACTATAGCGGTTTTTTCGATGAATGTTACCATCTCTTGAGGACTCATTTTATTGGTCAGCATCTCAATATGTTTAAAATCTTACAAAATTCTATCGAGTGGTTTTCAATTTATTCCATTTTCTAAGTTAGACCTCTATGGGCGGGGTACTAACCGCTTGTCTATTGGAGGCGGAAATTTGGAATAACAATGGTGGTAACTCCCTCTAACTTTGGTGAATTTTCCAAAATTTTAGCTCTCATATTTTTTTGACCAGCAACAAATGTTGTAGTTGTGTGTTGCTAGTATAAATGTGCCCATTAAACGTGACAATTGACGTGCTGAAGAAAAACTGGGTGTGAGGTGTTGCTACCTGATGCCTCTAGTTTCACAATTTATTGGCCTCGTCCCAGGCTATTTTGAGTGTTCCACAGTGTAATATACTCTGTATCCCCCAAATTTTGTATTTATCTGATCAATTTTAGATAGAAGCCACACAAGGTGAAGAAGCTATAAAGTTTGTGGCTGCTGTCCATCACCGTTGAACCGGTGTTACCCAGCAAAAAAATTTTGTTTTGCTTATTACTCGACTATCTTTCGTCCGATCTTAGTCATTCCTTTGGAGAAGCGATAAATAATCTTGATTACATTTCGTTTTTGCTATTCACTTTGTGCGAAAAAAATGGACCTCCGTAATATACACTCTATGTGGTCGGAGATGCTTCCTTCCATGCGATACAAACATAAAAATCTCTCCAAGGGTATAAAAACTTTTTTATTTGTAACAGGGAATCAAACCGAATCAAATTTTTAGTTCCGGTTCCAGTTCTGGTACGTACCAAAACTGAAGTTTGGGTTTTGGTACAATTTTATTTCGGTACTCGGTTTTGTAGATAAATTATTTATTCTGGTATACCCGTACGTACCGTTATTGACCGGTTTAAATTTACAAACGTTTTAAAACTTAAGTCCAAACAAAGTGGGTAAGCTACACTGAAAACATCTAAAATCTGAAAAAAGAGACGTTCAGAATCGACAGCCAGATACTTAAAAGTTTATATTCTCAATTTTCTCAATTTTTAATCTTAATCCATCATCTTGGTAGACGTTTTATTCTCGACTTTAAGATGAAACAATCTAATTTTTAGTATGAAAAGAAAAAACAAAAAATTATTGGGCTGTTTATTATTTTTTGTTTTTTTTTTTTTTTTGTGCTGCGTTTGATTTAGTTATTAACAATTTTTCTTTCTGTAAAACTCATGTAATGTTATATTTTTTAAAGATCTCTTATCCTTTTTTTTACATGAGTTCTATCGTTCATTAAACTTTATTTCCCATCAATTTCAATCTTGTTATTACAAAATTGAAAGAATCTCGAAAAGAGATTTTCAATCTAGCTTTTAGATTGCATTTTTTCTCAGTGTATACACTTGTATGTTTACATGAATTATCAATTTCATTCGCGTGTGTTTGCCCTTTTTTTTTTAGTTCAATAAGTTGTACTCATAAGATGGTTAAAATATTAGTTAATTAACAATGTCTTCACCAAACTCAACGCTATTCAAACTCAGAAAATTTGAC
Source organism: Lordiphosa stackelbergi (assembly GCA_018904235.1). Taxonomy (NCBI): domain Eukaryota; kingdom Metazoa; phylum Arthropoda; class Insecta; order Diptera; family Drosophilidae; genus Lordiphosa; species Lordiphosa stackelbergi. The sequence goes on along the minus strand of JAEIFU010000201.1, from coordinate 38,589 downwards.
CGAGAAGATAAATTAATGATTATTTCTTGGAAGCATGATATTCATCAGAACTTCACACCGAAAAATAAACGTTGTACACTTACTTGGGTTGCTGGAAGAGAAAGAATAACTTTTGATAGTTTATACAATTCTGGAAACTTTGTCGAATTTCCTGACCACCATTTAGGTATATCATCTTTATTCAAACGTTCAATGCTCAGGAAAACCTTGATTGAAACTTTCGTTCAAATTCATATATAAATCGACTTCATCTCCACTTTCAGACAAAATAATTGGGTCAGAGCTGCTTTACTAATTTAGTTGCAATTAAACAGAAATGGATAAAATTATTTAATATATATTTGTCAGTTGCACTACTACTTTTCTGTTCAGAGGTTAGCGTGACATTATAATAAGGGTCTAAGAAAATTCCACATAGGAATGCATTATTTTCAACGAGACTGGTCTCGCGTTTTTCTATTTCACTGAAAGTTTTGCTAAGAAGTATGGTTTTTAAAATAATCATTGCATAATAAGGGTCCTAGATATTTTTGTGGGCTCCCCATATCCTAATGTTGAGTGAGCAATCCAGGAACAGGATATAGTTTTATTTTCAATTTTAAAACAAACAAAAAATATTTTAAAATTTTTTATTTAATTGCCTAAATTTTTATTTGAATATTTATTTTTAAATATATTGTGCATTACAAAAGTATAAATATTTCCATGATTCATGTTTCAATAACTTTCCATTGAGTAAATTTTTTACTTCAATCCAACCAATATAAATTTGACATGTTTAAAAATGTCATGTGGGAACAAACATTCTAGTAAATTATTTTCAGTTAAGGCCTATATCCAGCATTGCGGAGAATTTATTTCGTTACAGTATTTCAGATAAATATAAATACATTCTTAAAACACATGAACATCAAAAGAAAGCCAAAGTCATTCTAAATATATAAATATATAATATATAAATATATAAATACTGTAACGAAATAAATTTTCCGGAGTGCTGGTTATAGGCCTTTATATGAAATATAAATTTAGATCAGCAAACACAAACTTTGGCTTATTTTAGTTACCTCCCATTGTAACCTTTTGATGCCTTCAAATCATAATAAACATTCCATCAATTGATTAGTTAATAACGCGCCTCACTTGACACAATCTCACCTTGTGTGGGTGGCGGACCCAACCAAATTAGTGTAGAGAACACTAATAATTATGAGCTGCAGACAAGAGAAGGGGCAAACAAATAAACTCGTATGTACATTTGTATATCTGTACATGGTGCCGAGGTGGAATTGTGGCGGATTAGTCGTGCGTGGACAGCCAAACAGAATGCGAAACTAAATAAAACTAAAATCTGTGCATAACTAACGGCCAATAATTGCTTTACGAACAAATAAAATTAAAATTTACAACTAAAATTTCCATCCCAAATTGCCTTGCACTTGAACTTGCGAAACCAACGGAACATTAAACGTAATGGCGCCACGTAACGTACAAAATCCCACGTGAACCAACCGCTGTTCCCCCACCAAATGTATAGGTATACATAGGCATTTAGCAGACCTCAATCCCACTCGCAGTCGCAGATCTCAGTCCTTGGCCAAACGCCGCGCGCTCTACTTTTCAGTGTGTTTCGTATAATTTTGGGGGGATTGTTTGCAAGTTTATAAATATTGTCTGGCTACAAATTAAAATGTATAAAAGTGTCATCAAAGTGGTCAGCATTTTGAAGCTCTCTAAATCACATGCTGCCCATCCATCCACAATTTTCTGACAGTGTCAGCGGCACTCAAACAAAAAGGGAATAAGCGATACATGTAAGCAAAATCTGGATTGAACTTTCGCACTGCTATAGAATCTGGCCATAGCCGGAGTCAAAGCTTTTTAATTAATTTGCAATCTCTTAACTTGACGTGCAGAAATTTTCCAATAATGGGGCCAAATGCAATTTCCCGCTGAATTGGAAAAAGCGATGGGGTGGTAAGGTGGCCAGCATATGCACATATGTTTTAGCTCCCTTAAGGCCGAGAGGACCGGGCGGCGGGCGTCTATTTGTCTGTCTGCTTCTCTGGCATTGGTTTGCTCTATTCTCTTTTGCCATCGCTGCGCGCAGTCAGCTTCATTGTTGTTATTGCTAAATTAATGCAAGCGTTGATGATTATCTTTGACACTGCACCCTAAACTATTGGGCATATTTGTTTTTCTAGTCTATCTCGGTTTTGTTATAGCGAACTCGACAGCTGTCACTTGTGCATTCTTCTTTATGGACATTGCGTACCAGTACGCCTTATCGATTTACTTTTCACATTTATTTTCCTTTTGCTCGTGGTTTCCTCTCTTCGTTCCCGTCTTTTTTGAAATTCTGGAGGGGCTTCCAGTCTTCGCTCTCGTTTTGGTCATTTCGAAAGAAAAGCGCTGGAGCTCTGCGCAGTCTTGCTTCCCGTTGCCGAGTCTAAAATACCGATAAGTCGTTTTTAAGCCTTTTGAAGTTATTAATTTTCATTGGGTTGAAATTTGCAATTTATAAGCGAACAGTTAATATAATACTTAATAATTCTTGAAGCTTTACGGAAAATTTTTGTATCTTAGTAATCTTCAGCTAAGAAGGTGTTGCTTGGAAGTGCACAAAAATAGGAAGCGTAGCTTGAGTTTTTTTTTGGTTTCGGTAGACCTTTCGGTCAAACACACAGCCTTTTCAGACAGCCTTTAAAGATCAAATCTAAAACATGTGCTTAAGTTCTGTAGAATATTACATTTTTACATCAAAAAGTAAGCAAAGATTAAGTAAATGGTTATTATTCCCTTTTGGCAAAATCTGCGTTTTTAAATCCAATATCATTTAACTGGTTCAGCGCCAAGACCGATTTCGAACAAGTTTAAATCAAAGGTGCAAAAGTGGATAAGAGCCATATCTCAAAAACTATTCAAGCTACAAGAACCTTAATGTTTTAGTTTTTGAATTTAAATTTGAACTCAATTGAAGAATGATTCCTAACCTTAGCTTAAACTTGATCAAGGTTGGAATGACACTTCAAATTATTAGGTCGATTCAGACGGCTTCTACAGGGTTCCAATCAGTTCAGCTGACGATCGATTGACTCTGGAGCGTAGTGATAGTGTTCCTTATGCAAACAGCTAAAAATGAATTTTTCTGTTTTTTATTGGCAAGTTATTCACCCGACTGATCGCAGGGGTAGATCCAAGTCTCATTTCCAGTTATGATGAGTTTTATTTGGTCGAAAAGTATTATTTCATACACTTTAACAGTACCTTTTCCCATTAAATTTAGCAAATTTGGCACCAATCGAGATTTCACTCAAAATGGTTTTCACTAATACTTCCGATGTTCCAACCAGGTCAGTAACGTCTTGGATTCTCAATGGAACCAATTTTTTGATAGATGACGCATGTAAAACAAAAAACGATTTTTCGTCCAACTTGACATTGGATCCCAATTTCGCTGCCTTTGCGAGGATACGTATATTGAAATTTAGCTTTATGTTTTAATAGATGGGTGTTGGCTGAGAGGTTAGGCTTGCCGCCTTTGACTTTTTATTTGCCTTTTCGAGTCCTGCTTGAGACTAGTTCTCTTTTAATACCTTGTACCAAAGACACTACAAATAGTAGATACCGCACCTCATACAAACTTTTTTATTTTTCGTTTTGAAGCTTGTTGGCGGGGGCGCGCGGTGCACAGGTCTTCACCTGTGCTTTAGAAATAGAACAAACCTTTCACAGCTGCCAAGGTCAACTTAGATTCGATTTGAACATTCTTCAGCATCAATCCAAATGTGGTTCACATTTTTACGACTGACTCCGGAGCATCAAGCCACATGAGATTCACATTTTTTCGACTTACGCCGAGGATTCGATGGCGTTGCGGGTAGACTCTTATCTCAGGTGCGGAATTTTTTTTTATCCTGTTTTTCCAATTTTATTTCTGCCTTCATCTTTCTTCGTCTTTGCATCATCTGATGTTGCCATTGCGTCTTCGTGTGGCCCAATGATATTCATCAAGATTAGGACAAATTACATTAGTTTACAGCAAAAAAGACAAATTTCTACTGAAAATTTTTCTTGGTGTAGTTTGGAATGATGATCTCAAAAATTTTTTCATGGTTCCATTTTTGAAATATGAATTTCTGCGGACTATTTTCCTCCATTGTCGATTTATGATGTCAAAATAAAGAGCTAAAGCCAATTCCGCCAATTAAATGCAGCTGTTCATCCAATCCACTCACGACCCACACTGCTTTCGATACCTCAACTATCGATAGGCCAATTGGGTATTTATTTAGCGTGTCTCAGAATACAGAAAATAAATTCAGCCGCGGAAACTTTCCGCCACTGTTTTTTATATGGGGTGCGTCATAAAAGTTTATTTTCCGCGCTTCTCAAAACAGGCCTTTAACAATAATGTTGGTGCTTTGTTAAGAAACATTTCTTCCGCTGAGTAACGGGTATATCGAAGTGTTTCGTATTTCTTTATTATAAGTATTTGAGTAACGTTTGTGTACTCGTGTACAACTTTTTTATTATACAAAATAAATTTAAAAGAGAAAAAACCCGATTTGTTTGCTTCTTTATCAATGCCATCGAAAGATCTAATGATAAATATTACAACGGCACACAGAATATATAATGTGTGTAAAAGTATGTTACAGGGAGAAGGAACCACTTCCGACGCTATAAAGTACATATATTCTCGATCAGCATCAACAGCCAAGCCAATATAGCCATGTCCGTGTGTCCGTCCCCCGTAATTTGCAAAAAAACTTCATATCTCCCACAGTTTTTTAGACAGATGGTTCGTACTTTCTAGGGAGAGATAGTAATTAGCATTATTTATAAAGGTCACTAAAACAATCACTTTTTGGTTAAAGAAATGAGAAAGTTACTTTCAACGCAGTGTCAGTAGTGAAGTCATTTATTGGTCCGTTTTGAATTCCCTCATTGTTTAATGCAAGTAGTGGCGCCATCTATTGTTTAGCTGCTACTCCAGTTACAGAGACTTGTTAAATACAAAAGATAAAGCGTTTGTGGGCAGACCCAAGCCCATTATTGCGAAACGCTTTATAGGTTGAGTGACCTCTCCCAGATCGATAGTAGCCCACAATAAAATTTCATTATAAAGGAAAGGGAACCAAGGGAGGTTTATCCTCCTAAAGACAGACAGAGATATACACAGACATTCATTAATATATACAACATAAAGATTTTCACTAGGCATTTTCAACTTTTCACTACTAAATTTCGGTTCGGTCTCCCTTACTTCAAAACAAATCTTTGCTGCCGTTTTGTTAGTCTTTCTGTTTTGCAGTCTTTGCACCATTTTATTGCTACATTTTGTTTATGTTTTATGCTGACTATTTACGCATTTAATTTCATTTTTGTATAAATACACAGAACAGCTGTAGAACTTTTGCCTCGTCGCCCGGTCCCGTCTGGGCGGGATGCACGAACACAACTATTTGTGGGCGCAGCCTTCGCAGTGGCATTGCCATTTAAGAATTTCACGACACTCTGTGATGCAATGAGACCAGAATAGATAGATTCACATGCAAGCCAGCTAATGTCTTTCTCTTTGTCTTTCTGCAGGTGCTGTGACCCAATCGCGCCGAAGTGTTGAGAATGCCGCCCCGCAGTCATCACTAGCCAGCTTAGTCAGCATCCAGCACAAAACACGAAGTATTCGCGGCACAGCCAAATCGAACGCAACAAAGCTTCCAGACTTCCCCCAGACACTTCCACCAGTGATACATCGCCATGCAGCTGTTACAGAAACCGCTCACATCTTTGGCCGCCTGCGCACTGTTCCTGCTCTTCATTTATACCACAGCCCAGTCGCTGGCCCAGGCCCAGGACTCGCACTCGCATCTGAGCGTGAGCAATATTACTCAGGCTCACAGTCGACGCTTACGACAGGCGACGGAGAACGAGGAGGCACCACCCGATGACGAATTTAAGGTAGACGATCCCGGGGCGGAACTGGATGAGATCCGTACCTGCTCTGAGGGTCTTGTACTGCCACTGTGGATGCCGCAGAGGAACATCTCGATTGGGGATCGCCTAATACGCGGGTTCGTCTACTTTCTGCTGTTGATCTACTTGTTTGTGGGCGTGTCCATCATAGCGGACCGCTTCATGGCCTCCATAGAGGCGATCACCTCCATAGAGCGCACTGTGGTGGTGAAGGGACCCCAAGGAGTGAAACAAACGATGCGCGTGCGCATCTGGAACGAAACCGTGGCCAACCTGACACTCATGGCCCTAGGATCAAGTGCACCTGAGATCCTACTTTCGGTTATCGAGATCTATGCGAAAAACTTTGAGAGTGGCGACCTGGGACCGGGCACCATTGTCGGATCGGCTGCCTACAATCTCTTTATGATCATTGCAGTCTGCATGGTCTGGATACCAGCCGGAGAGAAGCGCCGCATTAAGCATCTGCGTGTGTTCACCGTCACTGCAGCCTTCTCGATCTTTGCCTATGTCTGGCTCTGGATTATACTGTCCGTCATCTCGCCAAACATCATAGAAGTGTGGGAGGCGATAGTCACGCTGCTCTTCTTCCCAGTCACCGTTCTGTGGGCCTACATTGCCGAGCGCCGTCTGCTTGTCTACAAATATATGGACAAGAACTACCGAGTCAATAAGCGCGGCACCGTGGTGGCCGGGGAGCACGACCAGGTCGAGATGGACCCCGAAAAGCAGCCCAGGCAGCCCATGGTCAACTTCCAGGGAGCACGAAGCTCGGACGCCGAGGCCTTTGATGAGGCTCGGCGCGAGTACATCACCGTGCTGTCAGAGCTGCGACAGAAATACCCCGAAGCGGACCTCGAACAGCTGGAGATGATGGCCCAGGAGCAGATGATCTCGCGGGGCACCAAGTCGCGGGCATTTTATCGCATTCAGGCCACACGCAAAATGGTGGGCAGCGGCAACCTGATGCGCAAGATCCAGGAGCGAGCCCACAGCGATCTTACTGAGGTGAAGGCCCAGCTGCATCAAATGGACGACGATGATCAGGATGATCAACCCACCAGGGTGTACTTTGAACCAGGCCACTATACCGTTATGGAGAACTGCGGCGAGTTTGAGGTACGCATTGTGCGTCGGGGCGACATCTCCAGCTATTCGACCGTGGAGTTTGAGACCCAAGACGGCACGGCCTCCGCGGGCACCGACTTTGTGGGCAAGAAAGGCGTGCTTACCTTCCCGCCGGGTGTGGACGAGCAGCGCTTCAAGATCGAGATAATCGACGATGATATCTTCGAGGAGGACGAATGCTTCTACATACGTCTGTTCAATCCATCGGAGAACGTGACTCTCACAGTGCCACAAATAGCAACAGTCATGATTCTAGATGACGACCATGCCGGCATCTTTGCCTTTACCGAGTCCGTATTTGAGATTAGCGAGTCCGTGGGACTTTATGAGTTGACAGTGATGCGCTACTCCGGAGCCCGAGGCACTGTCATAGTGCCCTACTGGACAGAAGATGATACGGCCGTTGGGGGCAAGGACTACGAGGCGGTGCGCGGAGAGCTGATTTTCGAGAACAATGAGACACAGTAAGTAGCCCTGTAGATGTAGTCAATTATATTGTGCTGAAGCTGCTGGGTCAGAGGCTTATTGTCATGAGCCAAATGAAATCTAATTCTGGCTGATTGAGCTCCTTCCCCTCTGTCCGGGAATGCGAATTCCCGGCGGTGTGTTTCAGCAACACGCAATTTCCGCTTTGGGAACAGACAGTCGGCTGTGCGTGAGACACTGTGCCATGTATCGATTTAAGTTGAAATAGTTTGGCCTTTTAATTGCCACGCCAGATGGCGATGGTGACCCAGAGTCAGAGCCATGTTTTTTGTGTTTGGGGGTAGGCCGTGCAAAAAGCCACGTTTAGTGCGGGTGGTTGACATAGTCATCGCCATTTTATTGCCTGCCACCTACACAAATGACGCCTGGCAAATTATTTGTTGAAAGAGTGGGGAACTCACTCCTGCGCCGTCGCCAGCTGTGCCAGGTCTGTGATACCGAACCAGGGGTTCTGCATAGAAAATTGTAATTAATTTTGCAAAATTTATTCATTTTTGCCAAAGCCAGAAGCCAAAATTTAGTTAGCTTGTTTTGCATATGTTGTGTGGTCGTCATTGCGATTGTCGGAAATGGCTGACAACACGCTGCATGGCCGCAATGAAAGTCAGAAAGGACAAGCGCAGAGATGAATTATGGGTTTGTGGGTAGCGACTAAACATACTAAGAGGACAACCAGAGTTATCGGACAATGGGGATGGAAAGTGTACCAAACACATTATAGTGTATGTACTTAAACTATGTGCGAAACAATCTAAACAAAAAAATACCGTTAATATCATTGAAATCCGAAACAACATATCAGAATCAACAATTTTTCACACTTACAGAACGCACCCAATTGGATTGATTTTGAATTGTACTTCGAATGCCAAGACAAAAAGTATCCTCGCTTCAAAACTAAGAAGCTTGTTGCGTAGAAACAGACAAACAACGTTCAATCTACTCAGCTCGTCACCCTGATAAAGAATAGACATAGTTTAGTCGGTCCAGCCCGACTGTAATACATTATGTAACTGCGAAAGTGTTTGATCAGTAAGTAGAAAGCAGCGCAAATTAGAACATAATAACAAAATTTATACAGCTTGTTGGTTCAATTTATTTGACAGACAATCCCAAACGGTAATGAGAAAGAAAAATCCCTGATATTCTTGACCAAGACAAAAATAGAATAAAGCTATCTTTGGCTAGACCGAAGTTTATATACCAATGCCACCTGCAATAGGCCCGCCAGTTTGTTATAAGGCAACTCGCCAAAAAATTGTGTGTGTCTTTATAAATATGATAATATTATCATAAAATTTAAGTTTTCCTAAAGTCTTATTTAATTTAGCAATGCTTGTACCAATTGTTGGGGTAAGGTTTTAAAGGCGAACTAATTGTTCGTCTGACCGTCTGTCCGTCTGTCTGTATGAAACCTATTTCAAATAAAATAAAACAACTACAACAACCAAAAAAAAAACAACAACCCAAAAAAAACCAAAAAAAACAAAAAGATTACAAAAAATTGAAAACACAAACAAACCCAAAAAAAATAAAAAAATTAAAAAAATTTTAAAAAAAAAAATTCCCAAAAACAAACATTTATCCCAAAAATCTTCACCAAAATCAAATATTTAATAACACTAGAAAATTTAAAAAATTAATAAAAAAAAAAAAAAAAAAAAAAAAAATATTTAAAAAATTTTAACACTAGTTTACAAAATAATAAAAATTTTGCGATCCCGAACGTTTGGTAGCAATTTCTTATGTAAGTCCCCCCGCTGAGTCCAAAAATCCATATCACGATTTTTTTAGTGGGGCCGTTTTCGAGAAATCGCGGAAAAGCTAGATTTTTGATTCTGAAAAAAGTACCTTTAGAAAAATGTGTATATCTTCAGTATCGATTCATTCATTATAAAATGGTAATGCTTTCTTGGAAGGTAATTGAATGCCCTATCATTCATTCATACACCACTTCTGAATCCGGTGCTTGACTTCGGCGTTATAAAGGCTTTTATCGGCAACATTGCATTAAATTAATGAATTTTTAAAAAAAAAGCTAGATTTTAAGTGCGATTTTCACCACGAAAAAAATTGTGAAAAATTTATTTTATTGCTGGTCACCAAAGATTTATCTATTAAAAATACAACGTCACATAATTCATTCAAATCCGTTCAAGAATATAGAAGTTATTTGCATTTAAGTAAAAAATGGAAGGTTTCAAGTTCATGCAAATTGACTTGGTTTAAATGTTTTACTGTTCGTCGTAGGAGGCATAGTTAAAATTCAAACTATGCTATTTAAGGGCTACTATGACCTGCAAAATTTATTTTGTACCTGGTTAAGATTTTTTTGTGATTGACTTAGGTTGAAAAATTAGTGCAAGAGTCAAAAATGAATCAATATCCTAATAAATTGTGCTGCGCTTGCGGTCATTACATATTCATACTCTGTACCGAAGGTACATAGAGTATATTAAGTTTGTGCAAAAGTATGTAACAGGAAGAAGGAATCATTTCCGACCCTATAAAGTATATATATTCTTGATCAGCATCAACAGCCGAGTCGATATAGCCATGTCCCTCTGTCCGTCCGTCTGTCCGTCCGTATGAACAAACAGATCTCAGAGATGGTAAGAGATAGAGGTTTGACATGTATGGGACAAATGCTTCTTATACTTGCAGGCAGATCAAGTTTATTTTCAATTTTCGCCACGCCCCCTCCCGCCCCCGCAATTTTGAAAAAACGTCATATCTCCGACAGTTTTATAGATAGATGATTCGTACCTTCTAAAGATAGGTAGTCATTGGCAATATGTATCGATTTGCCGAAGAAATGATAAAGATCGGATGAGCGGTTCTCAAGTTATGAGAAAAAAGTGTAAAAAAGAGGCCTCCCACGCACACGCAAACAACACCGCATTGCATGCATCAAAGAGAGAGAGAGAGAGAGAAAAAAAACTTAGAGATGAGCACAGTGGCAGCGACGCATTCAGCATATACACCGGGTACAGAGTATGTTATAGTCGGGCTTGACCGACTTTCTCACTTGTTTTTATAAGACATATGTGAGCAAAAAAATAGAGAAAAGGTATCTTCGGCCGGTGATAAAGCTCGTATAATTTATGTAAATGTCGTTGAAATTGTTAGCGGAGTAATTTTATATGTAACCCCCGCAAGCGTTACTCCATTTATTAGTATAATTTTTTTTTGCATTCAATTTGACGTCTTAGACTCATTTTCAACCGAAGTCAATCACAAAAAATCTTTGGCAGGTCATAGTAGCCCTTAAATAGAATAGTTTGAATGTTAACTATGCCTACTCCGACGAACACAAAAACAATCAAACTTAATCAATTTGCATGAACTTAAAACCTTCCATTTTTTACTTAAATGCCAATAACTTCTATAATCTTGGACGGATTTGAATGAATTATGTGGCGTTGTATTTTTAATAGAGAAATCTTTAGTGACCAGCAATAAAATAAATTTTATACAATTTTTTTCGTGGTGAAAATCGCACTTAAAATCTAGCTTTTTTTAAAAAATTCATAAATTTAATGCAAAGTTGCCGATAAAAGCCTTTATAACGCCGAATGCAAGCACCGGATTAAGAAGTGGTGTACGAATGAATGATAGGGCATTTAATTACCTTCCAAGAAAGCATTACCATTTCATAATGAATGAACCGATACTGAAGATATACACATTTTTCTAAAGGTACTTTTTTCAAAATCAAAAACTAGCTTTTCCGCGATTTCTCGAAAACGGCCCCACTAAAAAATATTTGGACTGCATTTTTGGACTCAGCGAAGGGATTTACATATGAAATGACTGTCAAATGGTCGGGATCGGAAATGCTGTAAACTAGTGTTACCTTATTTCCCCCTTTTTTTCCACTCGAATTTTTCTAATATTTTTGTCGGACAACTATATAAAATAAATAAAATTAAACCCCCCACAAATCCCCCACCGTGTCAATCGTTATTAGTTATTCTGTATTGTTAGTTTTTCTTTGTTGGCTTCTTAGTCAATAAGTTTTTATAATGTATCTGTAACCTTTGTCGAAAAAATAAATAAATAAAATAGGTAAAAAAAAAAAAAGCTTAGTAAGAAAAATTTTTTTGTTTTCAATGCTATCGCTCCCAATCTTTGTACAGATCAATATTATAAACTACCACACAATTTTGTCCAGTTTGATTCAAATCGGATGACTATAGCATATAGCTGCCATAGGAACGATCGGTCCAAAATGTAGTTCTAGTGAGAAAAACTTTTTTGATGAATATATCGTATAGCCATATATCAAACTAGCAGAATATATCATGCTCCAAGGGTATATAAACTTCGGTACAGCCGAAGTTAGCTTCCCTCTATTTTTTTAACAAAAAGTTATAATCGTTATTAAATTATTATATAATATGTATCTATATTATATATTATGGGCCTATATTTTTGGCCTACGTAAAAGCGCGAAAAGAAAAACTGAAAATATGTAAAATAAGAAAAAACAAAGGACTATCAACTATTTTTTTCTAAGATTTTTAATATCAGCGAAAAATTATTCAGAATTATTTAAACTTGGGAAAAAATCGATTTTATCAATAAATAACCACATTTTCAATATTAAAATCCAAAAATTTGTACCTTATCGGTAAAATCAAAACATCTTGTTTGGTTTTTCTGTAACGTTATTCAATGCAGCTCACATTAAAACAAATTTTGTTCGAATAGAACACTTAATGTGGCCACAGGACCAACAAATGTAAAGAAACCTCGCTAAACACACGTTTATGCAAATATCTCGTAAACCTGACGTGCTGGCTAAAAACGGACAATTTATTTGAGTTCAGCGGCCAAAAATACATAAGGAACGGTTGCTAATTTCTCTGTTGCAAAAGTTGGCCTTTTTTTGTAAACTTGTGTTATCTTCAGAGTTATTGAAAGCGATTACTTCACTGCAAATCTTTATAGTTTCTTCGTTGTTCTTCCATTGACCCTCTATTTTAAAAATATCTTCCTCGGAAAAATCTTCCAAAATGGGAATAAGCTTTGTTTTTCTTTTGTCGTAAAATGTAGGGAACAGAAAATATGAAAATTTGTTTAAGAATGCTGAGATTTTGAGATAATCTGAAATCTTTAATCGGGGGTGTCACAGAAATCTCTAGAGATTTTGGCCTTGGTTGGTTTGGAAAACGCTCGAAAATCCGTCGGTGTCCCAGAACTTCAAGAGATTTCGTTTTCTTATATGAAAATCGAGTTGGAAGGTTTGTATCCATGCTAATGGGTATCCAATCTGTTAACAGGGCTGCCCTTTCTCACAAAAAAAATTTCTCATCTTCTAGTTATGAGTTAATTTGATGTTTAAATGCGATTTTTTGATAGTGTTATATGTTTTATGATGCATTTTTAAATTATAATTCAAATTTAAGTCATTATAATTCAAATTGAAGTCATATTCTCCAAAAAATAAGATGCAAAATTTAAAAAATATTTTTGCGCCAATTATAAAATCTAACTTGACAACTCTAAGCCCTTGTTGGTGCCAATGTTGGTACACAGATGGCGACTCCATAACTTGAGGACGCTGTGGTTGGCAGGTTTTAATTGTTATGCAGCATTAGGAGAGTTTTTATTAAAACACAAATTATAATATTAAAACAAATAAAATATTTAATTAATTTGATGCAACCTATCCACAAAAATAGTGTTGTTCACATTTCCAAAACAAATTTTGCATATTGAAATTGTTTGGTTGGTGAATTTAGCTAAATCTCCCGACAAAACACGAGAGATTTGAAACCAACCGAAAGAGATTTCTGTGACACCGAGAATTAGTTTTGGGTTGGAATTTGGTTGGAAGAGATTTCTGTGACACTGCTGAATATAAATCTTTCTCCAAACCGTTTACTTCTATTATTTAAATATTGGCAATCAGAGATCTTTCAGCAAGCCGGACGCATCAGTGTCATTAATTTGAATAAACTTGTTAGTTTGCGGCATTTTTAATAGAATAGGTTTTTAAAAACCAGATATAAGAATATTTCATTGTCATATTGTGCATTTCAATAACTGCAGTAAACTCGAGTGGATTCCTACTTCGGAAGCCATACTTGCTTGAAAACTTTCGGAATTTTTATAATACGCCAGGCCCCATTATATGACATTTAGAGGTGATAATTATTGTCGATAAATGACTCACACAGGTGAAAAACTATCCATTCGCTCCGAAACAAAATTAAAGAAGCCAAACTCTTTTTAAAAAAAAAAAAACGAGAAGGCCAAGCTAACTTCGTCTTTGCCGAAGTTTTTATACCCTTGCAAATGTTTTAATACATCAGAGTTTAAGAACGATAGCATTAAGACAAAAAAGTTTTTCTCTTTAAAACCCACTTTTCGACCGATAGTTTTATGACAGCTATAAGATATAGTCATCCGATTTTGACCAAAACTTCCAAATCTTTATAAAAGCGCATAATATTAATAATCGCTGAAGTGAGACACGTTAACATTAAAAACAAAAAAGTTTATAATATAATAACGGATGTGAGACCGTTAACATTAAAAACAAAAAGTTTTTCTCATTAAAACCCATTTTTCGACTGATAGTTCCCATGGCAGCTATAAGATATAGTCATCCGATTTTGACAAAAACGTCCAAATCTATGTGAAAGCATATAATATTAATAATCGCTGAAGTGGGAGTCGTTAACATTAAAAACAAAAAAGTTTTTCTCACAAAGACCCACTTTTCAACCGATAGTTCCTATGGCAGCCAAAGATATAGTCATCCGATCCGGTCGGTTCCGACATATTAGCAGTGTGCAGTAAAAAGAAGACTCTGTGCAAAGTTTCAGCTCGATAGCTTTAAAACTGAGAGACTAGTTTGCGTAGAAACAGACAGACGGACAGACAGACGGACGGACAAAGCTCAATCGACTCAGCTCGTCACCCTGATAAGAATATATATAGTTTATAGGGTCGGAAATGAATATTTCTATGCGTTGCAAACTTCTGGGCAAAATTATAATACCCTTTGCAAGGGTATAAAAACAGAATTCCCGTTGCCCGCTGTTTGTAAATTTTTCCCTCAATTCGGTTTAAAAAAAAACCTAGAAATGACGGAAAAAATTATTTCGGAACAGTGGTCCCGTGCGAATGCCTTGGCTTTCTGCAATTATCTCTGAAATGCCATATTGCCCAAATTTAACCTTTGCACCAATGATAGGGCAAATTATGACGCTGTTTACACTGCGATCGTACGACCGTTTTTGGTATTTTTTGCCTGAGACTGGTCGCACAGTGGCCGGTTTCGTTGAATAAGCGTTGCAAAAATCGTAACTTTTGAACGGAAAGAGATTTTTGAGGAATTTCAAAGGGACGATGATAAAGAATTTCTGTAGCTTTAAATTTTTCATTGTAGGTCTACCGAGTGACTCAGAATCGGCTGTCAAAGTTAAAAGTTTAATACCCTGAAAATGTTGCATGCAATAATAAAATCATATTAATTTTTTTAAACGATTTATTAAAAATGATGTTCTTAAACTAATTAAAATTAACAAAATTTAATAAGAAACTAATTTTTAATTACTAAAAATATTTATTTTCATTTAAATTTAGTACTAACTGGGGAACGGTTAATTTTCCTTTAAAATGTTGTCAATATTCATATCATTAGTAGTTAATAGACTTAACATTTCTGGTGAATATTCTGATCTGAATCTGATTTGCCTGAGAGATGAGATACGGGGATCAGAAGAGGCCGACAACATGTTGAAAAGGTCCGTGTTTTCATGAGGGCGAGATATTTTGCACGTGTTCGCATATCTACATCTTTTGTAGTCCTAGTTTTTAGATTCCTGTGTTCTTTTCTTCTTTTGACAACTCTCGCATAGATAAAAGTTGTCGTTGCATTAGCTGCTCACCATGATCCAATATTTTATGGACAGTAGGAGTTAGTTTTTTCTCCGGATACTTTGCACGTAAAAGAGCCCTTGCATCATTGGCATATTTTCGATATTTGCAATCATCAACATTTTCGCCAAAGCTTAAGACACAGAATGATCTTAAACCTTTTTATGTTTTCTGAGCAGTAGCCTCATCGTTATTGAAGATCTTCCAAGCTGTGTTTTCATAGCCTCTTAGGCGTCGATCTTATTCCGAGCTCCGCCAAGAACTTCTGTTGTATATCCCGTTTCCTTATACTTTCCATTGCTTTTAAATTGCTTTTTTGAAAGAACATATGCCAATTTGAGCATAAACTCCAAACATCTAATCATCGCATGCAATGGAGAAATGTCGAGTTTCCTTAATCCCAGTCGCTTTGGTTTTATGACACTACACGTGTTCATTCAGGATATGTGTTTTCTTCATAGCTCGTAAATAACGCTCAACCAAATGTTTGGTTTGCTCTGCTCACGTCACTGACCGAAAAAACAAAAACAAAACGCGCTCGGGCTTCCCTTAACGGAATTGAAGCTGCAAAACCGACTTCGATATACCCGTTACTCATGAAAAAACATGATTAACAGTGTTCCCGCGTTCCTTAGTGTTGACCATCCAAAAGTATGCAACATTTTCTTTTTCTAGAAGATGCGAATCCTCTATCTTTAAAACTGTAGGAGATATAACTTTTTTCCAAATTGCGGGGGCGGGAGGGGGCGTGGCCAAAATTTGAAACAAACTTGATCAGCGTGCAGATAAAAGAAGCATTTGCCCCATACATGTCAAACCGCTATCTTTTACCATCTCTGAGATCTAGGTGTTCATACAGACAGACGGACGGACCGACGGACAGACGGACAAGGCTAAATCGACTCGGCTGTTGATGCTGATCAAGAATATATATACTTTATATGGTCGGAAATGATTCCTTCTGCCTGTTACATACATTTGCACGACTTTAGTATACCCTTTTTACTCTACGAGTAACGGGTATAAATATGTGTTTCTCTCCTCTCACAACCAAAAAGAGGCAGAGAGCGAAGTTAAAGGTTGCTTTGCGACCTCTATTCAATGTGATCGCGCAAGAGCGGTTGTTGTCTGACACAGGCAAACGGGGGACCGATTTTTGCGACCTCTGGTTTTCTTCAACACAATGTTGTGATATTGCGTTAATCATCAAATGCAAAACGAGTTTGCATATTACAGCTTGCTTTGATTTCACCTAAATACATAGATTATTCATGCATATTAATATGTTCAAGTCGCTTATACTCGCAAGACGCAGCTCCTCGCAAGACCACATAAATACATTTTTATTTAGAAATATGTTTTTTAAAAAAAATTTCACTCTAGAAGCGTGGATGAGCGTAAATGTACTTTTCGCAGTCCATCAAAGTGGGAAAATAAGGTACAAAAGAAGTACTTCAGTAAAACGACAATACCTCAAATAATTTAAAAAAATAAAATTTTCTTTTTCATTTTTCTACAAAATTGATGCATCTTTAAATAGCAAAAAACCAAATTGCAATCGGAATTTTCGTTTGGTTTTTATACGTTCGGAAACGTAACATTTGAAACCAAAAAAATACAAAAATTTATCAGTTTGAAAAATTGTTTAACTTTGAACCACTGTACAATCCAAAATAATTGACCAAATTTAAAAAACTAAACACTTTCGGGCTATCTGGGGTTCCCTTTATTAAATAAAATTAAAGCGGTCAAAAAAATCGAATATCGATTTTTCATTCTTGCAACGCTAAACTTGTCCGTCCATACAAAAATATGGCAGTTGACTTTGAATTTGAGACGGTTGTAGACTCTACGACCGAAAACAATCAGTGCTGCCAGACCGTATTTACCCCAAAAATGTGCCAGTCTTGTGCAATTTTTATCGGTAGCTTTCAGTCCGATATATATTCTATGCACCTGCGTGCATTCAAAAAAACTCTTTAAATTGGACAGGAGTTGCCTTGGGCACGTCAGCCTCCCAAAAACAACCAAAAGTTTAATTCAAATGGAAAAATACAATAGATTAGTTAGTGATTTCTTTGAATATGAACTATTGTTGTTATAATAATATGCTAATTGGTAGTCACATAGCTATTGGCTAATGTGATGCAGTCCCAGACCACCTTCGGCTTAATCTCCACGAATTTGACCATGGGCAGTACCGGCTCATGATCCTCATCCGACTCGGTGGTCTTACAGATCAGCTTTAGCAGCGTCAACAGCTGGCCTAGATAATACGGGTCTCATTCAACTAGCGATTAAACACATCCAGCTTGTAGGCATAAACATGATGGTCCAACCAAATGATTGAAGCATGGTGTAGAATGCCAATTTGCCGGTGGGTTGCTGTGAATTATATTGATGAATATACTGGGACAGCAGATTGATGTCCTCCTGCTGTGGAATTCACGCATTATGGTTCTGATTAGATGGCGATTGTCATTGTTCCCATTCCCGATGGAGATTAATGAAATTTTAAACTAATTTCCGTAAATAATTTCTTTTCCATTTCGTAGACAAAACGTAAAAATTTAACTCCGAAATGTCAATGTAATTTAAAGTAAACAAAAAACTGCTAATGGACGTTTGAAACCATTTGCGACTATTCGCTAAATGTAAACTCCCAAAACGTAATCGAAACTACCCGTATAAAATTTTTTTAAAATAATCAAAAGTAAAATAAAGAAATCTTTTTACTACTTATCAATATTTTTGATTATTTTTTAGTAATAGCCAATAATCCCGGTTAATTTTGATTAATTCCTATTGTAATCAATTAGTAATCCTGAGAAACTGAAAATAGTCGTAATTTAATCATTATTTTGCCTTTAAACAAAATAATAATCAAATATCTAATGATTAAGATTAGTATTCTTTATCAGATATGTTTCCATGATTCACGAGTTCGGCACCAAGATTAGTGGTCGTCGAATACTGTTAAGGAATTTTTGACTGTGCAGCTGTGGGCTGTAAGTTGCGCAAATAATCTGGTAATGTATTGAAATTTTCTTGGCCTTTGCAAGCCCCTCGCCTAACAGCTGCCCATTCTTTTAAAAGTAATTAAATTAAAGAATCGGCTCATATAAATTTAGCTCTTCAGGAAAGTTAAAGTTAAGAAATTTACTTTGATGTTATCGTGGATTCGAAATGGCAAAAATCCTAGTGCTGGATATAAAAACTCGTACTTAAAATTATCATTTTCTTTCTTTCTGCCATTAGCCATATTTAGCAGATTCTCATTTAAGGCTACTTTCTCCTTTGATAGCCGCTTTATATTGTGTTCTTTTTACTGCTCACTTGGTGTGTTTGTTATTTTGATGCCGCGAAAATTGTTTCAGACACGTTGCTGACACATTCCACCCATCCCTTGGCCTGCCAGACATTGCATGAATTTTTGAGGTTTCTTCATTATTTAGTGATAACACAACGACCAAGCAGACAATTAGAGGATACCACGTTGCCCTGCTGTCATCGTCCAACGGGGGAAAATTTAAACGAAATATAGTGCCAACGTTGCGAGGATATGAAAGTGCTCCCAAAATGGTCGTTATGGTTTAGAGTAAAAGCCAGAACTATGGCACTTGAAATAGTTTTTTATGTTTAAACCTGCCTGAGCATGGGCAACAATTACTTGCAGATTTTTAAACGTTTTGTTCAGCCCATTGACCGAATGTCTTTTCTCTCACTCTTAATTTTGGTGGCTCCCTTGCAGCATTTACGCCCACTTAAGTTGAATGTCTTGCGGTGCTTTTGGTAATAATGTTTGCCTTAATGTTGCCAGTTGCCGCCTCCGGTCGCTTAAGCTGCGCCCTGGCAGGATGCCAACTCCAGCTCCAATCTCTAGGGCATATTTGACTTGTCTTTTTTTTCGACTTCTTTGACTGTCAATTCGAATTCAATGGAATATTTGCTTAAAGTTGCCATTAATCTTGGCTTGATTGTTTATTAAATGTCCGCATCAGTAGAAAATTGAAACTAAATCAAACAATTTACATTTGAAAGTCAAACAACAGACAACACAAGGTAAAAAAAGCACAAATTAAATTGCTGGCAAATCCACTTTGAAGTTGATGCGTGTGTAGCTTGTGGCCAGGTTCAGTCCAGTAGTGGGCAGAGTTCGTCCACAATAACTTTACTTAAAACACATTTTGACAACACAGCATTCTCGGCTGGCGGGCAGGGAGGCCGGCAGGCCGGCAAACAGGCGAACAGCCATCATAAAAAACAGCACTTGGTAATGCCGTAAAATACTGTGGCAAAAAAGAAATGGCGTTGCCGGAAACCAGCAACAGCCAGATGAACGCCAGGGCTACAAAGTGCCAACACTGTTGCATAAATTTGTATAATCTAGGGGGAAAAGATGGAGTGGGTAAGCGTTCAGTGTACAGATTGAGTTATAGGGCTTTAAATTACCCACACTTGCAACTGAGCTGCGGAGAGGTACAAATTCATTGCCTACTTTTTTGCGCCCCATTAAAGATAAGCCTCTGAGCGTTTTAGGTTTATAGCGTCTGACCACACAGGTTTTCCATACTTCTGCTGGTCTCGGCATTTCTTAATTAGCCACAGTTAGGCTTAGAGAATGGCTTTGTGGAATAATTAAGACAGACGTCTACGTAAATAAGTTATAAAGAGTTGCTATGGCAAATAAATTTGACAAAATATCTAATTGTGTGATAAATATTTCATATACGGTAGTGCCACAGAAATCTTTAGAGATTTTGCCGACGGTTGGTTTGTAAATCTCTCGACAAAATCGTCGTTGCCACAGAACTTCGAGAGATTTAATTTTTTTGGTTTAGATTAACATGAAAAACTTTGGTTTGTTTTTCCTAATAATTATTGAAACGCAAATTTCAATGATTAAACTAATTAAATAATTTATTCGTTTGATGCAATCTATCCTAGAAAATATTGTTGCTCACATTTCCAACATTTATTTTGCTTGCTAAAATTGTTTGGGTGTTGAATTTTGCTAAATCTCCTTACAAAACACGGGAGGTTTGAAACCAACCAAAAGAAATTTCTGTGGCACCAAAGAATTGGAATTTGGTTGGAAGAGGTTTCTGTGGCACCCCCGATAATAATTTAAAAAAATTTATATTTTTACGTTTCTTATGAAAAGACCCTTAAGCTGCCTTTACACTGATCATATATCTCTAAATAGCCGCTTGTCAAAATTCTCTAAACAGAAACTCTCATAAAATTAAACAGGCTAACAATGAGCGTGTTCAGCAGCATAAATCGATGACAAAAAATCGACTATTTGTGTTAGATTGTGCTGGTGAACGGGCATGATGCGCAATCATGTTTGCTGTTTTTCGTGATTGTGTTAGATGTGAATCTAACAAAGAAATACTTTGTTAGAATTGCTAGTTTATGATTTGCTATCGATAGCACACAAATGAATTTGGAAACCTCTTTGTTTTTAATAAATGAAATGACAGAGGACGTGGTTTCGCCAGTAGTTCACGGAAATTCGCGCAAGGCTCTGAATGCTCCACTGGTTATTGCGGAGGAGGAAGGAATCTTGAAAAGTCGCCACTCCAAAAAGGAGAAGCCCTGCGTACGCGAAGTAGCCACCTCACCTGGGTACATGGACACCTCATCACGGTTTTTCAAGGCACTACCATTCAGCTCCTTCCAGAGAAGAGCTTGATAGGGATGGCCATATCGTCATACAAGATAATCACAAGGAATGAAACCCGGTGCCTGGTTACGGAACGATTCACGTGGTCACGTGGTCCTCGTTTAACCTGAAACGAAAAACATCTTACTTCTGGTCTGGGCCCTAACGGGTCACTGCCTTATTGGCAGGCATGCAGCACGCTTGGGAGTCGCTCAGGAGGATTCATTAAAGGACTCATAGCTAGAGATGGGCTCGCGACGGGATTCCAATTGGACCCTAGAGAAGTAGGGGATCTGGCGCGACGATATTGAATTGAAATTTGTTAGTCGGGATCGGGTGGGGACAGCAGCGGTCGGGATCGTGGCGGGGCGGGAACGAATTGCGCTTATTCGCCCATCTCTGCTCTTAGCCCATTGCCCATTGCATTCTTAAAATTTTATATTTTAGTCCTTATTGATGGTAAATGTATGTTTCGACAAAGATTTGGCCGGATATTCGATTTTATGTGCACATTCTCGCCGTGGCCGGGCTTACAACAAACATTAAATGGCTAACAAAGTCTTAAGGAAAATTCAAGGGGAATTTCAGGAGCAGTTGGTGCTAGTGACGACGGTCATAAATATTTAGTATTCAGTTCTTAATTATATTAAGCTGTTTGTTGTCAAAAATTCAAACCTTCTGCCAACAAAAATATATCGATAACTTTGTTGCCTCAATCAAATTCGTTTACCAGCAGACTAACACTTTTTTTTATTGATGATTTTGTGAGATGACTTCAAAATACCGTGTACAATTAACACACGCATTTGAACACACACACATACACAAACGCCTTAGTTGCCTGCAACAAGCTCAGGCTCTGACCGGCTTAAGAAAAATCAATTCTTCGCCATTGAGAAGCCCAGGTACCCAGTGTGTAGTTGCCGATGATCATTTACGCTTAACGCTTACGCGTATTAGGGATTATAGGAAACAAGCTCTTAAGATAGTTTCCTTCCCAGCAAACCTTTTTTATCGCAGAAGATAAGAATGCGATTCTTCCAGTAGGTGTCGCTTCACTCTGGAGATATCGCATTATTATCGCATTCTCATCTCCCTTCGGGAAGAAATGTGTCACTCTGCGACACTTCTTGAATGGAGAGAAAGCGTTTCTTCTGGGAGATACGAAAAAGTCTCTTCTCAGGGATAAGAAAGCGATTCACACAAAAAAATAAATATTTGTGCGCGCTGCGCTCTCTCTACTGTAGCTCTCTGCTTGCCTTTTCCGATGAACAACGAATTAAACAAACTTATACTTAATTACATGAAAAACTTTTACTTACTCTGAGGCGATTCGAACTCGGTTGCCTTGGACTGAAATCACGATGGGACTGACGTTTTAGACGACTGCGCCACGCTGTGCGTCTAAGACGAGGCAACAAGAGGGTTACTTGTATTGAATCAATTTGAAAGCATTCACCCCTAAATGAATGCTTGTAGTTCTCAAGATCTTATTTATCACTTTGTCCATATATATAGGGCAATAGAAATTGATGTCACATATCGCCAATTTATCCCTTTTATGTTAAAAATGCGAAACCTTGTGTGTTTTGTTTTTGTAAATCGCCAAACGATCATCAGACTCTCATCTCAAACTATCGCCAAACTCACTTTTTGACGAGGGAGATAAAAAATCCGACAAAATGTTTGCAGGGTTAAGTCAGGAAAAGGCAATAATGTCACACTCAATCAAGAACCCTTTTTCACATATTGTGCATTGTATTGTGTTTTATAAAATTTTATTTTAAGGCGTATTGAAGTTCTACCACGCCCTGTTTTTCCCAGATATAACCCAAAGGTATAAACTAAAGCAAAAAACCTAGACAACGCTGCTTTAAAGCATTAACACATTTCCCGCCCTCTCTTTTTGGTGAACCCTGGCTTACATGTCACTAGTTAGTTTCAAATTGAGTTTCTATATTAAATCTTCTTTGCAAAAACAAAAAACACTTCCTCTAACCGCCCCCGCGGCGCGCCGCTGCGCAGAGCTCAACGAGTTCTGTTCAGAGTATGCATTATGCCTGATGAAAAATTAATGGACTAAAATCGCAGATTTTTGGTAAAGAGATAGTAATCAAAAACGAACAGATGCGAACATTCCGCATTTCAATTTAAGAGAAAATATATGCATTCGTAATGGGAATCCAATGGCAGTTCGGCTCTATAATACATCTTTTACGACTAGCATGGCAGGCTATGGTCACCCCGATTATAAATCGGCCATGCATATGGCAAAGTTAAGTAGATTGTGTGGGATTATTTCCTTTATTCTGATGGCAAAGTTACCTAGGAGTAATCCATTATGTAATGGCAATTGGCTTCGCTGGGCCATGTTGTCCCATATCAATAATTTTGTGTAAAGTATCTAAATAACACACTACTCAGCAGATATGTAATTCCGATTTACGATTTGTGATTTATGATTGCCGATTTTACTTGCTAAAAATTTGAAAATCATGTTTACTGAAAAGAAATTGAACAAAGCGTATGATAAGTTAACAATTGCTGGATTAGCCTACCTAAGTGCAGACATTCATATGAAATTTTCCATTTAACTAATCCATAAGTATTGAAGATTTTGTGTAAGTGTTTTATACCCTTGGAGAGGGTATATTCAAATTGTCCGGATGTTTATAACGCACAGATGGAAGCATCACCGACCACATAAAGTATATATATTCTTGATCAGCATGACGAGCTGAGTTGATATAGCCAACTCATTAACTCTATTAACTCTCTGAAGATAGTGTAATAGATAATCTCTAAATATCTCTAAATATTCCTAAAATGTTGCCTTCTTTGATGAAATAGGACAGACTCCATTTGATAAGAGTTTCTTTTAAGAGAATCTTAGAAACCCATTAGTTAGAAATGTATGATTGTAGCAACCTACGCCCATACTGTGAAGTACCTTTACCATTCTAG
The DNA here is from genome assembly GCA_018904235.1 of Lordiphosa stackelbergi. Classification (NCBI taxonomy): domain Eukaryota; kingdom Metazoa; phylum Arthropoda; class Insecta; order Diptera; family Drosophilidae; genus Lordiphosa; species Lordiphosa stackelbergi. Next base: position 14,471 of record JAEIFU010000201.1, on the reverse strand, counting down.
AGAAAAAAAAAAAATATTTAATATATGCGTTAGACTTAGGTTTCTTTTCCCAACCAAAAACAAAAAGAATAAAACAGAAAAGATAACAGCAAATATTTTATTAGGCACGCATAATCTAAAATTGAAATTTATGCTCGAGAGTGAGAGAGAGACACAGGCAGACAGCCAGATTACAAGTTATCATCATCATCATTATTATCATGTGTTTTCCTTTTTCATGTAACATTTCCTGTGGACGCTGGGGAAATGGAAATGGCCCAACTGCTTAACTGGCTGACAAGTAAGCAAAGCTAGACAGTGGTTCATCCCGCCACACAAACCACAATGCCTTTGCCTAAGCCCATTTAAAGGCACCCAGGCAATCCATGCTTAGTTGTCATCGCAATGCTCAACCTGTTCGAGGTAAAATGGCAATACAACAAAATCCCAAGAAGAACATCTCATCTAGGGCTTCCCAGGAGTTTTTTAAGCAATTCGGATACTAGTTCATCTGTACGTACATTCAACTTGCGAAATCATTGGGGAAATCTTTCTTATTTGCGTTAGAATTTGCTTTGAGCTTGGGCTGAGTGCGTCGTATAAATTACCGACGCCCAACAAATTGTCTGTCCGCTCACCGACCTTGCCAATGTCAATTGGGTTTGGGCCTTCGCTTGGAGTTGTTGTGTTTATCTTGATGTCGTTAGCTTGATTGTTGCTCCTGGAGGAGGCCTTTTTAGTAACTCTTGTTTTTATTTTCTTTGCTCTCCACAACAACAACAACAACAAGACAAGTTCATCATTTTTCAAGGCCTGGCATCTGTTGCTTTCAGCTTGCCGAAAGGGGTTCAGGGATACAATATTTTCAAAAAATAAAAAGGACCCGCCCGCTAACGAGTTGCCGTCGAATGAAAATTGAATTGAAGCACTTTAAAACTTGTTGCCCAGTGAAACGAAAAGTAATAAAAAAGCGATTTCGATAAGGCATGGGTCAATTGCTTAAACAAATTTTCAACGACATAAATTTAAACAGTTTGTGCCTTTAAAAGGAGAGGATAATAAATCATGCTGAGTTGGCAACGCTTTGTGGTGTATGCCACTGCCTGTATCCGTGTCTGATTTATGCTGCAAACCAACAACAAACTCAATAAACTAAGAGTGAACTGTCAGCCACAGAAGCTCCGACAAATGATGAGAAGCACAAAGCCAATGTCAAAGGTCACACACACATGTCGCAAACTGATTGCGGCGGGATATGACTCAACGAACAGCAGTAGCTGCTTTGATCTTTGTGATGTCTTCATTAAAATGCCAACCTAAAGTGACTTGCATACAGAGAGAAGAAGGTCCGGGCATGGGATATATGCTCCGGTGCTCAGGTGCAGGTTATGCGTGATTGAAACTAAGAGCGCCACTAGAAATTACATTAGCCGATTTCTCTTTGACGTAATTAACTGCCTGTCCTGCAGTAATTAACATGAAAATCCTTGTGACAGTTCACTTCTTGGTTTCTTCACTGGATATTAAACTTCAAAATGATGATGATATATATGTCTGGCTTGTTTAGATTTGATTCTCTGCTCAATCTGCGGCGAAAAAATTTGTTTGTACACAGAGCAAAAAAACTGAGCACAATCGTTACCAAAGACAGAGCAAGAAAGTCTTTTCTTATTTGTAGTACAATGTTCACTTTACGAACAATTTTTTGAGTTGATATTGTTCCATTTTTAAGAACTTGATTTGAGTGAATATTACTCCGTTATTAAGAATATTTTAAACTCAACTGGGAAAAAAATTTTATTGAACTTGGACCAGGTGTGAGCGGACTCCTCACATTTGGGTGGAAAGCTAAGGAAGGCAAGACTCCTGGATATGCGGTCTGCTGCTTCTTCCTCCACCCCTATATGACCTAGGAATCAAAAACATCGCATCAATGACCCACCCGACTCGTTTCATTTAAGTCTTTCAGAAACACACTGGTCACTGCCCGAAAAATCAAAAACATAACTCTCTCGGGCTTCCACGACACTGTTCAGTGGCTGCGGTTGAACACACAGCACTGATCGGTCTGAGAGCAACCCCATGCCGGGCCCAATTCCGTCAATGGGTCATAAAATGCTTGCTTATCGAAGACCAATCTGTAAAAATGTTAGTTGAAAAGGTTGCAGACTTAAGAGAGCGCCAGAGTTTAGCATAAACAGAGAGCAAGTCAGTGTGAGAGAGAAGGAGAGAACGCATAGTTTGTCGCATACCTTTATATTGTTAGCCGAGCGAAGGCTGTAAGCTTACACAGCGATGCATACCATGCGAGAATTTTGCCAAAAGCTCCAAGACACACCTGAGAGAAAAAAAATGTGTTTCTCTCCTCTCACAAAGGTTGTTTAAGGTTTTTGTTTCAAAGTTTAAAAGCGATTTCCTAAACGTATATTCACTAGGCATTGTTCTTCCGGCCAAAATATTGGGAAGATAAATAAAATCTTAGAAAGGTGACTGAAGAAGTTTTTTGACCAACAACGTACCCTTCAGAGATTCTGTTCTGATGAGGGACCCTGTATAGTGATTAAAAAACTTCCTTCAATACCAAGTAACTACAGCCAAAAGTCAAAGTTGTTAAGTCAGTATGTCGAAATCTTTTTTGACTGAAGGGGTGTGTCAGAAATGTATAAAAGCAGTTATATACACAGATGGTTCAAGGTCGGCAAGGAGAGTGTGGAAGTGTATGGACGTTTCTGATTAAAACTATCACGAAGATCAAGGGTGGGTCAGAACTGAAAAGAGGCAATTATGATTTACTAGCTGACCCGGCAAATGTTGTTCTGCCATATAAATTGTTTCTAGTAAATATTTTGGTCAAAATTTCGGTTGTTAAATAAAATATAACGTATCTAATGAAAGGGTGTGACATTATCCTGTCCGCGGCGATTCATCATCCAATGCGCAATAAAAATCCGTCGACTTTCCTCACTTTCTTGTTTTGTACGGCTCCTGTAAAAACAAATTTATAAATATTAACTAAAATGAGTAATGATTTAATGATTATGCAATTTCCGTCTTGTCATTTCTACAAAATTAGCAGATATTGGACATCGTCGTATGAACTGTGTATGTCAACGATGTACTCTAAATTATTGTTTCTTCTTCGAATCATAACTTCTCTCGTCGCTGTGTTATTCCAGCAACGTCGTCAACAGCAGGCGCATCAAATCTACGCACGTGCTCAGCGGGTGTTTTATCAGGATTGATAACAATAGCGTGATTGTCACTTTGCAACTCGTGCATGAGTGATTTAAAGAATTTCATTGATTCATTGTGCTCATTCTAAAGGGAACCCAGCTCGCAAACGATGCACCTGGCGTTAGGCGAATTGAGGTTATTGTAGCCGCCACGCGCATCCACACGATTGACGTCATCACCGCCCATAAAGTAGATTTGTAAAAATTTATGTGGTCCGTTTGGCATTGGCTGCAATGAGCCTACTTTATGGTACACTTGGCCTTTGATTTTGAAGGTTGAATTAAATAGCCGACCACTTGCCGCTGTATTGTGCACTATTTCTATTGCTCTGTACGAGGTCATTTGAAAGCATGAATAAAATCTACGAATGGACTTTAAAAACAGGTTTGAATCTGTATCCGTGCCGATGAGCAAGCCGTTTAATGGTTCTGGTGGCGTCTCAATTTCCCGTAGTTGCACTTTTCCTCATTTTTGAATTTGAGCGCATGACGATTGGGACATTCTTTGTCCATAGCACCTATCAGGACTTTCGGATGAGCGGAATATTCGATATCTGGCTCATACCGGAATGCGAGACGAAGGAACGAAGCAGATGTGAATGCTCGATGTATTTGTTGGCGTTGTCGGTCAATTCTTCTACGTATGTTAACATTTGTGCGGCGTCTCTTCTTGTCTCTTCTCCAGTTTTTGCGACATTCCGACAAGAGTAAATTCATTTATTTTATGTAATTGTTCCTCTGTTCTTGCTGCTCTAACATTTCGCACGTGTGTTCCTGCATTCAATCGACGGCCCAAGCAGCCACCTTTACGTATTGCTGGAATTGCTTACTGTAACACACACACACACAACACAGATAGGCCAAATTGAAACGATTGATGAAAAACGATATTCTGATAACGATTTTCACAATAATGAAACACAGAGACATAGATGATCAGCCTGCTGCGTCGTCAATTCTAAAGAACGTTCTGCAGTGGAACACTCGAATCACCCAACGTTACAAAATATAGATATAGATATGACAAACATCCTGGTATATGATATAAGATTATAACAAAATTAGTCACAGTTTATTTTCAAAACAGAAACGATATCGTGGTTAAAATCGGACCTGCCCGACTTCTATTACTCAAGGGATGAAGTGTTTAGTATCACTTCTGAACATAGGTGGATGACAGCCAAAAACTATGCAACATTCTTTTAACTTAGCAATTTAAATTTCTTTCTTTATGGAAGTTTGAGGGATTATAGATATGACGGTCGAACAGGGCTATATCGACTCTGCTGTTGATGCTGATCAATTTAACTTACAAAAATGTTAAGTTCTGCCTGTTACATACATTTGCACGACTTTAGAATACCCTTTTTACTCTACGAGTAACGGGTATAAAAACAAGATGAAACTTAGAGATTGTTTGGTCACATAAATTTAGAAATGACCAAATTTCAATCAAATTGATTTCGGTCTTCCAATATTTGGTTCATATTAATGATAATCCTTTCTCTCAATTTGCTGTCGCCATTGTTTTAATTTTATTATATTCAGCCAAAATCCTGTGGCAAATCAATTGTGGACAAAGACAAAAGACCCAAAACTGCCATTTAATTTATTGTTTTTCACTTCCTTTTGTTTCGCTTTCCTCCTTGGAGGAGAATGGAAATCTTTTAAAAGTCTCATGGCCCAAGAGCCTAATGAATGCCCAACTGCAACTTTATGCAATGGAGCAGAAGCCAAAATTAAATAGACGACGTCGGAACTTTCTGCTTGTTTTGTGCAATTAATTCAACTTTTGCCATTACAACTCAATAAGTAGGTAATTATGGACAAAATTGGCTCACAAAAGCCAGAAAGCCAATCTGTTAATTTTCCATAATTTCCACCGAAAATATTTGAACTTCCTGTAGATTGACTTGTGCCCTGTGGTCTACGCGTGTTTATGGTCTTTTAATGAATGAAATATTACTCAAACGAGCGTCACAGTTTGTTTTCCTTGGCTTTGTGCGGAAAGCTAACACAAAATTGTATAAACAAATGTACACACATACGCACATTCCTATGGCCAAGGTCTGTGTTAACTGTTACACACACGTGCTCGCTGTTGCGGTGGTAGTTGGCTGGAACTCCTGGTGACTGTAGCCAATTAAATGTTCATTTCATATTCCTAGAAAACAACTCACGTTTAGTTGCGCATAGAAGGAGCTTCAAGGCTTAGAACATTCATGAATGCTCAGCTCAGTTGACCAACATTTGTGCATAAAAATTAATTACTTAATCACAGCGTTGCACATGCTCTCATTTTAATTTCAAAAGACCAAATTACATCGTTATCCCACACGGGGAACACAGAGGGACATGACATGTGACATGACCGCTGGATACATCCTTTCCGACTTCCCTCCACCCGTTGCTTATTATTTACTCGATTTTTGCCGCTGTGTTTGGTTGTTGTCGCCGGCTGCCACGATAATATTGTAGTTTGTGTTTGTCAATTTCGCGGTTCAACAAGTATAATTTGTTGTTTTTCTGGTGGCACCCGCACAAAGGTGTTTTGTTCAACATGCACTCCATTTCAGCTATCTGCTTATTTGTATCGCCTAAATGCTTACTGCTTTCGTATTAAAATGTTACCATTTAGATAAGGCAAGTACAAAGCCCCAATATGCAAAGAAATTAGTTGAAGTTTTAATCAGATTTATATTTATCGGTATATTACGTAATAGCTTTCCCACGTGGTTTCTTTGATCCAATAGTAATAAATTAGCGGTGTGGAAGAGTGCGGTGATTTCCGTGTTCCTGGAGTCAATCCCGCCTGCGGCCCGTCGTTGAATTTTATGCTGATTGCCGTAATTATGGCACTTTGCGAATACTGTTTTTAACCAGACACAAATAGACTTGGAAGCTGTACATAGCATAAATTTCTTTTTCCAGATTATTGATAAATATCTCAAGAAATTATTCTTTTTTCAACTCAAATCAGATCATATCAGATCATACCGCTGAACTTATGTAGCGCCTTTGATTTTTTAAAAATGGATTGATATGTACTTTACCGCAAATAGCTTATAAACTCACATATTTGTGCCTAGTGTGGCCTCCATAAATCCTAGAGTGCCAAAAAATCTACTTTTTCGTTTTTCCGCCATATCTTGGAAACAAGAGCTGATGGAGCTAAACCGAAACCAGTTTTAGAATCAGTAAGCATAAACTTATCATATTTTTAAATCAACAGGGCTGCACCTCACAAAGTTGGTCATTTTGTGGGCCTGTGTAATAAGTTGGCAGCACCTCTGCACACTCCAGTTTATTGATATATATATTGCATGCCAATTTTAAAAAATATAGCAAGCATTTTACAGAAGAGGACAAGCTTTTTCTTTCGGAAACACTGATTACTACGATAGGAGATTAGCAAAGTTCACACCATACCATAGAAAACAAAAACCATAGTTTTAGTTTTAAATCCTGTAAAATCTTCAACTATGGCTATTATAATAAAAATTCGTCAAAATTTTTAGCCTGTGAGAACTTGGCTTAAGCAATGAACTAGGGAAAAAAGTATGCGGATCACGTATACAAACGGCACTCCCAATATTTTACATTTTTGGTTTATTTATTGACAGCATTTGTTTTTAGTTTTCAACTATTTTCCAGTGTGACCGTATGCTCGCAAACATACAAACGCATAAGTTGCTTTAACATTTGCATGGTTTTAAAATCAATGGGGATGAAGTTGTTGTGACAAAGAAAAATCTATCTAGATGGTTAGCCTTGAACGTGAGCAGAGCTAATGCTGTTAATCCAACTAGATTTGCAAAAACAGCAACCGTGAGAAAACGGCCCTAAATTCAAATACCATTAATAGAAAAGATGTAATTTTTCTAAATTCAATAAGGAAACTAAGCTTACATGTCTGTTTCTTGCATGTGTTTGTTTTGAAATATTTGATTTGAGGAACGCTAACATTAAAATCAAATATTTTATTCCACTTCAACCCATTTTCTGACCGATTATCATCCGATTTCGACCAAATTGAGCAATTCTTTTTGAAACCAAAAAAATAAAATTAACAAACACTTAGGTGAAGAATGATAAAATAATCACCGAGCTTAAGAATAATAAAATTATAAACCAAAAATAGAGAACGGCTAACTTCGGCTAGGCGAAGCTTTCAAGTGTATAATAAGTTCAGTACAGTGCTTCATACAAATAAGATGCCTTTCCAAACGTAGTCAGATTTCAAAGCTGTACAAAATTGTTTCTATTCATGTGAAATATCGTACCAAACTAAAAATTTATCTCATCTGAGTATAGGCCTTTAATCATTTTAACCCAGTGTAATAAAACGAATCAAAATCCAACACAAAATTAATGGTTTCACTTTTAAAGTAAAATTATATAGACTAATTCATATTTCGTATTATTTTACGTAGTTAACATGTAAGAACCTATGATTACCGTATACACTTATATATTATTTTTTAGTTTTCGACCTTAACTTCGAAGTTTTTTTCTTGTGCTTTGCACCCAGTGACATAATTGCATTCAATGTGGTTGAGTTCTTAGGGGATTTATTAAAAATTTTACGTTAGCGGATAGGCGCATAAAGCACGACTTTTGAAATCTTATACAATTCTGGGATCTTTAAGGAGGATTCTGATCACCAATTAAGAATGTTTTCTTGGTTTCAAACACTCTTAAGCGCGGGAAAAGTCTTAATGGAATCTAGTAGGTTATTTGTTTTTTTTTCCCCTACAAAATCATCTGCGTTATAAACTGCTATCCAAAAGTACGATGCGCTCCGTGAAGGTAAAAAACCGAAACTGTACCGGTACCAACGATTCCGTATCGTTCAGGTGCTATCGGTTCCAATAATAATAATAACGGTTCCGGTTCAAGTTCCGGTACGTGATATGAAACGTTTTATTTAGGGTATCGCTTCCGGTATTAAGCCCTGGACTTAAATGAATTTTATTTAACAATTTAATTTTCGTTTTGAACAATATAAGCCGTGTGATTTTCCAAACTGGGAAATATAGGGCGAAACCACTTTAAGCTTTTCGGTGTCCGGTTTGCTATATACGATGTATTCATCCTATTAATTTTATCAGAATTATGTGGAAGCATATACTATTAATAAGTATCAAGTTTGGGATCGACAGCGTTGAAAACAAAAGCATTTTTCTGCTAAGCTTTTTCCGGACCTATCATTCCTATAGCAGCTTTATGCTATAGTCATCCGATCCTGCCGATTCCGATCAATGTGCAGCGTATTTTACCTTAAGACTTTGATTGGTTAAGATAGCTTCAAATCAGACGGACGAGACATCATAGACATCATAGAAACAGACGGAAAGACGAACATGGATATATCAGTTCAGCTTATCATGCTGATCAAGAATATATATAGGGGAGAATGGGGGGTTCTGAGCCGCTGGGGGTTGTGAGCCACTCGAATATTGGCCACAAAAAAAAAAAATTTAAACTTTTTGTTTATGTTATGTGTCTCCCTTCTTATTACCTAACTTTTGGCAAGCAACCTATCTGTCTAGACCTTCTTTAGGTTCGTGAACCAGAACTCGACTTTTTTAAAAAAAAAAAAAATGTTTTTTTTCATTTTTGACTTGTGAATATTATACAACATTTTTTTCGTAATGACAAATGTAAGTATGAGGGAAATATCTTTGGTCAATTGCCTTTTTGATAGAAATATGTTTTTTTTTGTAACCATTTCTTTTTGGTTATGTGACGTCACCAAAAAAAAGTGAGATATGGGGGTTGTGAGCCACTTTGAAAAAAGTCGGTTTTGACTTTCAAAGAGAATATTGCAATGACGCGCATCAAAACAGAGAAAAAACTCTCCAAAGAAGTCAAAAAAAAAACATTGAAAAAGACAAACAAAAGAACAGCCACAAGCAAAAAGTGCTCGTATATAAAAGAAAACAAGCCTGATGCCGTCAATCAATTTTCACTCTTCATTGATATTTCTTAATTCAGAATATGAGAAAAATTGTTCATTTTTTCATTTAATAAAGAATAATGGCTTAAAAACACGAATTTTGAACTTTTAGATGGGTGGCTCACAACCCCCCACAAATTTTCGAAATGTCAAAAAATCACTTTTTTTCAGTATGAAATAAAAAAAACCCAAAATTTTATTTTTTAAATCTAGTGATGAGGAAAGTTTTGTGCATCTTTTACCTAAAATACAAAATTTACGAACGAAAAAATATTGATTTTTGGCGAAGCTATGTTCGAAAAACAAAACTATGATCACAACCCCCCACTCTCCCCTACATTATGTGGTCGGAGATCCTTCTTTTTATGCATTACAAACATTTTGACAATTTGCATATGCAAGGGCATACAAAGTTTTTCCCACTAAGACACATTTTCCCCCCGAACGGTTTTATGATAGGCCATAAGATGTTGTCATCAGATTTGGACAAAAACTTTGCACATATGTTTGAAAGCAATTAATTGTTGAGCTAAGGAATGTTTACTTGGGAAACCAAAAAGGTTTTTCTCACTATGACCCATTTAACTACAGATCGGCCCTATGGCAGACATAAGATATAGTCATTGGATGAAACCTTGAAGATCTGTTTAATTGCATACAATGTACAGTTCCCCAGTCATAGCCCCTGGAGGACTATTATTCTGCCAATTCACACCGAATGCTTGCCGAAGTCATGCATCACTGTGTGTTATATAGAGTCACTGTCACATTTTCGCGTTCTTTTCTTGGGGAACCCTGATATTACGTTGAAAAAGGGCTAATTTAGGAAAGACAACATTGAACACAAACAAAATTTTCTAGCTAAGACTTATTTTCCTTCCTAAGGCAGCTATGAGATATAGTCAACGACAACCGATCCGGGATGATTTGACATATTACCAGCATAAAAAGAAAACTCTGTGCAAAACTTCAGCACGATAGCTTTAAAACTTAGAGAATTGGTTTCGTAGAAACCGACAGATGGACAAAGAACGATCGGACAAAGTTCAATCTATCAGTTTATGAAGTCAATAACAATTTTTGGGTTGAAATTACCAAATTTTTTTGTGGTTTATTTCACAAATTTAAACGTATGAACAAAATGTAAGACATGCTTAATCAACGCGTATATTATTTAAAAGTGCAGACGTTTTTGCTTTCAATATGAATAAATCAGCAAGTTCAGCTTTTCATTTCACAGTAAAAACAAAGGGGAATGTCAGTTTTCCCTTTTATATCGACCATGCATGGAAATGAATTTATTTTTAAAACGAAAAATGTTTGGGTGAAAAAAAAAGGGAAATTCCTGAATTTTCCAATAAAACATTTTTAATTTGACAACCGTTTTTTACAAACTTCTGGGTAAAACTAATATACCCTTTGCAGGGGTATACAAAACTTAACAATTCAAATGACATGTTCACAAAAGTTGCGTATACGACAAGCTGAAATATAATTTCTTAAAAGATTGCTTAAAAACCTTTAGATATATTTTACTTTTTAAGGTTTCGAATAGAGAATAAGAAATTTTTTAAATGCATTCTGCATTGATGGCTCGAACTGGCAAATGAATTTATGGACATGGCTAAATATTATAACATTTCATTTTTTACTTAAGGTGAGTTAGTACGTGTTTTTATGAAATGAAGAAAAATAAATAAAACAGGTTATATCTGAAAATATTCTAGTAATTGCTCTTAATTGACATAAGATTGGCAATTTGATAGAGCTTACCCAATCAGGGCTCAATTTAAACGTCACCCATTAGCAACGTTCAACAACAAAGCTCCCTCGGCGGCCACTGGCTACGGACATTCACCAGAATACCGTTGGGAAGTCGTGTCAGATATTTTCTATAAATTTTAAATGAATTGCGCATTCGTTGAGTCAATATTTGCTAGACTGGCAACTCGCTTGACTATCTGTGATTGGCTTTCAAAAATAAACACAATTTTATTTTGCTTTTATTAACGTTACGCTCTTAAGCTTTGCACCTTTAAAGCCAGTAATGAGAACGTTTCGATGGCTGATGTTGTTGGGAATCAGCAACAGCACAAATCATATTTGCTGGCGAAGCACTTGAAAAGCCATTTGGAGGCGACGTCATCTAAATTTGCATATACGAGTAGATTTGCTGGTAGCTGGTGATGCAAAATTATCGATTTTCCAGCATTGAAATGAATGAACATGAGTTTCAAATGCATAGATAAGTTCTGTGAAATAGAGTTAATAAATCCCCATGTTCATAGCTGTCCTATTCACTGACAGCCATTACTTGTTAAATATCCGGCAGTATATCCTGTGTCCTTTCAAGTACACTTTTGATGCATTTCATGGAATTTTAATTAAAGAATGAGTCAGCACGACCCAAATTTCAAACGAAAAAAATAAACCCCTTGTCCAGGCGACGATGACTCCGGCCATTCTACCTTGAATTTAAAGTTCAAAACCTCAGAATGCAAGAAGAAACGTCCCAATAATATGATATGCATCCGGCAGAGTTGTTCTGAAAGTTTAACCAAAAGCGATAGCTGAATGCCAGAGACAGCCAACAAAAGGCAAAAGTTTGACGCTGCCTAGCTCAGGTTGGGTCGCCGGTTGGTGGTTTGTCCCCCAAGCTAGCCGCATTCAAGCCAGGGACTTTTGCAATGCTTATTGCTATGCAAATTGCTGTATTTTTCTTTAATTTCATTTTCAAACAAATGCTTGAACCCACTCGGAGCTGCTTTACCACGGCCCTCCCGCTGCCCACGGTTGTCGGTGAGTGCCGATGCCCTTGCCCTTGCTTGCGTTTGTGTCAGTAATGCTATTATGTGATGTGGCCATATGGACACGGGCAATGGGCATGTTTGCATGCACAAAAGCTGGTAATTGAGGCGCTTAGTTCGGCTGAGACTGAAACTGGTTGCCGGTCCCAGGTGGATTTTAAGCTTCAATCAGCAAAGGAATAGTATTTGAAAATGTTGTAAGTTAAGGGGTGTTTATAAGGGTAAGTTTTTGAGAGTAATCATCATCGCTTTAAGAACTTAAAAGCCAATTGGAAGGGTGTTAGTTTGGGATTTGATTTGTTGCTGATTATTTGTTCATTCGTTACAAACTTTATGCAACTGTGAGCATTAGATCTAAAAAAACAATCGAGCATATAATTAGAATCGATTGTTCCTTTTCTAGCTGAATCGATTGTTTATTTTATTTAGCACACATTTCTAATTCTTATATTTCGAAGAAGGAAAAACCTGATATAAAATGTTATTCGCAAATAATAGAGAATTAAACCTTTATTGTATTTTTAATTGAATATGTATATTTCTTCAAACCATTCTTGACTCATAGCAAACGAAATTCGAAACTTTATAGCTTTTTGCAAGCTCGGGGGAAGAAATGTTTAATAGCCTCCCCTTATGTAAATTAACAGAGCATTAACATTAATGTTAAGATATTAACAATATGTTCGCAAACAGATCATGCTGACCCCAATTCTAAGACAAAAGTTGTGTTTCTTATAGATAACCCGAAAAGTAATGTTTTATTCTGTTATATTCTGCCTGTTACATACATTTGCAGGACTTTAGCATAGCCATATTACCAGGGAATCAAACGGGAACTGGAGCCGGAAACGTATACCAAAAAGAACCGATTAAAACTCACATGCGGAACTGGTACCGCAACAGATATTTTAAATTTTTTGTATACCGGTATCCGAGAACGGATATTTTTCGAACCGAAAAGACCGAACATTGCACCGGTATTGATTCGGTTCTGAATGCAACAACCAGACCATACGAGCAATTAGTTTTGGGGGATTGTAGGCTTTAAATAAAAAAAATAGAGGCTAGCTTACTTCAGCTCGACCGAAGTTTATATACCCTTGGAGCATGATATATGCCAGCCAGTTTTTTATATGGCAGCTGTACGATATATTCAACCGATTTTGATCAAACTCTCCAAAATTGTGTTGAAACAGATAATATTCATATCTCAAACGTATAAAGACGCTACTATTGAAAACAAAAAAGTTTTTCTCACTAAAACTATTTTTTCTACCGATCGTTTCTATGGCAGCTTTATGCTATAGTCATCCGATTTGGATCAAACTTAACAGAATTGTGTGTTAGCATATAATATTGATCAGCAACTAGATTGGGAGCGACAGTTATAAAAATAAAAAAGTTTTTCTTACTACGACTTTTTTTCAAACCTTTCTTTTGTATGGCAGCTATACTATATAGTTGTCCGATTTTCATAAATCTTAGTGGAGTTATGTGAAAGCATCGAAAACTTATTAATACGAGGTTTGGGAGCGATAGGTTTAAAAACAAAAAAGTTTTTCTCACTAAAACTACTTTTTTAACCGTTCGTGCTATGGCAGCTATATGCTATAGTTGTCTGATCCGGCCGGTTCCGACAAATGTACAGCGTATTTATACCAAAAGACTTCGTGCAAAGTTTGGTTACGATAGCTTTAAAACTGACGGAGGAGATAGCATAGAAACAGACGGATAGACGGACGGACAGACATTCATGGCTATATGAACTAAGCTCGTCATGCTGATCAAGAATATATATACTTTATGTGGTCGGAGTTGCCTCCTTCTGTGCGTTACAAACATCCGGACAATTTTAATATACCCTCTCCAAGGGTATAAAAAGGTTTGAGTGTCGTTAACACCCATGAGGCTTTGATGTGAAACTTGATGCCAGTTTATTGTTTAATCACTCTGAAGTCACTGTTAGTCACTGATCCTCTTTTTCCATCTTTCATAACCTTTTCCATTAATTCTTTCATCACCCATATCATCACCTCTTTTATTACCTCTTTCATCACCTCTTTCACCAATTTTTTATCACCTCAATTATCACTTCTTTTATCATCTTTTTCATTAATTCTTTCATCGCCTCTGTCCTTACCTCTTTCATCATCTTTTACATCACCTCTTACATCACCTTTTACATCAATTCTTTCATCCCCTCTTTCCCCATTTTTCCACCCCTTCTGCCGTCCTTTCCCTAGCGTCACGTGACGCTGAAATCAAATTTTACTCCTACTAATATCTTTCGTACCGAAATTAAAGATTTTTCACATCAAAAAGATTCTGGCTTAGCAGTATTTGCAAGGTTTTCCTAAAATAAAGATGATGTACTTAAATGGTGATCAGAAAACTCGACAAAGTTTCCAGAATTGCATAAACTATCAAAACTTATTCTTGCTGTTCCAGCTACCCAAGACACTTTCAATTTTTAGAAACAATTATTATACCCTT
>JAEIFU010000200.1:0-194262 GCA_018904235.1 Lordiphosa stackelbergi | reverse complement strand
AGTCAATTTGCATGAGCTTAAAACCCCATTATTTTACTTAAGTGTCAATAACTTGCACAATCTGGGACGGATTCGAAATGAATGATGTGGCGTGTGTATTTTTAATAGATAAATCGTTAGTGATCAGCAATAAAATAAATTTTTACAAAAATTTTTTCAGTTTTGAAACGTCGAGTTCAAGCACTGATTTTAAAGTGGTGTAAAAATGAATGTTAGGGCGTTCAATTACCTTCCCAAGAAACATTACCTTTTATAATGAATGAGTCAATACTGAAGAGGCAACACATTTTTCCAAAGGTACTTTTTTCAGAATCCAAAACTAGCTTTTCCGCGATTTCCGAAAACGGTCCCACTAAAAAATATTTGGACTGCCTTTTTGGACTCAACAAAGAGATTTACATATGAAATGACTGTCAAATGGTCGGGATCGGAAATGCTGTAAACTAGTGTTATCATGAAGATTTGATAGATGGTACTATTATGCAGCTTCACTTCTTGGGGTAATTAAATGGTCAAACAAATTGCGAAATTTGGAAAAAAATTTGATCTAAGATTTTCACAAAGATGTAACAGTTGACAAAAAGTAACTAGAAGTTAAAGGTCAATCGGTTTTAAAAACGAAATATGCAAAATTCTTATATGAGTTTAGATTGTCAAGCAGACGGGTAAGTAGGAGGTGCAGATCAAACGGTCTAAATAATTGAAAAATCTGCGAAATTTGCTAAATTTTATATTTAGCTTATATTTCCATTTAGATTTGATAGATGGCAATAGTCAAGAGTACTTCTCGTGTTGTGTCTAAATTAAAGTCAAGGGGAGCAGCAACGCACGTCGCGTTACCTGCTAGGATTATAAGCTGTTAAAAAATTAAAAGTTTTTACGTGTTGAGCATTTAGTTGCTTGTCATTATAATCATTTCTATTCTTTTCTGTTTAATATTGGTTTGATGAAATGTTTATTTATCTTTTTAAAATGAGTATTTCGCTGTCTAGTATCGAATTCCCAAAGGGCCATTAAAGAAATTATTGCAAAAGACATTATTTGTCCATTGATATGAAACATTTCCAAGGTACTTTGTCCCATTTATGGTTACTTTTTACGTTTTAAGGTAAACAAGCACACAAACACACGTAACTAGAATGTTATGCTGCTGCCATTTGAAACCAATTTTACTATTCAGATACACAGACCAGAGGACCCAGATAGTAGAGTCTGGCTTCTACAATCTGTCAGGATAAAGTCATTGTTATCCTTACAAGCACACACACACACACTCACATTGAAATAAACAAACAGACTGAGAAAATTCGAATAAAAAGGCGCACAAATAAACAAACAAAAGCAAAAGCAAAGTAAACATCGCTGGCGGCACGTCCACGGGGCAAGGATGATGACAATGGAGGAGGGGGTCCACTGCATGGCGTTGTCAACGTCACCATCGAGCTATGCTCGTAATGAGCTTACCTTATGGATATACAAAACAAGTTGTTGTTGCTGTTGTTGTTGCCTGCTGTTGCTTGCGGGCCAATCCTGCAGCGCGATGTGCTGCACACAATTGGCAAGGCTGCTGTTGATTTCCTTTACCCGCTTCCTGTTTCTGTGTGTGTGTGTGTGAGTGTGTGTGCTGATGCGAGTTTGGCGCGGAAATCCGTCGCACCGTCTTGTGCTGCGTTTTTTGGTGATCAATTTTTGTTCGTTCGTTCAAAAGCGCACTAAACGGAAACTGACACATAAAAGTTCAGTCAAGCTGCTAATTTTCAGGCGTTACGCATACGACACGTTGTCTGTGTCTCTGGACATGGGGCAGAAGATGAAACAAATTTATGACTTTTGCAAATTTGCATTTATTTGATTTACTACTTGCATTACTCATACGCAGCGTGCAATGCTGCAATCTGCAGTAAAACAACAGTAATTTTCGCGCGCACTTCGCTCAACTGGCAGCAATTTGCAATTTGAGGGCAAGTGCAACAACGGCGACCACAACAACAACAAGTAGTTTGGCAAAAAAAAAACACATAAATAAATAAAAGTTAAAATTATGATGATGCTGCCTTAAAACAGCAAAAATTATGAAATTTCTGTGTGGGCCGTGAGCTATGTGCTTTCTGCTCTATTTATCAGTCAGCCCTGTTATTTATGAGACATGGGTCCAAATCATAAGTATAAGCTGCTATATACGAGCAGTATATTGGCACATCTTTCCCACCATATACAATATATACTGATATGCTGTTGTTGTTGCCGCTGCTGTTGTTGTTGCCACTCGCATTTGTTTTATTTAATTTTATACTATGCGCACTCACGCACCCGCGGTTGTCTTTTTGGTCTTTTCACACGAAATGAAAAACTCTTCCTGCTCTGCTTGAGTTTATTTCCTATGATGATGTTGGATGGCGCGACAAACGATTTGAGATTGAGACACCACAGAACACACACTGCCTGAACTGACACTGACTGAGGCGGCGCTGCTGCTGTTGTCTGTTTGTTGTTATGTAGCAAGTTCGCACAACGAATGACCAAGAGCAACTGAGCGCTCGTCTAAATTGCGAAGAACTTTTATAACTTTTCCTTCTCCTGCCAACGTCGCCGCAGACGCCAGCGTCAGCGCCAGCGTCTATGTTGCCCGGAGCACTGGTGCTGTGAGGATGCTAAAATGCTGCTTGTTTGGGATGTTGGACCATTCTTTGGCCGCCGACGGCGTCGTAGTCATTGTCGCTGCACCTGATGCGCGCTCTCTTTGTCAGACGGAAGAGAGCTGTTTCGTTTCTCTTTGCTGAGTTCGCCTCGGTTGGCGCGCAAAACTGTTGCTGTTGTTATTTAATCGCCGGCATCGCTTTACTCAATATTATTACACATACACTTTCCCATCGGAAGAGTGTGTCAACTTGGGGAAGAAGTTTGTATATTTTAGGATTTTAGAAATGACACTTTTCCAGTGTAGCTTTATCCAACAGTCGACATTTTAATTTTCAATTTTAGGGCATTTATAGTAGTGGCTGATTTTAAGAAAAACGAAACTTTTAGGCATTAATTTATATATACAGGGTCCATTTAAAAAATTAAAAAAATATAAAGAAACGCTTTATTTTTTCAAAGGTGGAACATTTATTGGAAAGGTTGGTTCATTTCATTTATTTATGAAAAACAATTTTGGTCAAATGACCACCACGGCTGACTTGGCAATGTTTTCGGTCGAGCGCACCGGACGAGTACGTACACGGTTGGTTTATCCACCAACATTCCAGTTTCACGAACCCGCTTCACGAATTGATCCACAAATTGAGTTTTTTTTGTTAAATGTTTTTTTTTCAAATTTCGCACAGTTTGAGTCGAGGACTCACCACTTTGGAAATATGTTTTTAATATTTCCCAACTTTCTTCAAGCGAATAGCGACCCATTTCGTAAATGTCAAAGTTTTTACTAAATATTAGTCGCTTTCCGAATGACATTTGACGTTTTTAAAGTCAAATTATGAATAGTTCAAATTTCAAACACTAGATGGACCACCCTTATATAAATAAATTTTTCATTTCAAAACGATATTCTCATTGAGCAGTACACTATATCCAAAGGGTGCTAACTCTTTGTAATGCCCAAGAGTTGTTTTGCTCAAGACGTTTTTGGGAACACTTTTAATGTTACTCTTCTTTGATTTTGAAATCAGAGTTGCCTTTCGAAACATCTGCACGCCATCTTTGACAGAGATGTACATACCCGCGTTTGAAGCGTCAGTCCAAGCAGATTTTACCATGGAACAATACACGCCACGCGAGCGCTCTGAAATAGTTGAAATTTACATTCAACAGAACAAGTCTTAATTTAAAAACTTAAAAGCTTTAAAAAATTTATTTCACATTTTTGAATGGGACCGTAAATAAGCAAAATTGCCGTATTTACGCCACTGAAAATCCTCAGGAGATTCAAGAAGTGCCTCTTCATGACGAAAAAGTCACAGTTTGGTGCGGCGTTAGTGCGAAAACGGTCATTGGGCCGTTTTTCTTCAAAAATGAAAATGGCCATGCTGTTACCATCAACCAGGAGCGTTATCGCGACATGATGACCAATTTTGTGATGCCAATTATTCGTCGAAAGCGTATGAGGCAGTTCTGGTTTCAACAAGACGGCGCTCCACCGCACACAAGTCGCATAACAATCGATTTTCTGAAGAAATTGTTTCCGGGCCGTTTGATGTCGAAAAGTGGTGATTTGGACTGGCCACCGCGTTCGCCCGATTTGACGCCGCCTGACTTCTTCTTGTGGGGATATTTGAAGTCAAGGTTTACGTTAACAAGCCAAGGACCGTAGAAGAGCTCAAGGACAACATTCGTGAAGAAATAGCCGCTATTCCGGCCGAAATGTTGGCGAAATCGATGGAAAATGCTGCAAAAAGGGCACAATACGCCATCAACGCCAGAGGCGGCCATTTGAAAGATATCATATTCAAAAATTGATGTAAACAAATCTACTTGGAACAAATTAAATGATTAAGATTGCCAACCGCCAAATTTTTATTTTTTTCTTTGATTTTTTAAAAAAAAAACATGGGTCCGTCGAATATGGGCAACCCTGTATTGCGTTAATTTAGGTTTTTCCTCTACCAGAAAAATTTCGATAACATAGATCAGGGCCGAGGCCCCAATGTAAAAGAACAGATAAGTGTGATTGTGAGTGACTTCGGCACCTGGTAGCTATGGCTGGCCGGCTCTAGTCTAGACCAGGGCAAGCCAAATGGAGAGGACAGAAAATATGCCCTTCTCTCTTTGACTTTCAGTTATGCATAATAAAACTCTGACGTAAAAAATATTTTATGTATACAATGAATTCTACATTAAATTCATTGGGCCGTACTATTCCTGACGGGCACAAAGAAAGAGAGCGAACGAGAAAAAATGAGTGCAGCTAACCAAAATCTTTACCCTCCTCATTTTCCCTTATACATATGTGATATTTAACTAGATGCTGGCAATTTTAGCAGATCCAAAAATTTACGGACTTTAAATTTGGTATGAGCTAATTCTAATTTTTGCTGTAACTTTAGATGTGGGCACCAGCCTTTGGTAACTTGTATTCAATCTGGATTCAATGTTAATTTGAAATAATAAACAACAACTCAGCATTGACAAACTTTTTCTCACGAGTTAGACTTTGAGGAACCATTCTTGATCCGAGTTATAATGTCTTTATCTGCCGAGCACTGTATTAAATTGTATTGAACTGTATTAAATTGAAGCCGCCAAATCTGCCCAATCAAAATGGGTAACCATAAATTGATTGAATATTGGAACGTTGGAATTAATCAATAATTCCAGATCTTTTTAAATTATCAAAAGTTTTGCTAACAGTACCATCCACACAGTGTATGGGGCGTTTGTTTCCAGGAGTAGAATTTTTATAAATCCCGCTTTTGTCGGCATGTTTTGTCAAAATTTATATTTTATACTAACAACCGTAACCGTAACCAAACCCGAAACTGAATTAGGTAAATAAGCAATCAGTAGTGTAACCGATATCCCACAATCGTAATATAACCGTAAACGGAAAAAAACGATTGCCCGAAACAATAACCGTAACCCAAACCGTTATTCGTTTCTGATTTCATCTCTGTTTATGGCAAAATTACATTTTTCTCCCGCCTTCAATAGTTCTCAGATAGTCCTGTAAAGATGAAACTTAAAACAAATCATAACTATTGAACATGCATCGGATTAAACGAATCAAAAAAGTTTTTTTTATTTTCCTGTGAACTTTAAGACAACTCTGAGGAGACGGGCAGGGCAAGAATTGAAATTAAACTTCCCTGCCTGCCAGTATAAGTGTTTGTCCCATGTCAAACCTTTATCTGTCACCGTCTCTGGTCTGTTTGTTTATACGGACAGATAGATAGACAGACATACATAAACTCGGCGGTTGATGCTGATCAATTTAGTTAGTCATTAACAATATGTATCGATTTGCCGAAGAATTGATGTGTTTGATATAATATCATCGGTGCTCTACTAAGTAATATAAATATTATAAATAAAGACCTTATTTAAAAAAAAAAAAAAACAATTTTTGAACCAATTTTTATTCGTTATATAAAGGTTGTCAAAAGTCTTGCGGTCAAGGCTTGTCTTGCAGCCGCGTAGTTCTAGTTGTATTCGTCGCATCGGTCCACGCTAGAGCTTTTTGGAAAGCTCTTTTCACGCGCTAACACGTGTTTGATTTGTTGTTGTTTGTTTTTAGTCGTTCGTGAGTTATAGCGTCGCAAACATGGAGCAAAATAAAGAGAAAACAGTACTACTACGATAAAAAGCATATATTTAACGATGGTTTCAACGTTTTCGTTCTGGTGCAGGGGTGATCGAAGATGCGCCACGGTCCGGAAGGCCTGTCGTCGGAGAATTGCGATAAAATCGGTGAATTGATCGAAAGAGACCGGCATAGTAGCAGCCGTAGCATCGGCCAAGAGCTGGGCATGAGTCATCAAACCGTTATAAACCATTTGAAGCTTGGATTCAAAAGAAGCTCGATGTATGGGTGCCGCACGACTTGACGCAAAAAAACATTTTTGCCCGTATGGATGCATGCGAATCGCTTCTGAATCGCAACAAAATCGACCCGTTTTTGAAGCGGATGGTGTCTGGCGATGAAAAGTGGGGTCGCTACGACAACATGAAGCGCAAACGGTCGTGTTCGAAAAGCGGTGAAGCTGCCCAAGACGGTGGCCAAGCCTGGATTGACGGCCAGGAAGGTTCTTCTGTGTGTTTGGTGGGATTGGCGGGAATCATCCACTATGAGCTGCTCCCCCTATGGCCAAACGCTCAATTGGGAAAAAAAGGAGCGATATCATAGAAATCATAGAAAACTTATAAATACGGGGGTTGGGAGCGATAGCATTGAAAACAAAAAAGTTTTTCTCACTAGGACTTTTTTTCAGACCTATCTTTTGTGTGGCAGCTATACTATATAGTTGTTCGATTTTGATAAATCTCAGGGAAATTAGGTGAAGTCATAGAAAACTTATAAATTCGAGGGTTGCGAGCGATAGCATTGAAAACAAAAAAGTTTTTCTCACTAAAACTAGTATTTCCAACGATCTTTCCTATGGCAGCTATATGCTATAGTCATCCGATCCGGCCGGTTTCAACAAATATGCAGCGTTACCAAAAGACTTCGTGCAAAGTTTGGTTAAGATAGCTTTCAGATAGCTTTATATGGTCGGAGATGCTTCCTTCTGTGCGTTACAAACATCCGTACAATTTCAATATACCCTCTCCATGGGTATAAAAAAAATTTATATAGGATTAACTTTTAAGTTAAAGTAAGTATATCCCATTTAAAAAAAATGTTTTAATTTGACTATTTTTACTTTAAATGTATCTGTAACGCTCGTCAGAAAATTACGAAATTGTCTATATTTGTATGCGTTGTAAACTTTTGTGAAAACCGCTTTAACGTTTCTAATGGTTTAATAATTCCAGAAATGAAATCGACGCACCCGAAAACCTATAAAACGATTCCAAATTAGATTTTTAAGGTGCTCTTAAGTCAGCCCCTTTCCATCCGATCGGGAAAAATATCGCGAGAAATTTTATCAGAGCACCTGAATACCTAAAAAACGATACCCAATTTCATTTTTTTAGATTTAACCCCATATTCCCCCCTCCATAAGTCCGATCCTCTCTCCACAGATCGGAAATTTATAACCAAAAAGAAAGTCAGAGCACCCAAAAACCCCCGGTAACGGATTTTGACACGTCTACAGCCAAGGAACAGAGAAGGAGAGGCGCTCAGCGAACATTTCGAACTAAGCGCTTTTGCTCAGAGCGCGGGAGACAGCGGGAGAGTGAGCGCGAGAATGACGGACTCACATACACACAAATTTAGTAAACAGCAATAAAAACAACATTGCGATCAGTGCAAAAAAAACACCCTTTAAATTCACATCGGCAAAACAAAAAAAAACAAAAGAAATGCGTGCGCTCACATTACCTGTCAGTTTAAGAGTCAACTACAATCAGAGAGCGCCTCACCTTTGTTGAATCATGTCCATATGTTACACAATATTTAAATCGATATCTTCGCACGAAATAACGCACGAAAGTTCGAAGTCGACATCAATTGTCTTCTCGTATGCAAGCAGTTTCGGCTTAACAAAAAACATGGAGAAAAAAATTTAAATTGAAGGCAATTTGAGTCTCGCCATTACGTGCTAGATTTCTCAGGGTATAACACTTTAATATAAGAGCCACTAGTCATTTTGTGGAAAGATAAAGCAATCGGGGTGACTGAGTTGATATGGAATATCCCATATGACCTCAAAATTATTTTAGATTTATGTTTCTTAGAATTTTATTTAGGTTACGATTTTCTATAATTATAATATAATTTCTAACATAAAATTTGATAATGATCGATATGATTTAATTTTATAAAATACTAGCTGAACCCGCCGCGACTTAGTCCGCGTGCAAGATTTTAAGAAATTGTGCTGTGTCCCGTCCATCCCGTCCTAAAGAACCCAACGAAATTTTCTAGGCGCTCGAATCGTCCGCAATTGTATGTTAGTCCCTGCCAGTCAAGTGGATGCTGAAAACATACCTCTCCCGCACGAACACACTGTGAATTTCGGGTCTAGCGGTATTATATGAAGAATGTGCATATCAGAGCAGCATCAGCCCTCTTCAATTATAATTCAATTCAAATTGCCTTTCCCGTTTTTTCCCCGCCCCTCTTCACCCGCTCACCACTCTTTCCCCACCCTCCTTTGCTCCGCTCCATTTTCCCCTCCCCCTCACTCTAATACATCTTTCAGAGAGCCAAAGAGGCAAAACGACTTGGATGAGGCTTTTCGCTATTTTTATTTATTTTGTTTTTGTACAAAAAAGAAACAAACAACACACATAACAGCACATACTGTCACTCAGAGAGTCGTTTACTCTCTCACTCTCTCTTGCGCTCTTAGAAAAACAGCAAACAAACTTTCTTTGGCGATTTCACGTATTTCGCGGTAAAAATCTTCAAATTTTCTTTCTCAGTGCGCGCCTGCATAACTAAACAAAGGTCTGTGCCAAATCTTAAATCTGTAGCATAAGCAGTTTTGGCTGTGGGTTGATAGACGTATTCTCCTGCGTTTAAGTGAAAATTTTCAATAAACTCTGCAAGGAAATAAATATCGCATCTTATAAAGTAGTTCTAGAAAATCTTTTCTACTTTGTATCAAAGGTAGAAAAATTATAGTGAGTTAGCGAAAATGTTTGTAAGAGGCAAAAGGAAGCATTTCCATGCTTTGAGGATTGGAGATGCATCTTCAACCTGTTACATACTTTTGCATAATACTTAGTAAACTCATTATACTCTACAAGCAACTGTTATAAAAATCGAATTAATTTAAAATTTGGCTTGAGGGCCCAATACTAGCTTTTCGGCAACTTAATTTACAGCTGTTTCCAGAGCAGTATAGGTTATGGATGTTGAATTGCTTAAAAGCTTTAATAGGGGTGATAAAATCGGAATCGATCCTATGCTGCAGCGGAATATCAGCACCACTCTACCAATGCAGCATTATTATTTTACCTCTCATATGTTAGAAAATAAATAATGTAAAGGGTTAGCGCCACTTTTGTGCACATAACTGATTAAGAATATTACATTTTAAACTATACATAGAAAAAAATACATAGGAAAATGAAGTGTATTTACAGTTCGTCAAAGAAAAGTATATATCCATTTATGCCTCTCTTTCTCTTTGTCGCTTGTCTTACTTCGCTGAATATGCAAAAAAAATTATAAATAATTTAGCAATTTACAAAAATCTTTAGCACACCGGTTGCAGTTTGCTGTTCGCCCAGTTGCACTGGGAATTGGTTGAAGGCGCATCAATAGACAGTCTATAAACGGAACGTGCCGTGCTCTGATGGCTATCGCTTGCCGGAGACGTCTGTCAGTGGGCAATTTGCTTGATAGATCACATCAAAAAAACAAAAACACAAATTCTGACAATTTGTTGACACTTTTGTTTTTTTTTTTGCATTTCGTTTTGTTTTTGTGTGTGATTGGACTGGGTGATGGGTGACTTTAATAATTATGACGGTTTAATGGTAATTTAACATTGTTGCTATTCGGCTATTATTGTTATTGTTATTGTATTATTGACGCAAAGAGCGCGAGATATAAAATAATTTTTGGAGTATTTTTTAGGAATTTTCTCTGGCTTGATCATTTGGTTTATTTTATTGCCTTGTGGCACTGACAGATCTCTAAGTTTATTACAAATTTGTGCGAGTTATGTGGGGACAATTTATTAGCGTTTACTTGAAATAAGACGAAGCTTACATACATTGTCGCTTTCAAGAGAGAGAGAGTAGCTTTTTTGTTATTATTATATTATTGTTTATGGAACTCAACAAGCAAGACTCTTTGTTCGGTTGCTAAATTGTTGTTAATTGAATAAGACATCAAAAAATTTTCGATAAAGATGTTGATGTTATGAGGCAATCAGGGTGGGATCGAAATTCTTCAAATAAAATTGAGCTAGCTCCGAAACATTTGAATAGTCATTTCGAACTTTTATTAAAATATATGAGAAAAAAGAAGATTAAATAATTCAAATAAATATTACTCATACGTACTTTTGTTCCACTTAATTTATGATGAAAATGATTCGATTCAATTAAAAATAACACAAACGTATTAAATGACCTAGTTTCGTATGATTAATGATTTGTCCTTGTTTGTAGATTTTATTTAATTTTAATTTCCCGTAAAAATTCAACAAAATTACTCTATAATTTAAATAAAAAAAACCCCTATAAAAAAAAAATACCCAAAAATAATAATAAAAAAACAACTAAAATAAATCGTATAAAGAAAACAAATTTAAGAAAAGAAAAAAAAATACTATCTCATGTGAAATTTAAAACTAACTAAAATAAAAATTTATAAGATAAACTTAAAATTAAATTAACAGAAATCTCTGACCCGGTGGGGGAAGGAGATTTTTATGTCCGGCAAAAATATGCCCCTACTCACAGCTAGGAGAGGTCAGAATTTCCCCTAAGATATAGAGGGACGTTTTTTTAGAGAGAAGAGAGAGATCTGTTGAGAGCGGTGATAGAGATCATTATAATTTTGACATAAGACGCGAAATCGATTGTGTCTTGCTAATCGTTGTGCATCCACGCATATTAAAGGAAAATAGTTTCTGGTTGGCCTGAAGGAACGGAGAAGTTAAGGCGACCTAAAGTTCCAGAAGAATCTACATCACCAATAATTAGTTTATGAAGAAAAGAAACACCTAATACTGTTCTACGGTTAGCTAACGGGAAGGTCAATAAGCAAGAGTCTTTTGGAGTACGATGGCAGACGAAGGTTAGGGTCCCGATTTTTAAGCGTAGGGCAAAAGCGAATTGCTTCTGAACAGATTCAATACGATCCTATATGCTTATTGCACTGCGGACACCAGACGGACGAGCAGTATTCAAGTACAGGACGGACTAGAGCAGTGTATAAAGCTTTGTGGTATATGGATCATTAAACTCTTTCGACCAACGTTAATGAATCCGAGTACACCATTGCTCTATTAACAATAGAGGAGATATGAGGATTGAAACTCAATTTGGGGTCAAAAGAATTCCAAGATCAACGCTGTAGAAATTCGTTCAGGGTTCTCCAACGTTGCGGGGCTTGCACGTGAAACGTCTGAACTGCACTTGGAGCAATTAAGGTGTAATTGATTAATCGAACACCAGGACTGCAAGGAGTTTAAGTCATCTTGCGTTTGTGGAGTGCATCGGGTCGTTAAAAGATAAAATAAGTTTTACATCATCGGCGTACATAAGTATCCGACAATTCGAAATTATTGTGGGGAGATCATTAATAAAAAGAGTAAAAAAACAAAGGGCCGAGGTGACTGCCTTGTGGCCACCAGAAGTGCAACTTTATGTTAGAACAGAAGCAGAACTTTTGAGTTCTATCTTTAAATAGGACGAAATCCAAAGTAGAAAGGAGGGGAAATCCTAAACGATCAAGTTTAACGAGGAGCAGATCATGGTTCTAAGTCAAATGCTTTACTGAAGTCGGTGTAAATGACGTCAGTTTGTTTTTTTAAAATAAATCCATCGTTAACCATTGAGGTAAATTAAAAAGTAAATTGGTCGCAGTTGACCGACGCTGTAAATCCATGTTGGAAAGGTGATAAAGAGGTTATAACGTTCAAATAATTTTGGAATAGCGATTAATTTCTAATTGGTATTACCACCTTTTTTATGAGGGAATAATAAAGGATTCTTTCCAAAGATTTGGAAAAGCGCGATTCTAACGTAGATTAAAATAAAATGGATTGCAAAAAAACTTTTGAGCACACACTAGGAATATTTGTCAGGCCCGGAGAATGAAGAATTTAATGATTTTAATGAGAGAGTAAGGAGCTTTCGAAATCGGGGAGCGTTATCGGGTTTAGAAGAGAAATGTTATAAGGATGAGTTTCCGTAGAGGAATAAGTAGATTGATCCTAAGCGAACAGGTCAACGGCTGTGGGTCATTTCTAAAAGCATATAATCATTATATAATCCTTGAAGTGAGACACGTTAACATCAAAAACAAAAAAGTTTTTCTCATTAAAACCCACTTTTCGACCGATAGTTCCTATGACAGCTATAAGATATAGTCATCCGATCTGGTCGGTTCCGACATATTAGCAGTGTGCAGTAAAAAGAAGACTCTGTGCAGTTTCAGCTCGATAGCTTTAAAATTAAGAGACTAGCTCGCGTAGAAACAGACAGACGGACGGACAAAGCTCAATCGACTCAGCTTGTCACCCTGATCAAGAATATATATAGTTTATAGGGTCGGAAATGAATATTTCTATGCGTTGCAAACTTCTGGGCAAAATTATAATACCCTTTGCAAGGGTATAAATATTTGAAGATGGATCATAAAGTATACGTGTTTGACGAAATAATATGTCGCTGCTAAAAGATGTTTACTTTACCATAGATTAAAAACCATCATACTAAATTTCAGACTGCTGTAAAGCGACGAGTCGCTGGGAATCCAATAGGTACAATCCAGAAAAAAAATCAACAGTACGGTAAGACAGAATATTCTTGGATCCAAGCCAAAAATACTGAAATCAAGCACGAATTTCTGAGACGTTCGAAGTCAAGATTAATTATCTTGTCCTATGCAAGCAGTTTTCGTCCTAAAAAATGAAGAAGAAAAAATCTAAATTGAAGCCGATTTCTGTCTCGCCGATTCGTGCTAGATTTCTCTGGGTGTATACTCCGTTTTTAAGTTGCTTACGATATCAATTGCACTCCTGGTCGTGAAGATAATCCTGAGGACTTATGCAGGTTGTCTGCATATCCAACATAGTATATATTAATGCTAGGTGAGCTATTTTTACTACTTTAATGTCGAAAATAACAGCTAAAGTCCAAAATTTCTTATAAAAACCTAAATTTAAATGAATTAAACCGCGATTCTGTTTAATCTACAAATCGTGATATAGTTTAAATAATATATTCGCTGTTGGTGAATTACTTTGTTAAGTAGGATAAGTTAGGAAATTAAATTAAATTGAAGTAAGGTAGAATAGTGGGACAATAAGAAGGCGATAATGACGCCACAATTGGCGCGCTCTCAAAGGAAGAGAGCGTATTTAAAGTCGCTGGCTGCTTCTCGAGTTAGTCAGTTATCGTTGTCAAAGAATTGAAAGCGCACCCACTATCGAGGAAATAAAGTTAAAATAAATTGTGAATTATTGTTAAATACATATCAACAACTGTCCACAAACACAAAACAAATCAAAGGTTTAATTTCATAAAAACTATTGTGAAAAAGTATTTCATGGCGCCCGAGCAGGCACTAAAGTTGTTGATATTGTTTAAATTAGTTTTAAATTGATTTTGTTTGGGTGAGCAACAACTAAAACTTTGTGCCGTAATAAATTAACACAAAAAACCGTTTTAAGCGCGAGCCGGCCGGTGTGTAAAACAACATATTAACAATTAAAATGGCTGTTCTTGCTGCTTAAAATTTGTTCTCATTGGTTCTTAAACTATTTGATCATTTGTATTTAATTAAATAAACTTAAATTTAACATAGGATAATAAAAAATAAAAGAGATCATTTTCAATCAATAATATGTACACTTCATGTGTTGGTAAGAAAAAAAATTGTAATTTCCATTTTGTGTTTGAAAATGAATGCTGTGCCAATTTCTTTTTTAAGTCTCTTTACAAGTTTTCAATGGGGTTAAGGTCGGGGGATTGGCTGCCATCAGAACGTCAACTTTTTGGTCCTCGAAAAATTTAGATAACAGCCTTGATGTGTGTTTAGGATCATTATCTTGCTGAAATACCCAACGTAATGGCATATTTTCCTCAGCATACGGTACCATAACTGTTTCCAATATGGATTTGTACTCTTCAGCATTCATTTTGTTCGTAGTCTGATAAATTGGACCTACGCCGTACCAGGAGGAAGCAACCCCATACCATTATATTGCCACCTCCATGTTTGACTGTTTTTTTTTGTAAACCGTGGATGGAATTCCTTTCCATTAGGGAGTCGAACATTCCTTTCACAGTCATTCCCAAACAAATTTATCTTGGTTTCATTGCTCCATAATATGTTTCTCCATTTTTTTCTCCCCGGTGCATCCTACCCAGTCTTCGTGGACTTTTCTGGCAATTCTTCCTGGTAGGTTGACATCTTGTAGTCGTCTTCGGATAGTTGGAGCACTAACTGAATTCCAAATTTCGGCTGCAATAGCCTTCGATGATGAAATGGGTCCTTTTTGCTCAAAGATACTATGTAGTGGTCAAGGGTTTCTGTATTTTTTTTGTGGCCTTCCACGGGTTTCCTGTCTCGGTTTTCTTTCTAATGCATTTTTAACAAAATTATGAGACCTGTTCATTAATTTGGCGATGGCTCGTAAAGATTTGCCTTCTTTGTTCAGACTAAGAACCAATCGAGCTTCTTCTTTAGTTACAATGAGAATTTCGACCCATTTTTTCTAAAAAAAAATAATTATTTAATTTTCTGTATTGACAGAAGCTATACTTAATTTACCTTTAGTTACCAAAAAGATCACTGATTACAAAATTATTATTTGAGTACTGAGAGAAACGAAGACTGTACCTATTATTATGATCAGGCGAAATGTGTGGGACTCGCAATTTAAAGAAAAAGCTTTGATATACGGGGCAGCCTCTCTTTCAACTCTTTGTCACAATGTGGCCTGACATTAACAACAAACAACCAAAATATAAAAAGTTGTCAACACTAAAAGTACGAAAAAACCATCTATAATTAAGAAATTCCGGTGTGTACCTATTAATATGATCGAGGTGTGAATGTGTTACGGAATAGTTGTTTCGCTTCTTATGCATTTTCAATCAAGTATCCGAACCCCCTTTCGGGACCAGTGTTTCCAATAGGCAACCTTGCCCTCACATGTCAAAATCAATGGCAAAGAAAATTTCGTCTGTGCCGAATATTTCGTACACTCAAAAATGCTCTCTGTGATTGAATATAGACGAATACATTTTAAAGTAATATTTATAATAGTTCATTTAAATAAGAGAACCACGGAAAGCATTTATATTCATAATCGATGAATTAAGGAACTAAATTACAGGTATGACAACCGGTTTTAAGTCGAACAAAACCTAACCGTGCCGAACCGTAAAAAGCACCACAAACGGAACCGGAAAAGACTCCTACAATATATAACTATATTAAAAATACGAAATTGTTCCGTTCAATTTATTTCAAATTTTGCTGATATAAATAGTCCATCCTAAAACAAATTTTGAACGATGGTTCAGTATTAGGTTTGAACCCGTTGTAAAGGGTAAGTGTTGGTTCGTAGAACGGTCCCAGTACATATCGAACGAAAGGTTTTTGTTCGATTTTGGATTCATTGATTGTTAGATGGTTGACAGATTTTTCCGACGTCAATCAGTCTTCGATTGGACCATTCCTATTCTTTAGAGGACCGAATTAGGAATGAATTCAAATTAAAGACTCTTAAAATTTCAAACTAAACGGTTCTTATACTTTTTGAAAAAAATTTGAAACTGACAATTTTTTGTGTGACAGAGAGATTCTGCTTCGGGGGTTAAATATTTGAAAGGTACAGTTAATGGTCCGGTTCGAGGAATCCAAATTACCCTAAACGAACCGGTTCTTTAGGGTTCGGTACAGGACAGTTTCTCATGCTTGTTTATTTGCAGAAGCAAATTTATATTAGAAAAATAGTTTTATTGGTTCTTTTTTTTAAATTACATCAGATTTTAACTACTTTAAGTCACAACAAATGGACCTGTAGGAACGTTACAAGTCGGAACACATCTTATGACCACATCGCCTTTACAGCAATGTGTGGCTCGAAGCAACAAAATACAAAAAACAACACTGTGCACTATAGGATGTGGGACGGCTTTGTCCAGCGTTATCCAGACCTTTCTTAACATCAAATGGTTTGTGTAGAGCAAACTGAAGTCTTAGTATAATTGTAGGGTCGATTACGTTCATTTGCACAATCCATTACACTGTTTGGTATCTCGGTATAGGGTATAAAAAACAAAACAAAAATGCATGCCATGGTGGTCGTTCAGAACTGGTGGTCGTTCAGAACTTCTTGTCAGATCTTCTGGATAATGGGGGCGTATGTGGTCAGGTAAAGCTGCTGATCGGTTCAACTTGGCGAACCCAGCGTGATCCTGGCTTACTACGTCCCAAGTCGACCTCACACCTCCTCGTGGTGACCACCGGAAGCAGTGGCAATGCACCCGCATTTGCTGACTAACGTAGGCAGCGACCGCCCTTCCCTACAGGGTACAATATATAGGGTTTGTGCGTCGGATTTGGTACCCACCACCGAAAAATATCTTCACCAATGAAAACTGCAACAACAATGCCTCAGGTGACGACGACCCACGCAAACGTTTTAAGGACCACGATTTGAGGATATGCACTTGGAATGTACGCACCCTCAGCAGAGGGTGATGATATCGACTTGGTGAAAGTCCTCAAAAATGCTCATCGGACGTTACTGCCTCCAAGAAATGCGATGGATTGGATAGAACAAGATAATAGAGCTACCAAGAGAAGAAAAATGAAACCACCTCCTGGGAGATATACTACAGCGAATATGCTGCAAGCACCCCAGAGTTTGGGTGCGGCTTTGCAGTGAGTGATAGACTGCTCCACTCAGTCATCAGCTTTACGCAGTTGATAAACGGCTTGCGCGCTTGAACTTAAGGCAAAATATTTTAATATTGGTCTTATCTGTGGACACACGCCAAGAGAAGACAAGGACACCTCGACAAAGACGAATTCTGAGCGCCTGGAACAACTATACGAGCGCTGCCCCGATCACGACATAAAGATCGTGCTAGGCGATTTTAACGCGAAAATCGGGAGAGGAGGTCTTTGGTTCGACAGTCGGACGATTTAGCCTTCATGAAACAACCTCCGGTAACGGAGAGAGGCTAATTTGCTGCAGGCCGGAACATGGTCATAAGTAGTGAGATTTGAACACCTCGACATCCATAAGGCGACCTGGAAGTTCCCTGATCAACGAACACGAAATCAGATTGATCACGTTGTGATCGACGGAAGGCACTCATCGAGTGTACTAGACGTGCGTGCGATTCGAGGAGCCAACATAGACTCGGATCACTGCCTGGTTGCAGCCAAGGTACGCACGCGGCTCAGTGTGGCAAATGCCTCACGCTCTGGCACACGTCGAAAGCTAAACGTCGAAGCTGCAATCACAAAGGGACCTCTGAAGCCTACAAAGCCAAACTCGCCCAACTGCTCAGGGAAACCTCCCCATCTTCTTCCGATATATGCGAACAGTGGAATCGTATATCACACTCCATGAGTACGGCTGCCAAGGAGATACTCGGGTACTCCGAGTCCCCTCGAAGTCGGACTGCAGAAAAAGACGCAGCCTACAAGAGAACTCTGCAGTCGGGAGCAACGCGGGCTGTTAAGGAGCGATATCGGGAGAAAAAGAAAGAGCGGAAGCGCCTCTTTAGAAGGAAAAAGAGCGAGCAGGAAAGGCGCATGCGCGAGGAAGTCGAGATGTTATTCGGCAAATTAAGCAATTAACAGAAGGTTTTAAGCCCAGAGTCGCACAATGCAAAGAGACGAACACGGGAATCTGGTCACCGATCCGCAAGTGGCGCTTAACAAATGGAGAAGCTACTTCTCCAACCTACTGGGAGGCGATGACGAACATGATGCCGCCTCTAGAGAAGTAGCGATGCCGCCAATCGACAACATAGAGATAGACCCGCCGACCCAACAGGAAGTCTGCTTAGCCATACAAAGGCTAAAGAACAATAAATCACCTGGCGCTGATGAGCTGCCCGCTGGATTGTTCAAGGCTGGAGGGAAGAATTGGTAAGGTGCATGCACCAACTTCTTTGCCGTATATGGGTTGACGAAAGCATGCCCGACGATTGGAATTTAAGTGTTCTATGCCCAATCTTTAAAAAAGGAGACCCTGCAGTTTGCGCCAACTACCGCGGGATCAGTCTCCTTCCCATTGCATATAAGGTTCTGTCGCGCATTATTTGTGAACGTCTTAAGCCGCTTATTAACACACTGATTGGACCTTATCAGTGTGGCTTTAGACCTGGTAAATCCACCACAGACCAGATATTCACATTACGACAAATCCTGGAAGACCTATGAGAGAGGCATCAACACACACCATCTATTCGTTGATTATAAATCAGCCTTCGACACGCCGATAAGGTCAAGGTTTTTGAAGCCTTGTCTACCCTTGGTATACCAGCAAAGTACGTCCGTCTTTGCATGATGACGTTGAGAAGTACACAAAGCTCCGTCAAAATAGGAAAGAACCTTTCCGAACCATTTGATACCAAGAGAGGTTTTAGGCGGGGCGATACCTTATCGTGCGACTTCTTCAATCTACTGATGGAATATATACTGCGCCGGTGCCCACATGCCAACAGAACGGGCGCCTTTATTTATAAAGATCTAATGCTACTCGCATATGCCGATGATATCGACATCATCGGCAAAAACGAACGGGCGGTAAGCAGGGCGTTTTCAGAGATTGAGAGGCAGTCAGAACTGATGGGTCTAGCGGTGAATGAGGACAAGACGAAATACCTTGTATCCGCGGACAAAAGTCCTTGCGTCTTGGACAATTTGTTACAATGGGAGAATACAACTTTAAAGTTGTTGAGGATTTTGTTTACCTCGGAACGACGATAACCAGCGACAACAACATCAGTCTGGAAATCCGACGAAGGATCACTCTTGCAAACCGATGCTTCTACGGGCTAAGTAGAGAGCTCAAGAGCAGAGACCTCAAGCGAAGAACAAAAATTGCCCTATACAAGTCGCTTATCATCCCAGTCCTGCAATACGGCGCAGAAGCATGGACAATGACAGCAGCGGATGAAGCGGCGATTGGCGTGTTTGAACGAAAGATTCTTCGGAGGATTTATGGACCTTTAAAAGTTGGCGATGTTTTCCGCATTCGAAATAATGACGAACTGTATGAGCTCTATGGGGACACCTGTCTGGTCAAGCGCATAAAGCAACAGCGGCTGCGCTGGTTAGGACATGTCACCAGGATGGACGAAGAAGCTCCAGTAAGGAAAGCTTATTATTCGAAGGCGGCTGACTACGGAGGAAGAGGCAGGCGGGGGAGACCTCGACTGAGATGGGATGACCAGGTTCGGGCAGACCTTGCCAAGCTTGGTTTGACCAATTGGTCCCAGCTCGCACGGGCAGAAGCGACTGGCGGACATTGTTGGCAGCGGCCGAGACCGTCGAACGGTTGTGATGCATGCATCGGGCCAATCAAGAAGAAGAAGAAGAAGTATTACAAGTAAATTTGGCCTATCAAAATTATTCCCTTGCAATTGGTGATAGGCCACATTTATCAAATAATACAATTAATATATATAGTTTTTTATTCTTTAGAAGTTCTTTATATTTTCTTATCTCTACATTTCATTTGCAGCACAAATTATTCCAACAAGTTTTATCGCATGCGATAAATTGCTAGTCATAAGTAAAATAGCACTTTCCTTTCGTTGCTGTTTGATGTTTACATTGTAGCTAATAAGATGCAAATTGTATTTTGTTTATTTTATAGCCGCAGTTTACAAAAATAGTCAAGTTTTGTGCTAAAAGGCGATACAAGCTTTTATCAATGAAGCAGAAATATTGTACATAAACAATCAGCGGGCACCCAAGCAGCTATCAGCTTCCAGACATTTAGAGGCTTGTGCTGATACATGTTGAATTTGTATTTCCATTTCTATTTATTTGTATTCCACACGATTTCCATTAATTAAATGGCAAAAATATTTCGCATTCGCATCTGATTAGCGAACGAAGCGAATATTGTTTGGTCCCCCGTCTCCTACCACTCGCGTCCACTGCAATGTGCAAGTGTCACTGATTTATGGCCAAGACTGGCTTTGGGCTGGTGTGCCAGTTTTGCGGTTTGTTTTGACCAACTTAACTGGTTTAATGGCTTAGAACTTACCTTTGGCCTGCTCCTGCGACGATAGCAGCGGCAGCTCCAAATCCCCACCAGCTTGGATGTCATGGGCGGAGCCAACGCGTTGACGTTTTGACATTTTTAATTTAATTTCAATTAATAAGCATAAATACTAATTATTATTATAGTGCGCGGAATGCGATTCACTGGATTACGACTTGGCGCCGGCGTCTTATCTACAGTCCCAGGCTAAGGGGGCTGCTCTTATCACCGGCATGCGGTTGCTTGGATCGCTATTTTTATACTGAAATCAACAGTCGACGAGTCGGAAGTACTTTTCTAACCGAAGTTTATGACTGTTCACTTGCCCCACATAAATCACGTTTCAATTGCTCTCGCCTGCATTTGCAGTATTAATAAAACGTGCTGGCATTTTGGTATTAAAATCAGTTAAAGGTTTCAGTTTCGCGCTTCAATCGATGTGGAGACTTCCGAACGTGTGTGCGAACTGTGCAACGGACTGTGGCCAACTGACTCACTAAATGCTGCTCTGGTCAGCCTTAAAGTCATTGGGCAGCGCGACAAGGCGTTGACGGGTACGGTTAGTGCTTCGACGACTGAGCACTACTGGACTCCCAGCACCGGGTAGCCGAAAATACCAAAAAAAATTCACTTTGCTGCCTGGCCCAATCGCCTGTCTGCCTGGCAGCTGTTTGTTTTGGTTTGGTTTTTTGTATGTACAATTGCCAGTAGCTATGACAAGAACATGGAAGGGGAAGGAGTAAGAGGGATTGGCATTGCTTGCGGGCCATTAAAATGTATTTACACGTTCGTTGAATAATATTAAAAGCTGTGATATTTGTTCATTATAAAATAATAATAAAAACACTGCCAATTTGTGGATGAGTATAATTGACAGCTGATGGACTTCGAATGGGCGAAATTCTTGAACTGGCGTAACCCCGCGATGTGCGATGAGTACACGATGATGATGATGACAGTGCTTAAAATTCATTGACAAAAATCAGAGTATGAATAAAACGTGAATTAATTGGCTGTTTATTAAATAATTTAAAGGTAATTCTCTTTATTCAAGGCCATAGAATAACATTGAAATAAATACAGTTTCCTTCTGATTTATCTTTCTGTCCTCATAACTTTACTCCAATGGCAACTAAGAGACTAGAAGATTACTGAAGTGAGTTTCTGATTGATGATAACACAGTGCTACAAATTTCCAAAAACTGTAATAACCTGGATATTGGCATAGCACAGGTCGCGTATAGTACTTTCTCATACTTGGTTTTCTCGAGGACCCCCAAAATCGGAAGTTGTGACCCAAAAACCGTTTATTGATTTTTTTGCTCACTTAAATTGAAATAACTCGAGAATGGACCATCTGATATTATATAACTTTGCCAATTCTGATAGCGACAAGAAGAGTCTAATATATTATATTCATAGGTTATAGTGATTTACCGCGATGGCTGAGAAATGAGGGTTACAGATCTGGTATTTTCAACTTTTTTTTTCGAAATTTGTACTTTGACCACCACTGGTTTTACTATTTTATTCTGTGCGATTTTTCCTTAAAGTTTATTATAAAAGCCCAGTTAATTCTGCGTTGAACAATTGTTCTCCCGATGAATTTGGTTACCTAATGGCGAAGTTATTCGCGGATATCTGAGCACACTTCGAAAATCTAGTATTATTTTTAAGTGTGTTGACAGAAAATCGATTGATTTAACATTAATGCCCCTAAAAGTATAGTTTGCTAAAGTTTAGTGGGAAATTTAAATATAGTTTTTCATGTTATTACACAATCACTTACATTTTTTCATATTTGATGGCTGCTGTTACCCTACACGGCCAGGATAACCTCCAGTCAAATCAACAAACAATGCAGGTATTTCCGTCTACTACATATGTGGAGTACATACCGCTAATGTGTAGAACCTTTGGTATAGGGTATACGAATTGAAAATAGAACTTCAAAAAGCACACTCAGCCCAACACTCAAGCGGGCACGATTTGGCTATGATAACCGGAATTTAAAATCAAATGCTTGGAACATACGCTGAATAATAAACAAGTAAGAAAGTCGGCAGAGCCCGACAATAAAAAAACTCTTACCTGCGGAAGTGTATGCTCAGGATGTATTTTGCTGCCGATCCTTACCAATGAATCGATATGAAATGCTAGTTGCTATATATGACAAGAAGGTATAAACCATCTGTCTACAAAACCGTGGGAGATATGACGTTTTTTTAAAACAGCGGGGGCGGTAGTGGTCGTGGCAATAATTTAAAAATAAACTTGATCTGCCTGCAAGTATAAAAAGTTTATGTCCCATATATGCCAAACCTCTATTTCATATGTTTGATCATACGGGTGGACAGACGGACATGGCTAGATCGACTCGACGGTTTATGCTGATGAAGAAAACATATTGCTTAAAGGGTAGGAGATGCTTCCTGTTCCATTTGTACAAACTTACTATGTATACTCTATGTACCTTTGGTACGGAGTACAAAAATGGTACTGCTGTAGTGAAGATGCATTAATTGTTGATTTGACTGGAGTTTATCCTGGCCCTATAGGGTAACAGCACTCGAACAGGAATAATCTAGGTCCAAAATTGTAAAACAAATATGAAAACAAATATGATTGTGTAATTACATGAAAAACTATTAGGATGTTCACTTTGTTGAGCACATAAGCACTTGGGCAGGTTTGCTTGACTAGTATTGTGAGCAGCCCTCAGAGCACGAAATTTGTGCACAATGACGTTTGACACTCCGCCCGTTATGTTTTCGAGATTTGGTGAGAAAAAATTATATATATAAAGAGAAAATAAATCCAACTAAAAGCAATAAAGATATTCTCAGAATGGAAAGGCTGAATTATTTCACATAATAAATGTTGGGTGGAATAATATCAATTATTCTAAACAAAATATGAGCACACTGTTTGGGCACAAGTGCCCGACTTTTCGTAGTCAAGGTCTGGGTCGAGCAAGCTGTGCACAATTTGTTCAGAGTAAATTGTTGTTGGAAATGCTTACACTTTTCCCCAAGTGCCTAAGTGCTCAACAAAGTGAATACCCTATATATATAAAATTCCCACTAAAATTTAGCAAACTATACTTTTATGGGCATTAATGTAAAATCAATCGATTTTCTGTCAACACACTTAAAAAGAATACTAGATGTTGGAAGTGTGCTCAGATATCCGCGAATAACTTCGCCATAAGGTAACCAAATTCATCGGCTTTTATACTAAACTTTATGGAAAAATCGCATGGAACAAAATAGTGAAACCAGTGGTGGTCAAAGTACAAATTTGTAAAAAAAGAGTTTAAGATACCAGATCTGTAACCCTCATTTCTCAGCCATCGCGGTAAATCACTATAACCTATGAATATAATATATTTTTCTTCAGCATCAAGTTCGCGTTTAATGGGCACATTTATACTAGCAACACACAACTACATCATTTGTTGCTGGTTAAAAAAAATATGAGAGCTAAAATTTTGGAAAATTTACCAAAAGATAGAGGAGTCACACAATTGTTTTTACCAAAGTCCCGCCTCCAATGGACAAGCGGTTAGTACCACTGCCATAGAGTCCAACTAAAGTGGAATAAATTGAAAACCAATAGATGGAATTTTATGAATTTTAAACATATTGAATTTTGACCAATAAAATGAGTCCTCAAGAGATGGTAACATGCATCGAAAAACCGCGAATAGTAGGTACCACATTTGACAGCACCTATCAGTTCCATATAAACTATAAACTAGAGATCAAAAATAGACCGAACTGCGTTTAGATTCGCGTCTCGAAAATTATGCAAAAGTTCTGAATAAAATTCGTCATTTGCACTAGGAACAAGTAAATTTTGTTTCAAAATGTCTTTGGTGGACAAAGCCGCGATTCGTTAAGATACCTTGAATTGATATTTTAATGACATGATCTATTTTCTGCTGGTAATGAAGCACTCTACTAATAAGATTAATTTCATAATTTTAGTGAAGCTTGTTTTACCCTAAATGGTCAATGTTGTTTTTTAAGGCAATTGCTAGTACAAAACGACTATAAACCGCGAACCAAGGATTCGTTTGTAAAACTGAAAACGCAGTTCGGTCTATTTTAATCTGTAGTTTATGGTTTATATAAACTCGATAATGGGTGTTGTCAAATGTGGTACCCACTATCGCGGTTTTTCGATGCAAGCTACCATCTCTTAAGGGGACATTTAATTGGTCAGTATCTCAATATATTTAAAATCTTAAAATTCCATCGAGTGATTTCAATTTATTCCATTTAAGTTAGACCTCTATGGGCGGGGTATAACCGCCTGTCCAGTAACAGGCGAATTCAGAATTACAATGGTGGTAACTCCTCTAACTTTGGTGGAATTTTCCAAAATTTTAGCTCTCTCTTTTTAACCAGCAACAAATGTTGTAGTTGTGTGTTGTAGTATAAATGTGCCCATTAAACGCGAACTTGACGTGCTGAAGAAAAACTGGGTATGAGGTGTTGCTACCTGATTCCCTCTAGTTTCACAATTTGTTGAGATTACAATCCAAAACTATTTTGGTGTTCACAATAATATCAATTTAAGTAAGCAACGAGAAAGGCAAAAGAAGCTAACTTCGTCTGTACCGAAGTTTTGATACACTGAAATAGCTTGTCTCAACGGTTAGAGTTCGACCAAACTTCGCAGATCAGCTTAAAAACATTACATATTACCCAGGCATCGTGTTTGAGCAGTTATATTGAGAGCAAAACAGTTTTCTTACTAAAAATCATTTCCCGAACGAACATTTGTATGGCAATACAAGAAGTGAGTCATCCGATCCGGTCGGTTCCGACATATTAGCAGCGTGCAGTAAAAAAAGAAACTCTGTGCAAAGTTTCAGCTCGATAGCTCCAAAACTGAGGACTAGTTCGGTTTTGGGCCATAACTTCCAGATTTTGGGGTCCCCGAGGAAAACCAAGTTGAGGAAGTGCTATACGCGACCTGTCAGCGTACTATGCCAATACCCAGTTTGCTTATGTCACACTGTAGTACTGTGTATTCACATGCTAATTTTGAGTGATACGAGTGAGACAGTTTTTTGTATGCTTATTCTGCTAAGCCCTTTGACTTTGAGAGATTCCGAGATAATCCGAAAATACCGTTGTTATGCATTTTTGAAAAAGAACTTCTCACTTAATTACAAATATCTCAATTATAAAATAACTTATGAAGTTTTATACACCAATTTAAAGCTATTAAAATTACCTTTCAATCATTCATATATCTTTTATTGTCAAAATTGTAGTGTAGATGCTAGTTACAAAGATATCGATCATTTTGTTTCATTTTTTATAGATCATTTGAAAAAACCGTAAGTTACACCGTTATTTTCACTAAAAAAACATTTTATTAAAATTTCTTTGTCTATGGGATGATGTAACCTAATATTTATCAAATTCAGAAAGTGTTCGTATATCGAACTCTGTTGGAAATTGTAGAAGTTATTAAAATTTATCTAAAAATTGAGGAATTTCAGATTTACCGTTCAAGTGATTAAAAATGTCTATGGGCCAGTGGCGGATCTAGGAATTGGGTAAAGGGGGGGCTAAAGGCACTCAAGATCACATATGATTGTTCAGATCTTATTGTGCTTTTCAGAACAGATAAATCTTAGATATAAGATAATTACATAAAAAGATTTTGTGCGGTGAACATCATAGTGCGTCACCGGATCATCTGATAAAAAAGGCGATATGCAACAAAGAACTTGTGTTTTAATTTTTTGGTCTTTTTTAACAATTTTTGGCTTACTTCTAGAGTTTAACTGCTTTATCATTTCCTGGTTCAAAAAGCAGACCAGTAGCAAAATACAAATTGCTGTATGTGGTCTAAGTGACTTTGATAACTTTTTTTTGATTTGAAATGATTTCATAGTTACATCCCTTAATTTCCTACATAATGTTCAAACAATTTTTTGTTGAAAATAAAATACATCACATAATATGTAAATTAACTGCTTCTCCTTTTTTATCATAAAGCGAAGTCGAAATATTAAAATCTTAGATTGAGCACAACTGCCTTTTACCGCCTAAAAAATGTTATAATGCTGGAGCAGACTGAGTGATACATAGTACAAAAGCTTGATTTATAAAATTATTTCCGATAACTGTTTTTTGTGGT
Organism: Lordiphosa stackelbergi; assembly: GCA_018904235.1. Taxonomy (NCBI): domain Eukaryota; kingdom Metazoa; phylum Arthropoda; class Insecta; order Diptera; family Drosophilidae; genus Lordiphosa; species Lordiphosa stackelbergi. The sequence goes on along the minus strand of JAEIFU010000200.1, from coordinate 167,566 downwards.
GAAAAAATCAACAAGAATTAACAAAAGTTGAAGAATTTTATTTCACAAACTAGCAATATTTCGAATAATTATTCTAATCCAGATTACACAAGCGGTTTCCGTAAACACAGACTCTATACATAACATTTTCACTGGTTCACTGGTCTTCTTCTTTGCTCATTCAGTGAGAACCGCTCATCCGATCTCTATCATTGCTTCGGCAAATCGATACGTGATGATAATTTGTATCGTAGTCGTATTTGATTTGTATTTTAATCGACTCGGCTGTTAATGCTGATCAAGAATATATCAACTTTATAGAGTCGGAAATGATTCGTTCTCCATATTACATACGAACCTACAAACCATACCTTGAACGAAACCGAAATTCGTTTCGGTTTTAATCCCTAGTTTGGTGGTAACATTTGAAATAGAAAAAGCGCCGCAGGCAATTTTATTTTTAAACATGCGTGAAAAAGAATTTTTAAGGGAGTATCCACAAACAGCTCAAGCAATAAACATTGCAAGACTTTGGAGGATGTGTAGGGCATATTTTAAAATTTTACCTTTAAGTATAAAACAAATTTAAAATTAAAAAATCGTACAAATTTTACCTTCAATTATAACTTAGACCATATTTGTACATTAATTTGGTTAGCTTTATGAATTTGGAAATGCTATTGCTTTTAGCTTGTGGTTAATTTGTATTTTTTCTTAATTTTTGATGTGAATTTTGACATTCTTTTCGTCAAGAATTTACATATTTTTAGTACAAAACCTGCAAATTTAAAAACTTCATTAAAAAGAAACCCATGGATGACCGCCTCCACTTTGTTGTATAATAATTCTTTATAATTCGCGGTCCATCGATGACATTTTTTTCAAAATTGTTGCTTAAAACGGTCGTTAATATTTACAAATTTCATTTTTCCTTCTTTTTTCTTAGTACAGTATTTTGCATATAAATATTTAACTTGGGGTTAATAAGCGTCATATCCTCGGTGTGTAAGCTGTAGCGTTTTTCAAGTGACATTTCGTCTGCAACTTTCTTGACTTTTTTCAAAAATTACATCGAAAGATGAATTAATTTTTCTTGTTTCAAGTAACAATTTGTTGGGGATCTTAGTTATGGGTGCAGGCTGAGTGATTGGAACAGAGGGCCCATAACCACCAAGAACACGAGGAGTTTATAGGTTGGAATAATACATGCGTTTATTAATCTAATAAAGTACGGCTTAGCGCGGTCTACGATCGATTCTGTTGAGCTCTCTTTGACGACTAACTATGCCAGCGATTGATATGTGCTTCGGGACCTCTAATTGATCTGCTTAACGAAGAAGTACAAGACATGAGAGACGCATATACACATACATATCTTCTAATCTCTCTTTGTACATAATGCATACAGAATATAGAGTATATTGGGAAACATTGTTTCTTTGACAAACTTGATACATAATTATAGCGATAATAGCAACACAATTCAATCACAATCTGATTATATCTGAAGTTCTGGAGTCTGAAGAGTCCTACTGAGTGTCGGAATTGCAGCATTGACGGTAACATGAGTTGACAGTAAAAACATGCAAAGAGATCGGAAACTCCGTTTTCATGTCATCCGTCATCACGTTTGTAGATACTTTTCACTACTGCTGCCTTTTTGAAACAATCTAAATATTGCACCTTTTTCTAAAATTCTTGATAACTGGAAATATTTTGCTCTTGATTTGATCAATTAAAAGGAACATAACTAATTGTTGCAGACCTGAAAATTATTGCAATAGTTTCAGGACTGCAACAAATATATACTAAACACATGTGCTTTTTGTGCAAATGAGCAATACGTTCGAAAAGAATGGCGGACGTAACGAATTATATAGTTGGCCAGAAATTGTAAAGTTCGGGCCACTTGTGAGTAAGGAGCATATTATACTGCTACCACTTCATATAAAACTGGATTTGTTTAAAAATTTTGTGAAGGCTTTACAAAAAAAACAGTGATGCATTTGCATAGCGTGTTGCCTAACTTATCGGAGGCAAAGATCAAAAAAGGGGGATCAAAGAGGCGCTCAGTTGTGTTGTCACTTCATTTCTTGGAAATTTCAGAAGTCCTAACTACAAAGAAGTCGTCGCACATTTAATAAGAAATTATGAGAATATAAGCAAAGTTTGTATATTTTGTATATTAAAGTTTTTATTATATTCAAACGCTAAACATTTAGGGTATTCACTTTGTTGAGCACATAGGCACTTGAGCAGTTTTGCCTGACTAGTATTGTGAGCAGCCCCTGTGCACGAAATTTGTGCACAATTACGTTTGACATTCCGCCTGTTATGTTTTCGAGATTTGCTGAGAAAAAAATTACATAAATAAAAAATGCTAACTAAAAGCATTAAAGATATTCTTGAATGGAAAGCAAGCGAATTGAATCGTGAAGTTGAAATGATTGAAGGGGCATATTTTGCAATTAATAATCTGCACGTTTAATTGTTGTCGACTTTTGCAGATGTAAGTCCACCAAACCAGCTTGATTTCGCAATGGATGAGTTGGCGAAATAACATCCTCACCTCATTTGATGAGCGTCGTTTTAAGCAAATTTTGCGCGTGACTCGGAACCAATTCGGAATATTGCTGGAATTGATAGGGAAAGACGAAGTTTCTGCAACAACTGCATTCAAAAATCAAATGCCAATTGATTTACAGCTGGCCATAGTGTTGTTTCATTTCGGCTCCTCTGGAGTGCAGTGAGTGGAATCGCTGATGGTGGAATTTTAACCATGATTACGACTTTTTGCGGCTTATGTCGCAGTATATACATTGGACCAATGAAGCTGAGCGTCAGGAACTTGTGAATTGAACTTTTCATAAGATGCGCCACTGTATTGGGTTTATCGACGGAAGCGAGATCAAGCTATGTGAAAAACCTGCTAAAAACCATGAAATTTATTTTTCTCGCCAACGTATCTATTCAGTAGGAAGTCCGCGCAGTTACCACGACTTAAAAGTTTAAAAAGAACAGCTTACTTGGTAGACACTCTCAGCGTTTTCAAAGAAGTCGATTGCAGCTGACTCTGCCTACCCTCAGTCGGCATTTTTAGTTGCCCCATTTCGTAGCAACTCTCGAATCAAATAAAAATGGTGGTCTTACTTTTGGTTGAATGCAATGACAAACTGATTGAATTTGTATTACACTTTTAGCACAGAATTATAACAATTATTCTAGACAAAATATGGGCACACTGTTTGGGCACAAGTGCCCGACTTTAGTGCTAAACAAAGTGAACACCCTAATTGTATTGCAAACAGGAGTAAAAATGTCGTTGAAAATTAATTTTTTTGATTCTCATTTGGATTTCTTCCTTGAAAACCTCGGCGATGAGAGTGATGAGCATGGTGAACGATTTCATCAGGATATGAAGAGTATGGAACGCCGCTATCAAGGATTTTTGGGATGAGGCCATGATGGGTGACTTTTGTTGGTTTCATACGCGTGAGGCAAACTATGCACCCAAACGGCGGAACAAAATGGACCATAGACATTTTTAATACCATTTGAACGGTAAAACTGAAATTGATTAATTTTTAGATAAATGCTAATAACTTCTACCAACAACAGATTTCGATAAATTAACACTTTTGTAATCCATTTTATAAATTTTCGGGAAAATGTGTGCGTAAGAGGCTATCTCCGCAACGCGTGCACCAAATTGCATGCGGTTTTTTTAAATTATAGCTAGAGTATGTGGCATGTTTTTTTTTATTGTTTACTTTATAATAAACAGATTCCTTAAAAATTTAAAATTATTCAAAAAAATCTCAAATTTGGGCCAAAAATTTAATTTCATTTTGTGTAATTCTGTAGAATTGAACATTTTATGAAAGACAAATAACAAGTTTGTTATATATTAGGTTACATCATCCAAGAGAGAAAGAAATTAAAAAAAAAAATTTTCTTAATTAAAATAACGGAGTCATTAACTGTTTTCCATCTACACTATAAATTTGACAATAAAATAAGGTACAAATGATTGAAAGATATTTTTATTAGCTTTAATTTGGTAAATAAAGCTTCTTCATTTCATAATTGAGATATTTGTAATTAAGTCAGAAGTCCTTTTTCAAAAATGCAAAAAACGGTTATTGAAATCAGTTTTACTGAGATTTTTTAAAACTCCAGATTCGCATTCAGTGCGTGATTTTACATAAGGAATGACATCAAATTGAAGAGGATGTAAAATCTTGTTTACTTGAGCTATAACTCCAATGTTGAATATTAAATCGAAATCTGGTATAGCAAATTTTATTTAGAGATAAGTACGGAAACTTGTTCAACTTTTAAAGTTTTGAAAAGCTTCAGCATAAGCTAGAAAAATTTGAACGTATAAGTTTGCAACCCATTTTTCAAAATAAATCCGCATTTAAGTAAGCTTCATATCTGATTACCCCACCAAAAAAAGCTTTCTTTCCTAACTTGCTCTCCACACAAAATTCACCTCGCCAGAAAGCACACGAGCTGTTTACTTTTCCCAGGATATTTCAACACGGCAACCGCATGAAATGGCAGGGACTTAACACGCATTAAACAACATCAAAATAAACAAACAATTTCGCAGACAATTGGTTCAAGCAGTTGAAACAGCCGCATCGAATTGAGGTCTGAATTTGAGGTTTTTTGTGGAGGGGGAAAGGGTGGGATTATCCTGCTGGAAAGTACTCGTGCGATGTTGGTCGTGTGCCGGCGCCGAGATTTCACAGACTTATTTGCTTCGGGTGTTATTCTGGTCTGGTTTGGATGCAAAACGCTAATCGATATGTTCCAGACGCAAGTACTTGGGCTCTGTGTTGTCGGGGGGTAGTATGCGTATTTGTGTGCATCAAGCAAACTTCTTGACACTATCAATCTGTTTTCGTTCTCCTGGCATTGTTCTGATATTGTGTGTGAACCCTTAAATTCAATTATTTGAACATGACTTGGTTGCGCTTAGATTGAAGATAGACGTGGCTATTAACAAATCTCAAAGTTGGGATAGACAATGAAGCTGAATTAAACAATGTTATGTTATATTACAAATAGAAAAGAAAGAAAAAATGGTCACACAATTGTCGTTGTGGTCGATTATCAGGAAATGTGGCATCCATCTACCATATGCTTCCCCGTTTTCAAATATTTATGCAATATGCCTCATGCAGGACAAATGCTTCACACACACCATCACTTGATGATCGTCCATTATGGTACCTTTTCAACAATATTAAAAAATCTTTTTGGATTATGTTCTTTGTGTAAAATACTGTCCAATATTTTAGGACAGAATAATCACAATATCTAAATGAGAAGAAGAAGGCACTCTATAAGGTCATCCTGCCCAAAACCTTGCTTGGTGTTAAATACGCCGAAAAGATTCTTTTGTAATTTTACGGAATTAAATGGTTCTCATATAAAGTGAGATAATTTCACTTAAAAAAGATAGTGGGTTATTATTGCCTTTTTCAGAAATTGTCACAGTGTTAATATCTAATCTGCAGTAGATTTCCCACAACTGAAGCGACAGTTACTGACTTTGACTGCCCAACCAGTCGAGGATTTTCAGTCAATCTGACTACCCTCACTGATTTTTCCAGCGATTTTACCTGCTAATTAGAATCAATTCCTAAACCAACAACATGAAAATTAAAGTTTAATTAATTAAAAGTCCAATTTTTTTAATGTATTGCAATTTACCTTCAGTGCTTCTAACAGAATGCTACACATTTTAACACATTTGAATTAGATTCAAATGAAAATAGTTTACCTCAGAGTACATGTAGCGCATGTTTTTTAAAGTTTTGAAAAAATCATACCTTACGTCTGACTGTTTAAAAGTACTTGCTCGATTTCAAATGGGAATATAATTCTAAAAGCGATTTTATGAAATTCAATACATTATTTAAAGAAAATAATAAGCAATATTGCAAGAAAATTAAGAGGGGTACTTTTGGGCACTTTTAATGCAAAGTTTGAAATTTTGTCCATTTTTTATGTAAACTCTTACGAATGAAATGTTCTTTATATTATTTTTTGGCAATCTAGTCCAAAGCCGAAAATAAAAAATCGAAAGCAATTTTAAGAAAAACCAACTTTGAACTAGAGCTGGAGAAACATCGATGAATACGTACATCGATGTTTTCGATGTTTTAGCAGTAAAACATCGATGTTTTATCGATGTTTATTTAAAATTTTAAGAGTCTGGTAATGTAGCTTACTAAAGCACTTTCTTGCTTGAGATTAAATTGAAAACAAGTAAGAGTGTTGCGGTCGAGTGCCCCGACAGCAAAATACCCTGTTCCAAGTAATGTGGTTCCTATAGCTTTGAACTCTTTTTATTTTAAAATTTATTTGAATAAATGGGGAGGCGCACTTGCATATCTTCGGTGTTATTGCACAGATCTTACAGAATAGACAGCTATTGGGCCTTACTGAATAATATTAAGTTAATAGGTTTAATACATCAATTTTGAATATGATATCTTTCAAATGGCCTCCTCTGGCGTTGATGGCGTATTGTGCCCTTTTTTCAGCATTTTCCATCGATTTCGCCAACATTTCGGCCGGAATAGCGGCTATTTCTTCACGAATGTTGTCCTTTAGCTCTTCTACGGTCCTTGGCTTGTTAACGTAAACCTTTGACTTCAAATATCCCCACAAGAAGAAGTCAGGCGGCGTCAAATCGGGCGAACGCGGTGGCCAGTCCAAATCACCACTTTTCGACATCAAACGGCCCGGAAACAATTTCTTCAGAAAATCGATTGTTATGCGACTTGTGTGCGGTGGAGCGCCGTCTTGTTGAAACCAGAACTGCCTCATACGCTTTCGACGAATAATTGGCATCACAAAATTGGTCATCATGTCGCGATAACGCTCCTGGTTGATGGTAACAGCATGGCCATTTTCATTTTGGAAGAAAAACGGCCCAATGACCGTTTTCGCACTAACGCCGCACCAAACTGTGACTTTTTCGTCATGAAGAGGCACTTCTTGAATCTCCTGAGGATTTTCAGTGGCGTAAATACGGCAATTTTGCTTATTTACGGTCCCATTCAATGTGGAAATGTGAAAATGTGAAATTTTTTAAAAAGCACGTTGAGTTTTCACAATTGACTTTTCTGTTGAATGTAAATTTCAACTATTTCAGAGGCCGGTGGCGCGCTTGGTTGGAGTGTAAAAATCTGCTTGGACTGACGCTTCAAACGCGGTTTGTCATTAAGCGATCTGACATCTCTGTCAAAAGTTATGGCGTTGCCAGATGGGTCCGTCGAATATGGACAACCCTGTACACCTACATACATGCAAAAATTTGTGGCTCTACCTCTTATAGTCTCTAAGATCAACGCGTTCATACAGAGAGAGAGACAGTTTTTTGCTGCTAAAAGATGGAGGAGGAGGAATTTTCCAAATCTGAAACAAACTCGATGTGGGTACAGTGTACACCTACATACATGCCAAAAATTGTGGCTCTATCTGTTACAGTCTCTGAGATCGACGCGTTCATACAGACAGACAGACGGACATGGCTAAATCGACTCGGCTGTTGATGCTGATCAAGAATATATATACTTTATGGGGTCGGAGGTGCTTCCTTCTGGCTGTTACATACTGTTACTGTGGCTGTTACTGTGGATGGTGCCGGAATACATAAATATTTTTTTGCCACTTCTTTTGTGGGCTCAAAGAGCTTGGACAGACTTAAGTTTACTTCCCATTTTTTGTGTGTTTCGCTGCATCTCGCATATTAGTGGGATAATTAGTGAAATATTGGCATATTTTCTCCCAGAAATTTGCAAAGAGGTACCTTTTCCTAAGAGGTATGGATTTCTGACATTTCTTGTAAAGTTGTGGGGACTTTTGAAGTTGCTTAGAGTTTGGAGTAAAATTGTGGATAAATGGTCAGACAGAAGAAAAATTCGAGATATTATTAAAAATAACCTATTCTGCCGGGAGGCGATTTCTCAAATAATGCTATAAAAATAATTTTTGTCTGGACTGTTTTAGTTATTCACAATTCGCTAACATTTGGAAATCACAGGGAAGTCGAAAGATTTCTTGAGCTAAAAGAGGAAGTGTGTGTTCAAATCATGGAAAATTTGCGAGTTTTAATAAATCGCACTTTTTTTGATTATAGCATGTAAATGGATATTCATACATAATAGGGTTTGGTCCTATCACATTTTTTTGGATAGTTGTATATTGCATATTGACAGAACCGCAAATGGGTCACCTTACCTTTCCTATGGACGCGAAGAAAATTTTATAAGAAAATAACGTGGCCGTTTATTCTTTATGTAGGGTTGCAATAACATCGATTGTGAAAAAAATCATCGATGTCTGCAGATGTTACCATCGATGTTTCTCCAGCTCTAACCAGAAAGCACGCCTACTAGATCAGATGGCGAAAATAAAGCGAATTGAAACCGACTATACAAAGCCAAGTAGATTTGAGTAGTTGATCCCAAATCGCTCAAATTCACCATCTGATCTAGTAGGCGTGCTTTTTGGTGCCACTTCACATATAAATGCGTTTTGAAATGATCTTTAGGATCGCCTTTCTTATAGATTGGAAATATAATCGCCTTCTGAAATCCACTCGGAACCCTTCCCTCGTCTAAAATCAAATTATTTGCGGTTGCTACTTTCCATAAAAAGAGGGTGCTTTTCCGTCCTTAAGTTTTTCAACAACTGCAGACAGTTCCTGTGTGGTTATTATTCCATCAAGTAACTCATCTCTAATAAAGGATAGTGCCTAATGAAGATGATCCGCTAGATGTTCCGGCTTTAGTAGGTCTTTAAAGTAGTCCCCTAATTTTGCTGCATCAACTTCTATGGCTTTTTTAAAGGTGTTTCCAATTAGCTTTTTTATTGCGCCCCAGTAAGATTTGCTATCTCTTATTTGACCTAAAGATCGGGCTAAATTTTAATAGAACTGTTCTTTAGACTCTTGGCAAATGGCCTTATATGATATGTTCACTCGCTTGTATAAAACTTAATATTTTGAACCAATAAGAAATTGAAAATCTCAATAGTCCCAAGCTTCTTGAACATTTCATAATTTAGTTATGTTTTCACAACGCTTAATCTCATCTTATCTAAGCCCCGCCCATCAAATATGCATATGCCCAATTACTATGTTTGAATGACGTAGGAAGTTCTTGGAAAATATGCAAATCAAATAGAAGTGGGGTATTTATTTTACATTTTCGGTTTTCCCACACTCAGTCCAGGCGATTATCAGCAATTTCGCCTGCCACACTCTTTCGTTTGAAATGCGATAATTTAATTGTGGCCCCGATGACATATCCACCGCATAGCAAACAACAGCGACCAGTCATGCCGCTAGCTAGCGAGGGCAATCCAGGGCAGGGGTTGGCGATTGCAAAAGTTAAATTAACAATCGTGTTTACATTGGTTTGTAACAAGATTTCACTTAAGGATGTCAGCTTTGGGCCGAGAGTTGCCGGCACCAGGCACTTACCCTGCATCAAAACTGATTACTGTCATCAGGTCGCGGGGTGCAGCTAGATCTCGTACACGGGAGTGTGCGCCGACGCGTGTGCCGACAAATTTGTCTGGTAATGAAAAGGTTTGCGCATCCGCCCTGACATATTGTTTGCCCTGCTTCAACTGCACGGGATTTTCGCGCCTCGGGTTAGCACACGCGACCTAGTCGGGTGGCGGGGCGGGGCGGAGCTGGGAAGCTGGTACTTGGACTGTGACGTAGCTAATTTGCGAGCAAACCAAAACATCAAATAAACATAATTCAATTTTCACAATTGCCCCGTGACTGTTGTTGACAATGCCTGCGGTTTCGAGTGGGTCTGGATGATCCTGGTCCTAGAATGATTTGTTAAATGATCTGTGAAATGTAACTGCATGACTATCTATCTTTTGATCTAATTGCTGTGCGTAGTTTGTGGTCTCGTGGGAAATCCCAACAGGTTGTATGAACCACTATGCTAAGCTCAGATTACCAACAGACGACTCCGCAAAAAGTTGCTTTGCATATGGCTGCAAAAATATGCGTGCATGATGCTGGACTTGGGGGGTAGGGTTAGTCTGTCGCTTTGGTCTGTGCTTCTTTTTGTCAAGAAGTTGGTATAAACATGGCGGCTGCCTGCTGTGCGAAATATAATGGCAAAACGTCAAAAACAGGTGAAGGAAGAACAAAGCAAAACACTGAAAACGAAAGCAGAAATGGTAGGTTAGAAAGGCTGTAGCATGCGCTACACCACAGACATTTTTTGAAGGAACGGAAGCTAATGAAATTTATAGATAATACTATTATAAAATCAAGTCATTGAGAGTATTAGTATAAACAGGATGCATTTTGTTCATAAAAGCTCTTACATATCACTCTTTAATACAAAAATTCTTGAATTAAAACTTCTTCTTAGCTAAAGTAAGAAAAAAGTTTATGTACTTTAATTTTGAATTTTTTTGATATATTTGTAATTACTATTTCTTAACTTAAAAATAAAATATCCCAAAGAATTGTACGATTATTTTTAGCGAAGATACGCAATTTTGAATACATATAATAAAATAAATAAAATTGTCTGCTGTCCAAATTTTCTTCTTCTTTATTGGCCTGATGTTTGCATCACAACCGCTTAACGTTCCCGGCCTCTGCTATAAATGCCCTCCAGACGCTTCTGCTTCGTTCTAGCTGGCACCAGTTGTTCACACCAAGCTTGGAAATGTCTTCCCGCACCTGTTCGTCCCATCTAAGTTGTGGTCGTCCTTTTCTTCTAAAGTCTTTCGCATTCTGTTTGTAGGCCAATGCGATGAAAAATTTCTCGCCAACCCTCAAAACTGCAAAAAAAATTTTGTTAAATTTATAAACAATTTCAAAAACCGTCAAAAACGAAAAATGAAAAAAAAAAAGATTTTTTAAAAACCGATATTTCAGGTTTGGTTAATCGGACAGGTCTCAAGTTGATATTGGTGAAAAGTATCTACTCAAATATACTCAATAATTTTTAATTTGTTTAATAATATTAAGTAGTTGTTGCAAATTATCTATAATTGTGTCGATATCTAATTTCGATTTTTTGTTTACTGAAACAAAAAATTTGGAATATTGGGACCGTTCGATTTGAAAAACAATGACCCATATCCGACTATCATAAGATCTTTACGAATACAATAGCCCTTTGTGTTGGCATATGGGCTTGGACCCTATCACTGTGGCTTTAGACCTGGTAAATCCTCCACAGACCAGATATTTACATTACGACAAATCCTGGAGTAGACCTTTGAGAAAGTCACAAAACTTACCATTTTTTTGTTGATTATAAATCAGCCTTCGACACAACGAATACCAGCAAAATACGTTCCACTTTGCATGATGACGTTGAGAAGCACGCAAAGCTCCCTCAAAATGGGAAAGAACCTCTCCGAACCATTTGATACCAAAAAACGGTTTTAGGCAGGGCGATACCTTATCGCGTGACTTCTTTAATCTGCTGATAGAGTATATACTGCGACAGTGCCCGCATGCCAACATGCCCAAAGCTATGCCTTGCAAAAACAGTACAACAAGCTAGTAATTTGTATAGGATTTAATGAAAAATTTGTAACAACAACCATTGCATACATTGGGGCAGCAATCAAAATTCAATTTTTTATGAAAACGTATACAATTACTAAAAATGGTATATCTTCATTAAAAAATATAGTACAAATGTTTGTCATAATTAATTTCAGAGTTTCAGGAGTAGTACTTTCCGAATATATCAAAGAGTCAAATCAAAATTATAGGTTCCCTACAAAAAGAGTTTAAAAGAATAAAAAATAGGCAAATTAAGTAACTTTAAGCTCAAATTGTTAAAAATGTCGACGTGATGAAGCATTTCTAAAAACAAATTCGTGTTCGGCAGACGAAAATCTTCTAGAATCACCAATAATCCTTCAATGTACTGGCAATAAATTCTAAATTCGTTAACTCATGAAGCTTAAATATCCCTTGCTTACTAATGTGTTTCAAAAATAAAAAAAATTAATGATATCATTTGAGACTTCCAACCTTCTAAAATCATCATCCACTAAAGTTTAAGTTATTCAGTCATTTCCAAATATGAAGAAAATCTTAATATTTATTTTGTATATTTAACAAATTAGTTGCTTTTCTATCTATATTGAGCAAAGCGTGGAGCAAGCCGAGGTTTAACTAGTAAATTTGCAGTTCAGCTTGTGTCCCTGAAAATAAACGTAATTGAAATGAGGTTTTTGTAGTTAGATCAAGAAGTTTCCTTGTATTACTATTAATACTTAATTGAAGTACAAAATTCTTGATGGGATGAAATATCAAATGCAATTTCCTACGTAGTATTTTCTCCACTATATTTTGTTTTATTTTTAAAATTTTGATAATAAAAAATTTTTTTAATCAATAATTTTCACCAAGATTTATATTAAAAAATATCAAAAATGTTTTAAACCAAAATTACTATCGCTTTTCGCTTTCCTTATAAATCTACTGATTTCGGAAAAAGTACTTCACCCTGCACATACCCATAAATGCATACCGTCGTAGCGGACAAATATGCCTCATTTCGTTTCTCCCAGCCTCAGTTGCTGGGGAAAGTCACCCTATACTTGATAAGCTCCGCCCATAGAATTCATTTATTCGGCGAATGGTCTCACAGGATGCTTAGGGGTGGTTAAGAATTTCATACTGACTGGTGGCTGGAGTTGTGGCATTTCCAACTGGATTTTTGTGTGCAACTATAAAAGAGACCAAATTCCCAGGAGATGAACTCATTAAACATTTAAACCTATTGGACAACGGAAGTGCGAAAAATCTAATAAAGTGCGCAAGCGAAGTTAAATTGAGAAGTAAAGGGAGAGAAAAAATGTCGCGTAATCAATTACCAGATTCATCTTCTTCGCCGCCCATTAGGTGAGGTTGAAAAAGTTGACAGAACAGTGACATAATATATTTATATTTTTGTTACAAAACGAAATTATGTCATTATCTTATGTTCACACAAGCAAATAATTTGCCCAAATTTTGATGAACATTATGCAAAATAATTGCGTATGGAACCATACTTACCTATAGTTTTAAGTCCAGCTTAATTTTGCAATAATGGATATTTACCCAAACTGTCATTAAAATTTGGCAAATTATTTGCCTGTGTGAACATAGCTTAAATTGCTAAGTTGCCACAGGCAAATAATTTGACCAAATTTTGATGAATGTAGATTTTGCAGGACTTTAATCTAAAACTATGGTTCCAACAGAAAATAATTTGATCAAATAAAAGCGAAAAGATTACACATTTGGATTATTTAGCCAAACTTTCATTAAAAATTAAGGCAAATCATTTGCTTGTGGGACTTAAGCTTAAGTCTATAAAAATAAAATGTATACGGAAGGCAGAAAAAAGCTTTGCGCCAAAATATTTGTTCCGCCGGAAAATATTTTTTTCGTTAAATTCAATTATTTGTTTGTTGAGGAAGAAGCTCTTTGAAAAGTCTTATGCAATGCATAATGCTACTGATGTGATCTAGTACTAGTGCATAAAAAAAACCATAAGTTTTTATAATCTAAGAAGCTCATTTCTTGGACAACAAATATAATTATAATATATTTCATTATTATATGAATCGAAGATCCATTCCATACGATGTGTGGAAGGTGCAGGTGGGGTTGGCGGATATTTAGAAAACATCTGTATCGGTTTTTGTTTTAGGAGACTGAAAAAGTATTATTTCGATATTGATATTTTGCAGAGATTAAAACCGAAACGAATAACGGTTTGGGTTACGGTTACTGTTTTGGCCGATCGTTTTTTTCCGATTACGGTTTTATTACGGTTGTGAGATATGGTTTACGGTTAGGGTTACGGTTATTAGCCTTATTCTGTTTCGGGTTTCAGTAACGGTTACGGGTACATGTTTAATCATCACGCACCATGTGTTATTAACAAGGTGAAGCGTTAGCCTCTGCTGAGGGCCAATATATGTATGCCTAGGTTCACCTTATTAATTCCACCATGAGCACGCATTCGACAAAGTGAGTCAGAGTTAGACAGAGTGCTACGCAAAAGCCCAAACTGGCAATGGCATTCGCACTTGTGATAGGGAATTGAAAAACGTCCGTCTCAAAATTAAACACAAAGATGTTTCTTTGCTAAACAAAATCCGCAACACACTTCCATTACAAAAAATATTTAATTTACAAACATTTCCGCCTCCGATCTATGAAGCTGGCTGTGGCTATTTATATAACCTGGTATAATCTGGTTTAATGTGCTAATTCAAATCTTCCGATGCGTGTTGGTTTGTCGTTATAGCGGTATGTCTCCAAAATAAAGAACACTGCTTATACCTCCAGCCCCAAACAAAATGCATCCGAAAGTTGTTTCCTGGTCACACTACATTAAATTATCAAACAATTTCCGCTCCGACAAAATTTCCAGCGTCTCAGTACCTAGCTTCTATGCTTTATAACTGCTTAGCACCAATGTATATAAGATACTTTCCAGGCACTTCCTAGTTATGACAGCCCGTTAGCAAAAGTGCGGGGCATAATAAACAAGCAGCCAACTTTATTGAATAAACTCATATTTATGTAAAATGTTCATTGTTTTAGTGGAGGAAAACCCGAAATTAAATGTTTCGCTTACGGTACTGATAACCAGTTTTGTAAATAAAGGTTATACGGTTTTTTTTTCGGTTAAGGTTACGGTTTCGGTTGCAAATTTCAAAGTGTTTTTGGCGGTTATGGGCTACGGTTTCGGTTACGGCTTTAATCTCTGATATTTTGTTGTATTATCGATGTGTTCGATATTTTCAAAAAGCAGGCCTATTGAGCTAATTAAGGTGGCATTTTACTGTATTTAAAAACTACATTCTGCTTGTGTTCAAAATACAGAGATTTCTCTTCTTCCAGATGGCTGCTATGTGTCAGAAAAACTTTCAATTTACTCCTTATTTTTTAGTTATTGCGAAAGGCTAAACGAATTGTGAATTCGGTCCTAAACGTATATTTATAAATTTCACGAAAACATGTAGTTGAAACTAGCAAGTTTTAGCCGGCTTAAGGTCATGTTATGTTTGCACATAATTTTGAAATATCGATATTATTTCTGGCATCCATAGGTTCATTGTTCAATTCCCAGTCAAGCCCGAACAAATTGTTCTGTCTTTTTCTGAAAGAGCAATTAACGAAGTCGGGTGGAGTAAGTAGTTGGTCGTTAAAGTTTTCATGACAGCGATGTCTCTGATACAATGGAATAGTAAATAATAGGGCTTCCTTTTCCGTGCAATCCAAAAAGGATTGTCACTTTCCCTATTTCAAAGCTGCTAAACGTAAAAATCCGCGTATAATTTGAAGACCGTTCCGTACTCATTTTGGAACCTGTTCAAACCATTCTAAGAACGTTTTTGGATCATTTCAAAAACTCATCTTAAGAACAGAATAATAAAATTTTGTAAACAATTTGTTGTTTTTTCAGAACCACGTACAATAAAGCAAAATAGTTTTCTGATATATTTTTGTATTTGCATTTAACTTAAAAATTTAAAACAACAGAAAAAGTTAATTATGTCTATATGGGTTTTTTGGACCTGTTTTTGTCAAACTTTTTTTGGATCTGGCTGGCTTGAGGTCGGTGGAGAGTTACAATTCAATGTAATCAACACAAATCAACAGACATTAATTACAACAACTTGGAATAGCAATTGGTATGTCCGTACAACGATCGCTGTTTCGAAGATAACCACATCTTCTCGTCAGCTCATTTTTGTATTGCATATTCACATTCAAACGACCACTCAGACTCAGGTTTGATTGTGAAGTCAGCAAATAAATTCGGCAACTGGATTATGAACGGTTTTGCTTTTTGCTTACCAATTTGATGTAATTAATTTCTTTTTGCTTATGAGCTCTGTCATTGCAGCGTTATTCGCTGACTTCACAATCAAACCTGAGTCTGAGTGTTTTAAAAATCATAAGCTGTAGAGCTTTAAATTGTTGTTTAAATACGTCCTTAAACATTTAAAACTTTCGCGGTTGGACTAACTGTAGTGATTAAAGAAACAGAAAATTATAACTTAAAAATCTTACTATTATTGCAGTCATATGTACTGTCGATACTATCAATTCAAGTAACAACAAAATACGTTTAAAAAACTTACCAATTTTGCAGTTCGAGCTACTGTAGACACAGTTTATTTTTGCAACAATAAAATACACTAAACTTTTTTACAATTATGCGGTTAGATTTACTGTCGGTACAGTTAGTCCGTAAAGCAACAAAGTATTACGTTCAATTAAATGCTGCAAAAACAAAGTATGAGATGAAAAAGTTAGGTCAGAATTACTATATCTATGGTAAAATTACTTTTGTAAGTGTGATTTAATACAATAACAATATGTTCCAAAATATTTGTATCCTTTTATGATGATAAAAGTTGATAATTGCAAGAACAAAATAAGTGCCAAGAAAATACGTGAAACTTATAATTTCTTCGGTAGATTTAACTATTAGCGCACTTACCAAACAACAACAAAACACATATCGTATCTACACCCCAATTGTTTTTGACTTTTTCGTATATTCAACACTAATCAATTCACTTCCCCTGCCTTTGCAGTCATTTACCCTTTCACAACTTTGACGATGATCTGATCAATGAGCTGCCCTCGTGCATTTATGCGGGTCAGCATCAAAATACCGGCGGAGGTGCTGCCGGTGGCAGTTCTGGTTTGCGTTTAAGTTCAAATAATTTGCGGCACATTCAACAGCATTATTTGCAGCATGGTGGAGGTGAGTCCCAAACTAAGATCCAAACTGAATCCATGCTAACTAAGAACTTGCAGAGAATCTACTTGACTCTTCTACCAACCATTTGACGGTGCATAATTCCAACAGTGCCACGCCCATGATGTGCAATAGTCCCAGTGCCAGTAGCAGTGGTGGAGGCGGTGGTGCCGGAGCTGCAGGAAGTGTTGGTCCCGGCGCAGCTGGCACCTCTAATACAGGCTACGGTTCGGTTTCCACCGCCAGTTACAAGATCCAGCGTCAGCAGGCCAATGTGCGGGAAAGGAAACGCATCCAGAGGTCCGCACCTACTGGGTACACTAAATGGTCTTTTCCATTTTACACATCTTAGCTAGAGCATGCATCACTCCCAGTGCAATCCACTAACAAGCATTTCTTTTTTCTGTTAATTTTCTTTTTTGCGCTCTGCAGTAGCATAAATTCCGCCTTCGATGAGCTACGCGTCCATGTACCCACCTTTCCCTATGAGAAACGATTGAGCAAAATCGACACCCTACGCTTGGCCATCGCCTATATATCCTTGCTGCGTGAGGTACTACAAACCGACTATGATCCCTTGACTTATGTGGAAAAGTGTCTACGCGGTGAGATCAAAGCAGATCGCGCCAATTGGAATACAAGCGGTAAGTGGAAAGAAAACGTTAGTTATTCGTATCAGAAGTTCATGCAAAATTTTCTTCAAGATTTAACTGCCCGTCTCTCCTGGATCAACTGGGAGAACTTGGGTGTACATCCAGGACGAAGAACTTTGCTCACATCTCTGGCTTTGTCATCGGAGCCCATGTGTGGGGCACACTGTGGCATGCCATAAGAAGGCAAATGGAGGGGAATATAACTTTTAACTAGTCACTGAGCTAAGCTCGTGGAAAACCAAAGAGAAAAATGCAATATAGTATTATTTGAACAGTTATAACACAACACTCCCATGGTTGAAAACCTTCTTAATAAAAGATCACTTAAATATTTATACCATAAGATTAGAAACAGCTTCCTAAAGTCTAAATTTATATACTTCTACTTTACTGATATGCATTAATAAATTATGTAGTCGCAAAGCATTAAAACAATTTTAAGTCTACAGCGTTTCACTACGAACTGGGCGAGTGACGAGAATCCCGATAGATCCCGCAAATAACTCATACTGATGTTGAAATTAAAACTAGAAGTCGGGGCAGGCCGGAATTGATTTAGATAGGCTTTTACACTGAGCACATCTAACCATTTGCTATGCCACTATTGTTTTGTAAAAATGTTAAGTAGGTCGGTGTCTAATAGGTAAATGTTACAAAGATCGCAAATTCCCTCATGGTAAATAATTATGATTCAGAATGTTGGATGTTAGATGTGCTCAGTGTAAAAAGTCTATCGGGGGTGCCACAGAAATCTCTAGAGATTTTGACGACGGTTGGTTTGTAAATCTCTCGAAAAATTCGTTGGTGTCACAGAACTTCTAATAATTTCATTTTCTAATTAGAAAATCTAGTTGGAGCACCAGATGTTCCAATTGATGTGCCATCTCTAAAAACAGGGCTGAATCTCTCGCCAAACAATTTCCCTTATTTAAGATGTGGGTTAATTTAATGATTAACTGATATTTTTTATACTCTGTACCGAAGGTACATAGAGTATATTAAGTTTGTGCAAAAGTATGTAACAGGGAGAAGGAATAATTTCCGACCCTATAAAGTATATATATTCTTGATCAGCATCAACAGCCATGTCGATATAGCCATGTCCGTCTGTCTGTCCGTCTGTCCGTCCGTATGAACAAACAGATCTCAGAGATGGTAAGAGATAGAGGTTTGACATGTATGGGACAAATGCTTCTTATACTTGCAGGCAGATCAAGTTTATTTTCAATTTTTGCCACGCCCCCTCCCGCCCCCGCAATTTCGAAAAAATGTCATATCTTCCACAGTTTTGTAGATAGATGATTCGTACCTTCTAGAGATAGTTAGTCATTAGAAATATCTATATATTTGTTTAGATCGGATGAGCGGTTCTCAAGTTATGAGAAAAAAAGTGTAATAAGGACGCCTCCCACGCACACGCAAACAACACCGCATTGCATGCATCAAAGAGAGAGAGAGAAAAACTTAGAGATGAACACAGTGGCAGCGACGCATTCAGCATATACACCGGGTACAGAGTATGTTATAGTCGGGCTTGACCGACTTTCTCACTTGTTTTTGATTGTGTTATATGTTTTATGATGCATTTTTAAATAATAATTAAATTTTAAGTCGCATTCTCCACCAATATAATGCAAAATTTAAAAATATGTTGGCGCCAAACATGAGGTGTTAGGTTCCATCCCTTAATCCGCTATCTGTCATGTAGAGGGCGCCACTTCGACAAAAGGCGCTAGTGAGAAAAGAGCTTTGCAAAATCTCCTAACAAAACATTAGAGGTTTGAAACCAACCAAAAGAAATTTCTGTGGCACCGGGATCGGGAATTTAATACATGCAATCGGAACTGGGGGACTCTTTTTAACTGGCAGAAATGGTAAATGATTTACATTGCCATCTAACACGCACTTCGTATGCCTTTCACTTAGATACAGTCCTACCAGAGCTATAACAATGGATTTCAAAAATAATGCAAGTACTTCAAGAAAGATATTCTTCAATAATAGCAGCTGCCATACTCCCCGATGGCCTTTAATAAACAAGTAAGAAAGTCTGTCAAGCACGACTATAACATACTCTGTACCCGAAAAATTTTTTAATACAGGGTTGTCCATATTCGACGGACCCATCTGGCAACGCCATAACTTTTGACAGAGGTGTCAGATCGCTTAATGACATACCGCGTTTGAAGCGTCAGTCCAAGCAGATTTTTACCATGGAACAATACACGCCACGCGAGCGCTCTGAAATAGTTGAAATTTACATTCAACAGAACAAGTCAATTGTGAAAACTCAACGTGCTTTTAAAAAATTTCACATTTTCACATTTCACATTGAATGGGACCGTAAATAAGCAAAATTGCCGTATTTACGCCACTGAAAATCCTGAGGAGATTCAAGAAGTGCCTCTTCATGACGAAAAAGTCACAGTTTGGTGCGGCGTTAGTGCGAAAACGGTCATTGGGCCGTTTTTCTTCCAAAATGAAAATTGCCATGCTGTTACCATCAACCAGGAGCGTTATCGCGACATGATGACCAATTTTGTGATGCCAATTATTCGTCGAAAGCGTATGAGGCAGTTCTGGTTTCAACAAGACGGCGCTCCACCGCACACAAGTCGCATAACAATCGATTTTCTGAAGAAATTGTTTCCGGGCCGTTTGATGTCGAAAAGTGGTGATTTGGACTGGCCACCGCGTTCGCCCGATTTGACGCCGCCTGACTTCTTCTTGTGGGGATATTTGAAGTCAAGGTTTACGTTAACAAGCCAAGGACCGTAGAAGAGCTCAAGGACAACATTCGTGAAGAAATAGCCGCTATTCCGGCCGAAATGTTGGCGAAATCGATGGAAAATGCTGCAAAAAGGGCACAATACGCCATCAACGCCAGAGGCGGCCATTTGAGAGATATCATATTCAAAAATTGATGTAAACAAATCTACTTGGAACAAATTAAATGATTAAGATTGCCAACCGCCAAATTTTTATTTTTTTCTTTGATTTTTTTAAAAAAAACATGGGTCCGTCGAATATGGGCAACCCTGTATTTTCTAGTGAACAGTATAATGTATTACGTATAATGGTTTTCGCAGGTTTAGGTTGAGCCCAACTTTCTTGCACCAATCAGACGTCACTATCAGTTCCCCTGGACTATTTCCAATAGGATTTCTTCGTATTTTCCTCTCGCAAGGATGACAACCTAACCTAACCTATCCTTGAAATGTTATGCTCCCTCAATGTCTAGGAAGGCTGGCTCTATGCTTCCTTGTCTTCTATTGTTTTCTCGAGCATCTTCCCGAGTTGATACAATACCGTGTCGGTCGAACGGCGAGCTCTGTACGTGTTATGTGTTGGTTGGAGGAGTGCCTCCTTTAGCAGTGTACGTCGTATGCTATTGTCCACCAACTTTTCGATCGATTTCGGTAAAAACGATGTCAAACTAAAGGGTCTGAAGGACTAGGGGTCAGTTTTATCCTTCTTCCCTGCCTTGGGAGTAAAGACTACCCTTGCTCTGCGCCATGTACGTGGGATATACCCAGTAGTGTTGGGTAAAGGTTGTTCTTTTCGCTGAACATGTTCACTTGTTCTTTTTTTCTAAGTGAGTCAACTCACTCAATTCGCTCACTTGTTCAATTGTTCTTGTTCACTTGTTCTTGTTCATTTGTTCTTGTTCACTTGTTCTTGATCTATTGTTCTTGTGTTCTCAGCTAGAGAGAGAAAACAGATGATTACAAGTGTATGTGTGTGTATTGCTGTTTGGCCCCGATCATCTTGCAGATGCCAAGCTCAGTTTGCTCTTCATATTAGCCATCTGCTCTTCGCGTATTTTTGGCAACATGTAGGGCTGGCTTATACACAAAGCTTGTAATCTTTTGTTGGCTTATAAGACCAAATTGCTCGACATTTTCCACCAGGGCAGAATGGTCGTTGTTGTTGTTCTGCTGGACAACTGGTTCTACTGTCGCGGCGTGTTTGCATTTAAGATGCAGAATTAGATTGTTTTGTGATTTGCAATTTAAGGCAACGCTGTAGTATTTACATTTCGCCGTTTTATTCTCTCTAGTCATTCTTATTGGTATCCGGACCGGGGGTTCTGAAGGGCTGGGGGTTTTGAAGGGCTATTCATGGTCGACACATTTATCCGCGGGAATTCTTGGCCAGGACTCTATGTAAGCACGTTCCTTCTTTCGTGTCTTCTATGGACTCGCAGAATTTCCTATAATTCTTTGTCTTGGCTTTCATAATCTCACTATTGTAGGCCTTGCTTGTATTTATGCCAGATGCCAGCCCCTTATATTTGGCTTCATTAAAAGGAATTCGGGTCTTCCTTCTGAGTTTCTCCAAGGAAGGATTCCTCCATGGGGCATCATTTTCATTTCTCGATTTGCTAAGAGCGCAGTTTTCTTCGTAAGCGTCGATTATACTTGCCTTTGGTCCCAAATTACCGTGGAATCTCTAAAATACAGGCCCTTTATTCCCGCACTGCACCAGGGCTCCTGTATTAGAGCTAGTCCTAGGTGTTGTTGGGTGAACGTTCTAGCTAGGACGGCCGAGGCCGCCTTCGCATAATGAACATTCACCTGGACTAGCTTGGTGCTTTTGATGACTGAGGGGGAAGTCATCATTGTGCTGTATCATGTATCTGCCGGAGAGACAGGACTGCTCTCAACGCCTCCGAGCACCATTGTGGCAAGTTCTTTTGAGGACATGATTACTTCTGCATCCTCCACTACCTCCATCTCCTCTACGGGGGATACCCCGTCGAGTTCCTCGTCTTTGACTTCGCCGTCGTCTCATCGCTGCAATCGGAAATGGATTTCTGCGAAGATGATGGGCGTATCCCAACATGCCAGGAAGACTTCCTTCAGTATCGCATCCTCAAGTGCACATAGCTCCCCTTGATTGAGGTTGACCCGAGGGTATTCCTCAGGTACTACGGCTTTGCTTGGGGTGGAAGGGGCACTGAGGGAGAAGTCACTGCCAGTTGCAGCAGCCTCTGCTGCGGCCTTTTCCACGTGTGTGTTCATCGTGGGCTGCTGCCTGTGGGGGTGCTATCCGTTACGTCTTCCGACGTCACGGCTGTGCACTAACGCTTCAGCTTCAGCGTAACAGTTGGCTGCGTTATGTCAGCGCTGCTTATCTTTGGGGCAGGGGTGTGTCGTTGCACCTCTGATGCCCCAGTTCGTGAATCCTTTGCCATCCGGAGGGCTACCTCCGTGACTGAGATATCTCAGGTAACACTTGGTTCGAGAGCCACAGAGGTTCTTTTCTTGTACTTCCATACTGTCGACCACCGGCTATCAACCTAAACTAAATCAAAAATTGGAGAACAAGGCAGAAAAACAAAACTCTCAAATTGCTACAGTTACTAACAAATAGCCATAGTTTTCGTATTTATTTCAAAAAGCATTTTTGTTTAACACATTTTTCTAGTTGATAGTTTGTGTGTTTGTTGTTCGCTGGTAACAAATCAATTCCTCAAATCATATTTCAGGATATATCAGTTTGTAAATAGTGAGTATTGTACGCCATAAGTTGACAAAACCACATTAAGGTAGAGTTTCAGTTTACAGTTTATAGCTTTCAGTTTTTCAGGCGTCAACTATTTTATAGCAATTTAAAAGCATTTGCGTGTTTTGTGTATATTAACTAAAATTTATCTACACACATATACAAGGATATAGCATCTTATCAGTTAAATACTAAAAAATAAATACTTCTTTGATCAACAAGAAAACAATTAAGAACACAAAAAGTTTGTTTGTTTGTTTGGGGCTTTTGGACTTTGGATGAAACGTAGACTAAATGCGCTATATAATATTTGTCTATATGCGGAAGATATCATCTATAAATTTTGGCTACTACTACACACATACATATACACATGTACATTGGTAATGTGGTTAAGTTTTTGGTATCATATTTTGATTTTGGTTTTTTGCTAATACTCGAAATGCATTGGCTACAATGAGGCAATATTTTTTTGAATAAAAATACACATACATAAAAACATTACATAAATATGGTAGACACACACACATTTAAACTACGTTTCTAATAATTGAATTTTTCGATTGCTTCTCCAATTGGTTTTCCATATTTGGTTTGATCCTGGTTCCAACTTAGTTATTGGTATTTAATACAGCCACTTTGCGTAAGCTCTCCAGCTCACTACGTTTCAAACGCAACGCAAACATGGCCTCCACAAAGCTATGACAGTCCGTGACAATGCTATCCTGTATCATAATGTCGCGAAATAGATTAGCCAGCGCAGCAATATCATCACACTCCAAGATGGCGTTTTTGTGAGTGACGAACATGGCCAAAGCGGCGCGAAAGACAATTTTATAGCCCTCGGCAAAAACGCAATCCCATATTCTTAAAACCGTCTCCACGGGTAGAACCTCAGCGAAAATACAAATGAACCATTTGCTGGCTATCACTGGATATGGCAAACCTGGAAAAAGAAGTGTTCAGATAAAGTTGATGATTGCGAACATCTTTAGCCCACTTACCCAAGTTGTCCACATGCCGATTCACCGCTGGAACTCTTCTAATCACTAGCTCTCTGAATACCGCCAGATCCCTTAACAAATTTGCCATATTATGCGAATGATATTGCGGCACAATGTTCTCAACAATATGCTTGAGCAGCCAAAACGATTTCTCCTCATCATTTGTCACAATCAACAACAAGCCGGCTATATAGTTCAGACCCTGGCAATAGCCCACATCCCGATTATGATGTGCATAGGCAATTAGTATATTATAGAGACTGTCCTTTTTCGTATCGAAATAGATATTGTCGGGAAATGTACGAGGTAGATCGATTGAAATGGAATCGCTGATTTCCTTATTGAAATGCTCCAATTCCAATAAACTTTTATAGAGTCTGGGGTTAAGCTTCTGTGCGGCAGCAGCGCCAGAAATTTTCATCCATACATCGGGACGGTAGGGCCCAGGTATGCCCTTGCGTATGTAACGCTTTAACTTAGCATCAATATTGCTGAGATCAAAATCCTGTTGCAGTATAGCCTCCCATTTGATGCGACGACGAGTTAAAGTTTTTAAATAACCATCCATAAATTTCGAATAGTTATTGTAATCAAAGTTATTGCCACGTTTGAAGCCATACTCGTCGACATCACTAAAAGAGAGAAGAAAATAGATATATAAAATATACGTTTATACGGGGTGTCACAGAAATCTCTAGAGATTTTGGCCTTGGTTGGTTTGCAAAACGCTTGAAAAATCCGTCGGTGTCCCAGAACTTCAAGAGATTTCGTTTTCTTATATGAAAATCGAGTTGGAAGGTTTGTGTCCATGCTAATGGGACATTTCTATCCAATCTGTTAACTGGGTTGCCCTTTCCTACAAAAAAAATTTCCCATCTTCTAGTTATCAGTTAATTTGATGTTTAAATGCAATTTTTTGATTGTGTCGTATGTTTTATGATGCATTTTTAAATTATAATTCAAATTTAAGTCATATTCTCCAAAAAAATAAGATGCAAAATTTAAAAAAATATTTTTGCGCCAATCATATAATATAACTTGACAACTCTAAGCCCTTGCTGGTGCCAATGTTGGTACACAGATGGCGACTCCATAACTTGAGGGCGCTGTGGTTGGCAGGTTTTAATTGTTAAGCAGCATTAGGAGAGTTTTTATTAAAACACAAATTTTAATATTAAAACAAATAAAATATTTAATTAATTTGATGCAACCTATCCAGAAAAATAGTGTTGTTCACATTTCCAAAACAAATTTTGCATATCGAAATTGTTTGGTTGGTGAATTTAGCTAAATCTCCCAACAAAACACGAGAGATTTGAAATTAACCGAAAGAGATTTCTGTGACACCGAGAATTGGTTTTGGGTTGGAATTTGGTTGGAAGAGATTTTTTTGACACCGGGGGTAAAGTGGGAATATTTTTTTCAACAATCTTGTGAAGAGTCCTTATTGTAATAAATTGGTCCACTCGTGGGCCTAACGCAATTTCAAACTGAAAAAAAAAATTTTTTTAAAACCCCAAAACTTCACCCAAAAAAAAAAAATGAAGTACTTTTGAAATATCTCTCAAACAGATAGAGTGATTTATTTTTTTGAGTATATCCAGCGGCGCAGAGCTCAACGTGTTCTGTGGAAAATATGCATTACGACTGTCGAAAATGTAATACACTACAATCGCTGATTTTCGTTAAAGATATTGTAATCGAAAACACGCAGACTGCCAACATTCTGCATTACAATTTTAAAAATAATGTACGCATTCGTAGTGGGAATACGATGACAGTTCGACTCTGGCATACATCCTTTATTACTAGTAATGCAGGCTGTGCGCAGCCCGTTTACAAAGCGGCCATGCCTATGGCAAAGTAATGCAGATTGTATGGGAGTATTTCCTTCATACTGATGGCAAAGTAACGCAGGAGTAACCCATTTTGTAATGGCAATTTGCGCCGCTGGGTAAGTGTTTCGCTCAGTGACTTATTTTTCGAGTGTAAGTGTTTATCTCAGTGAGAAACACATATTTCTGTTATGTGTTACTCAATAACACATATTATTGTGAGAAAAATATAAGTGTCTTATTACTCAAAGTCTGTGGAACAGACATTTTCAACACTAAATTTCATTTACAGCGATAAGGGCATAAAATTAAACACCGAAAACTTTAATTCTGAAATGTAGTTTCTTGCCGCGGCTATAGCTTAGTGCTCGCCAGAGGTCTTTGCAAGAAATTTGTAAAGGAAGTTTGACCTTGTGGGTGGAAAGGGCTGGAAATCATATAAGGATCAATACATAATCGAAGTTCACAGCTACAGGATCTCTATGGTAATACAAGTGCCTAAGAAACTGCTTTTCAAAACCTCAAACGACCACACCCAATCAACAATGCGAATGCATTTAACAGTCATTATAAAATGGCGCTTACACCCCGAAGAAATGCAAGTTTTATATATCACATAACTTTATAGCCGTGATAATGATAATACTCAACCGCTATAAATACCATGGATGACAAATGGTAAAGAATATAGTCAAAATTATAAAGATTGTTTCAAACCACTTTCTGCGTATGACAAATCTTCTAATCGCTTAAAAATACCAAAGAGGACCAAAAATAGTAATAACGCCAAATACACTCTACTCTCAACCAAGATAAGAGACCTCCACGGACCATGGGAATAAAACCACAAAACACTTAAAAAAAGCTTTTCAAGACCACAAATGACATCACATAACTACAAAAATATGATTACGACAATACTAAACCGCGATATATACCAGGGATGACCATGTTTCCACTGATCTAAGAGCTATTTTTTTTGGCAACAGTCGTCATTCTGAAGTTTAAGAAAATTGTCTCGCTTTGAGGCGCCGACACGCGCAAGCATAAGTCGCAACAAGTGTAATTGCATTACGTAATAGTAAGTTGCAACAACAAAATTCATGCTAATTGACGCATGGCGCGAGCCCTAATGGGCAGCATAATACAACGAAATCAAGACAGAAGAAGTTACTGAGTTCTGCAAATCTCGCGTTTTCAAGACCCGATTGTTGTCAGTCTGCAAGATGTAACCAAATTATACGACATATTTCAAATTTTGCGGCTGGAGACAAAGATTTGGTTTCAAACAATTTTTTTATATATCTGCTAACAATTCAATGAATTTGTAATCAAATGCCGTGTGGGTCTCGTTTGTTATCCGACGAGGAAAGGGAAGGATAAGAGCCTACAACGATGTTGGCTTTAATGTAAGGAAAAGCGCGGAAAATCGGTCAAACACGTTGTGTTATCACCAAATTTTTGAACAACCGGATGAATATGGTGTGAAGCAAGCTCTGGAAGAAAACCCCAAGCTGTTTGACGCGAAAAAGTTGATAATATTAAAGTAGCAAGTGATAGCTTCGTGCTCCAACTTGCCCCATGTTGCAATAAGCCTGTGTACGGATGATGTGGGGGACGCTGCAACAGCGGAGTGCATTGTCAGAGGAGTCTAAAAAGGTTTCGTTCTTAAAGCCGCGCCACAAAACAGCACAACTTCAATTGGTGGAAAGAAAACTAGGAGAGAAATGGGCCTCGAATAAAGTTTAGAATTGTTTAAATAGCTTTGTTCAATATGTAAATTAGATAATATTTTGAAGAAAAAAAGTTGGTCTGGCGGACCAAATGGGTTTAGACTATTGGAAGATTTGGTAAGGATCCGCTTATGTTTTCAAACGCCAACGAAGGCGGATCCGAATGGATTTGGGAGCCTTTAGGGTTGGAACGCTTGATTGTGGTTACAAGCTGCAGGATAAACAGGGAGAAACAAAAAGTAGTGAGGAGCGTCTTTGCAATTTTTGAAAAAATAGGGAAAGAGAGTTGTTCCGCAAGATAATGCACTATTAAAGAGAAGAGAACCCTGCGCTTTATAAGTGATCACCATAGTAAATGTTTTGGATTTGGACTGCACGCTCCCCTACTTAAATCCAATTCGAGAACATTGTAGGTATCTAAGCCAGGCGTGTTTACGCAAATAACAACAAATTTGAGAATGTCGAAAGCCTTAAAAGCGAAATTTTGGCTCAATGATCTCTTTTAGACCAAAATTTACTTACAAATTTGTTTAATTCAATGCCTAAAAGACTTTTCGAGGTAGAAAAGGCTCAAGGTGGCTCTATTGCTTATTTAATAGTGTTTGTTATACTATTCTAAGAATAAACTGTTAACTAAACCAACAAATTGAAATATGTCGTACAATTTTGATACACTTGCAGACATGACAAAAATCGAACTTTTTGCTTTTTTAACCGCTACTTGAATACGCGAGATGCAAAAGAGATAAGAATATAGATTTTAAGCAGAATTCATTAAGCTTTATTTTGCATACTTGATTTCGTTGTATTATGTTCATTCTCTACGAGGGTCGAAACTAAAATTTTCAAGGGGGGTTTATTGGGGGGGGAGTGTATAAAACATTGTTCCCAATCACACTAAGTAAATTATCATTACATAACTAATAGAGAAATTTCACTTATCTTATTAATTCCGTTTGTAATACTATAACTGTTATCAAAACACTTTGAACAACACAACTAAAGAAAAGATTTAAACGCGAATATACAACTATTGGACTGAAACAATCAAATTGAATCTAAAGGCAAATATTTTTTATCATTTAGTACTTCCTTATTTTTATTGAATAAAAAAAAAAAATTTTTTAAATGAACGTAGTCTTCTGTAAAAAAATTTTTTTCAACGAGCGCTTCAAAAATGGCATATTTTTATAATGCTTCTTGAACGTTGGGAAAACGTTTTAAGTACGAAAAAAATACTGTGATGGGCGGTAAAGCTGATCTTTTAAAATACTGATGAAGAAAAAAGCAAAATAATGGTTTTAAAGGAGTAAATTCTTACGTACAAGCAAATTGCTACAAAAAATTGGAATAAGTTAAAGTGTTGTATGCAATTTTCTTGAAAACCCATCAAATTATGGACATAACATGAAAGTCCGCACCAAATAAACATTTTCACGTACTGCAGAGCACCGAATTGTTCAAAAAGCTTCATATTTACACCGTTCAGCTTCAAAAAATCGTTAAACATTACAATTAAACGCTAGTATCGATACGGTACGGAGAGTTATCCATAAAGCTGAATATCTAAGAAGAATAAAACTAAAATAAAACCAACCACTTAATACCCAACGTAAAGATTCTCGTCAAGTTTTTGCTCGAAATTATATGATTTGACATGTCCCATATTATCAGATGGTACGCCACACCATAAAACATTTCTCACGGCTATGGTGACGAGACAGAAAGAAGAAAAACCATAATTTCCATACAAGTTGAAGCGTTTCTTAACTGAAAACTCCACGGTATGCCATTCCTTCTTTCGAGTCATATAATTTCGGGGAAAAACTTGACGAGGATCGGGGATGAAGGTGGGTTTTTTTAGTCTTAATCTTCTTAGATATTCAGCTTTATGGATAATTACCGTATCGATACATGTTGTAATTGTAATTTTAAATGATTTTTCGAAGCTGAACAGGGAAAATTAAGGCTTTTTGAACAATTCGCTGCTCTGCAGTACATGAAAATGTTTTTTATGGTGATTTCATTCAAATTGGTGGTGGTTATTTCCATAATTCTATGGGTTTTTAAGAAAATTGCATACAACACTTTAACTTATTCCAATTTTTTGTAGCAATTTGCTTGTACGTAAGAATTCACTTCTTTAAAAACATTATTTTGCTTTTTTCTTGTACAGCCTGTATGAAGATAATCGCTTTTCTGTTTGGGACGGATGTGAGCTCTCGGCCGGGTTCCCAAACAACACCGGAGTAAAACAAGGATGTCTCCTCAGCCCACTCTTGTTTTCATTATATATTGACGACATATCATCGTTCCTGCCCGGAGGAGTTGATGTTAATGGTTGCAACATAAAGACCTTGATGTATGCTGATGACATGGCGTTACTGGCTGATTCCCCTGAAATGCTCCAGAGCATGATAAATGAGCTATACGACTACTGTAAACTGTGGAGTCTACAGATAAACGTGCAGAAGACAAAGGTACTGGTTATAAAAAGACGGACGTGGGCGAACGCCTAAAGCCGATAAATGGTTTTTAAATGATGCCGAGCTGGAGACTGTAACTATGTTTAAATACCTGGGTGTCACTTTTAACAGGAAACATGAATTTTAGGCCTCACCTCCAAGAGAAATTACTGGACTCGAAGAAAGCGATAAACTGCTCATGGAAAAACTTTTTTTGGGAAACCGCTTATCCTGGCAAGCACAAAATTTCGACTGTTTGAAGCTGCGGTTAGGTCTGTGATGTGCTATGCGTCGCAACTATGGGGATGTACCCAGTATGAAGAAGTTGAGCGACTTCAAAGGATGTTTGTTAAACGGATCTTTAAACTGGCCTGCCAACTCTGCACCTGTACTGTCTTCAAACGTACTTCAAATACACCCGTAAGATCTTTGATATGCCCAGCGAAAGACTGCCCAGAATTGTAGCAGACATGATGTTAGCTAGCAAAACGCAAGTGTTCGAGAAATGGCAAGCCACAGCTTCTACTTGCAGTGTCGATATCAACCTCGATTGTCCTGAGTCTTGGGAAGCCTCACATAAGCTGATCCTGGAGAACATCGAGTTACGGGAAAGAGAAAATTTCAAATATCTGGCGTCCCCAAGTGAGTCAAGAAAAATTTACAAAAGCTTGAACCACAACCTTGGAACTCTGAACTACTTTCAAGACCACTTTGGCATCCAAACGATCTCCACTATATGCCGTGCTCGTTGCGAGATGCTAAATCTGAATTACAGGCCGCACGTAAGCTCCATCAATACTGGCTGTACACTCTGCAACCTCCGTGCAACTGAGAATGTTGCGCATTTGATGGGGGTTGGTCAATCTTGGGAGTTTAGCAAGATTTTACCTAAACAAACCTGCACTATCGGAAACCGCGATTGTAAGCTGGTTGAATGGAGAGAACTGGGAGATACTGTCTTCGTTTTTGCAACATGCCCTGAAATATCGCCTTGCTATCTTAACCGAATACTTATAACTAGTCAATAACCGAAATGTCACTTCTTGCCGTTAAATTTGTTTTTAAAATTTTGTTTTTAAATTTGCAACTCGGTTTTCTTCCATCCATAGTTTTATATTGTCAGTGTGCTGTCTAAAAATTAAGAAAAATGTACTATAGTTTATTACGATAAGTTATGGCTGATGGCAGTGGCGTAGATAGCTTTTTGCAATGGGGGGTGATGAATTTCTGAACTTTATTTCCTAGTCTAGTATTCCGACCTTCTATCAGAAAATTAAATCTATGGTTTATTTTTAAAGGAATTTTGAAAAGTGCAGGTTTTGTATAATACAAAAGTATGTACAAGCTTTTCGTCAAATGTTAAATAAATAATGAAAAATAAATATATTGAAACGACTTGCTCTAAGAATATTAGGTAATTAATTGCCTAATATAAGTCACCCTTAGCTCAAAAAATTCCTTTGATGGACCGCGAACTATCAAGAATTAACATGCAATAAAGTTTTGGCGATCAGCCATGGTTTCTTTTTAAATCTTTATCTTTATAACAAAATTTAAAAATTTTAATTTGAACTCAAATGCATTTTATTAGGGTTGTCGAAATGTCGATATTGAATACATTTTGACGATATTTTTATGAATACTTTTTTTTGGTTTTTTGACAAAAAGGATGGTTTCTTAAGGGCATTCTCTTGAATATTAGTGGCATCAGTAATACTAGTAATATCCTAAAGAATGCCTTCAGAAAACCCCCATTTTTGTGGCCGAAACTAACAAAAATACACACCAAAAATTTATTCAACTTCAAATTCGATATCGATATTTCGACATCCCTACTTTTTATAGTCTAAAAAATTTTTTAAGTGCGGGGCAGACTGAGTGGTCATAAAAAGGATAATTCATAAAATAATTTCTGGTTAAAATGGGTTTTCCAAAAACTCACAAAATGATCTAGCGGGATGTAATGAGCGAACTGCCACGTTTAACCGCAGAAAAGAGCAATATTTCAAAAAAATTTACAAATTCCGTTTCCACAATTTTTGTCAAATATTTCCAAAATTTTTCAACTAATGTTGTCAAGGGGAAAAATAATTTTGGAGCAAATTTAAAGTATGGGAAAAAAAGCGCCGCAGTCCAAAATTTCAAATCGATACATTTTAAACACAATCCGCTAAAACTATAAACATTCAATTCGTATTAACTTCCCACAGGAAAATATTTTGCGCATTTTTTAAAAAAATTTTAAAAAAATTTGGGAATTTTTTCAAATTTGATCCACTTATTTACGTAGGAAACAATAATTTGTGAGTTTAGCTGACTCTAGGTCGGAAAAAGTTGCGCTTGTTCACAACTGTAAACAACATATGCATTACACATCAAGAAGAGCTGGTTGCCTATACGGTACCGTTTCATCATCCTCCCAAGGAAACAATAGTTTTAGATTTAAGTCATGCAAAATCTGCGATCACGGCTATTTAGCCAAGCTTTCGTCAAAATTTGGGCATATTATTTGCTTGTGAGACCTAAGCTAGGAAAATGAGAATGGAATTAAATTTTGTTGTTAAAGCCCCGTACGCAGAAAGACAGAAACATCCTCTCGTCAGTATTTCAAAAATTTGGAAATACCTTGGCTTTGCTTTGATGCTCATGTGCAGTCAGAAAGTGTTTCTGTCTATGTAAAATACTGTGACGTCTGTCGTTCTGCGCACTAGGCTTAAGTCATCACAAAATTGTTACTTTTATTATTTATTTGACATCGGATGAATAGCATAAATTTCCAATTTCAATTAAAAAGAAAACATATTTGTACCAAACATGTACCCTGGTATTTTTTTTCATAAAAATTCTTTAAAAATCGCGATCTATCGAAGGAAATTTTTTAACAAGTTTCTGAAATTAGTATTCTTAGTATAACCTTATCTTATTTATTAAATTATTTATTTTAAAAAATCTGGTCAAGTTTTAATCTAATTATTTGCTTTGTTCATCTTCGATTTCTGTCGTCCTTCCGATTCGACAACTCAATGGGGGATTAACTAACTTACCCCCCCCTCTTCGCCGCTACTGGCAGATGTAAAACCACCCATTTTTTGTTTAACAAAATATACTACTACTACTACAAACTACTATTTCTTCTTCATTTGTTGGTGCACCGCCCCCTTGTGACTCCCCAATTTGTTGGGCCCTGCGGTACGCTTGAGTGGACAGTGCCGGCTAACTCAGCGCTTCAGGAGTCCACACGCACACACAAACAAAACAAACATACGATCCACAACTCACATACACAGATCACACGTTTGACAACACTCACGCTGCCTCGTATTTAAATTTAAATTTGAAATCAAATTTGAATTTTAGACAACTTTAACATTGACAGACGCTCCGACCCTGACTCCCTACTTCGCGATCCCGTATCGCCGTCCGATGCCCAACTCCCCAGTGGTCGAGGTTTCGATGTTCTACCTCTGACACCCCCACCCATCCTTGCAGCTGGTTGGCGTTCATATAGATGCTGCCCCTTACGCAGACGACCAAATGTCCTACTACTTCAGCCCAGTCAGCTCATTCCTCCCCTCTCCAAATGACTTATTTACACGTTCTCCATTATGATTTTACAGGATTTACAAAAATTTATTGAACGATACCTTAAACATTTCGTTACAGTTTTTAACTCGCTCACGAGACGTACACCAAACGTACAGGGCAAATTATTGGAAACATAAGGAGGACATTTAAATAAAAAAAATATATGTGTGGGTCACCAAAAACAACAAAAAAAACCCCAATCGGTTCCTACCTATGAGCTCATAAATAGCAACTTCGACAAACACATTTTATTTGAATTTTCCATCTATGTAGGTGCAAGACCCGAGAGCGACATTAACCGGTTTGAATTTAAATATTAATCAATAAAATTGAACAAGTGAACAAATTAAAATAAAGGCATATAAAAATTTAAGGAAATAAATAAATAAACATGCGAATAAATATGGAAATAAATAAGTAAATAAATGGGTAAAATAAATATAAAAAATAAAAGAACGAATATGCTTATAACTAAGGACAGACTGACAGAAAAATATAATAAAAAAAAATATGGCGGGACAAAAAAAAATGGCTGAAGCCTTTCTGGCTCCCGTTGCCGCCCCTAGGTGGGCGTGTCGGTTATCCCCGGCCCTCAAAAAAAAACAAGCAGTGGAGTCGCTGTATTCAGCTGGTTATCTTCCCCTCCGTTGGTCAGAATTGGGGCTCACCGCCCTGGCCGCGGTCTAAGATATGATTTCGAGGTTATCAGGCTGGGGACTCCCTTTTTGGTTTACACGGATGAATCTGAGGAGCCGGCGCACAGCCACTCGTACAACTCGGCTGCTTCCGCCGGTGCAGGTATGGTCGGGCCTAAGAAGACACTGGTTATACGTCTGACCAGGCCCGATTAACCACTCACTCACCCCACAGGTATGCCCAATCCAGCTTCCTGACTGCGTGTGGATCCGTTTAAGGTGGGAGCACAATTTTATTTTTATTTTTAATTTGAAGCAATCGCAACCTCAAACGGATTGCACTAATTTCGATTGGGTTGCGACACACAATGATTTGATTTAAAAAAAAATCAAATAGAAAAATTTAAAAGTCGACACCACTTGCACTTGCAGCCATCGGCCAATTCTTTTTCATTTGAAAAGTTGAGCGGCCTCTTCTGACTTATCGGTCCATCCTCACATTCGTAGCCATGCCCTTCATTCGACCGTTGAGATCCTCCACCCCCCTGATCATGCTTCTAATTCTTCCTTTCACAACACAGACCCTTCCCCTTAAACGGCTCTGTTAACCCCTCGATACCTGCCAATGTGCGATAATTTGATCGATAACTCGGGCCATAACACCGCACTGAAATTTTGTTGTCGCCCGACGAGCCAAATTGCCAGTGAAAAAGTGGCCCAGGATGGCGGATTATGCAAGGATCCTCCCCACCCAGCTTCAGGGGAGTCTAACGAGATGTCCAGGAACCGAGGATCATGCGAGCAGGGCCCAACTTTACTGTACCGCGCCCAACGAGGGAAATCGCCCACGCTAGCATACAACCCAGTTGACAAGGTGACTAGTCTCAGTTCGCCAAGGAAAACCATTCGATATTGGGGCAAAGGTGTGCTATTGGCAGGTGAGTACGTGAATTATCTGTTATGCTAATTCATCACATCATGTTTTCCCGCAGGTTTGTCTCCTCACTCCTCTCGCCATTTCTCTTCTCCCTAGTGGTGTGCACGCGTAGGTCTTCATGTTGCTCCGTCTCGCCTTATTGCTTCAGGTCCTTCGCGTGAAATACTCCTCCCGGTCTCCCATTCATCGTCTCAACTTCGTACATGTTGTTGCCAATGGCAGCTTTTATTCTGCATTTTACATATTTGCGAGCAAATTTGGCGTTGAAACATTGTCCGAAATTGCTTAGCACGAAATTTCTTCTGAACACCTCTTGACCGGGCATAAATTTCACATCTCGGGCTCTCCGGTTGTATGAGTTAGAGCTTTTCAAATAGGCGTCGTGCAAATTGGTCTTGATCTGCTCCCTCAGAACAGCCATTCGGTCTTCTCGCTGTAGTAGTCTCAGCTCGTTGTCGTCTAGTGAGTTTAGCTTTCGGGCCAACTGGTAATCCGACCCACTCGTGAACATGTGTTGCCCAAACAATGCGAAATACGGTGTCACACCCGTAGCCTGGTGTAGTGCTCCTCTGAGCGCGCACTCGATTTCCGCCAGATGTATGTCCCAGTCCCGGTGGTCGTCCTTTAGATAGGCCCTTATTGCATTCAAAACCGATTGATTGACACGTTCAGCTGCGTTTGACTGCGGCGAATACAGCGCCGTCCTTACGTGCTTGATCCGGAAGTTATCCGTCATTTGGTTAAAATGCTTGGAAAGGAATTGTGGCCCGTTGTCGCTGTGCAAAATTTCAGGAACTCCAAATTTGTAAAATATTTCCTGTGTCAGAAATTTTACAACTCCCGCAGCCGTTGCCTTGCTCATAGCTTTTAGAAAGCAGAACTTGCTAAAGTGGTCCACGACGACTAGGACATATGCGTGACCTCCTCGCGACCTCGGATATTTGCCCAAGAAGTCGATGTATATCTTCTGGAAAGGCCTATATGTCACTGTTTCCGCTCCTATACTCGGTTTTGGGCCGGAATTAGTGGACTTGCATTCCTTACATACCACGCATTTTCCCACAAAATGCTTGACTTGCGCAACCATGCCGGGCCAGTGGAATCTTTGACGTAACAGCGCCAGCGTTTTGGCTATTCCACCATGAGCTCGTGTTGTCGGTGCATGGGCTTCGTCGATGAGCGTCGCGGTCAGCCCAGGTGGAACCCACAATTTCCAGTCGTTCTCTTCCAGTTCCGGGTGTCCGCTGCAGAAATTGGTCCTCTTAAACACATATCCGTCGACTGTCTTTAGATCTGGAAGTCGGTCTTTGTTTGTTTCCACATGTTCGCACAGTTCGCGGTATTCGTCGCTCTCGAACTCGGTGGTCTCAAATCCGATCATTTTTTCTACCTCCAACGCTTCGACCATACGCGACAGTGTGTCCGCCACCACGTTTTCGGACCCCTTCCTGTGCTCGATTTTAAAATCGTATGCTTGGAGTTTAAGTGACCATCTGGCTAGCCGGCCGCTTAGGTCCCGCAACGACATAAGCCACTTTAGGCTCGAGTGGTCAGTTATGACGGTGAAAGGCATAAGTTCGATATATGGCCTGAATCTTTTAATTGCCAGTACCGCGGCTAGGCATTCCTTCTCCGTCACACTGTAGTTTCGTTGGCATTTGTTAAGCTTTTGTGAAAAAAAGGCAACCGGTCGTTCTGCGCCATCATCTTCCCGTTGGAACAGCACGGCTCCCACACCCGAGTCCGAGGCGTCACATTGTACGAAAAATCTTTTTTCGAAAACTGGGTGCATCAGAACCGGAGCGGTAGCAAGGGCTGTCTTCAGACTTTCGACGGATTGTTTGGCCTCTTCTGTCATTTTAAACTTTTTCCCTTTTTTTAACGTGTCCGTAAGCGGAGCTGCTATCTCAGCAAAATTTCGGATAAACCTGCGATACCAGCCTGCAGTACCCAAAAAGCTTCTCACCTCCCGTGGACTTCGCGGTATAGCCAATTTCTGAACGGCTTCGACCTTTCCTGGATCGGTGCGCAATCGCCCTTCGCCTATAATGTAGCCCAAATATCTCAATTCCTTGAAACAGAAATGTGACTTCTGAAGTCCGATAGTTAGGCCAGCAGACCGCAGACTTGTGGCCACTTCTTTGAGCGTACTTATGTGAGTTTCAAAGTCCGGTGAAACCACAAGTAAATCGTCCAGATAGACAAACACTTGCTCCCTCAATCTCTGAGATAAAACCTTGTCCATCAGCCGGCAAAGTCGCTGCCCCGCATTGCATAACCCGAACGGCATAACAGCGAATTGATATAAGGGCCGCCCTGGGACGGTAAACGCGGTAAGCGGCTTACTTTCTTCGTCCAGCTGTACCTGCCAATATGCGTACTTTAGATCCACGCTGCTGATAAATACGGTTGACTCGATTCGACTTATGATGCCTTCTATATTCTGAAGGGGGTATGCGTCTTTTACTGTCGCTTTGTTCAGTTTCCTTGCATCAATGCACAGACGATTTTTCTCAGCTTTTCGCACCAATGTAACAGTGTTGCTCCAGGCACTCTCGCTTTCTTCAATCACGCCTAGCTCAAGCATCTTGTCCAGCTCTTGGTAGATGAGCGACTGAACCGCTGGGGAAACCGGATAATGCCTTTCCTTTACGGGAACAGCCCCGCTTACCAGTTCAATACGATGTTGCATTACCTGGGTTCGTCCCAAACCGTGTTCTTCAAATGTGAGAAACTGTGCCTTTACGGAATCTAGTTCTCGTTGTTGATCCTCGGTCAGGACGTGTGACTTAGGCTGTTCCTCACTGTCATTAGGAGTTGGTATTGATTTCAGATCGACAGTTTCGGTTGCAAAGATTTTTGGACAAATCCCGAACGCTTGCCAGAAGTCTACCCCCAAATACATCTCCTGATCAAGATCAGGACAAAGATAAAAGAGAATTTGTCTTGTTTGGTCTAAATAAGTGACTGGAACTTTTATTTTTCCCATGATTGTTTGAGAGGACCCATTCGCGGTTCGGACTTTAGCATAACATGGCTGCCAATCGGTTTTTAAAGCTTCTAACACCCTTTTGCAATTTTTCCCCAGCAGGCTAACTGAAGCGCCCGAGTCCAAAAGCCCTCGAATAGTACAGTTTGATATCCGGACAGAGGCATATGGGCGAGGGTCATCTCCGCTGAATTTTGTCTTGTCCAGTTCCGCAACCGTTTTCTGCAGCATGTGTCTCTCCAGTTTCCGCCTTTTAAAACGTTCCCTTGCCTTGACGATCCGCCTACTCGCTATGGTCATCCCTCCCAGCTGGTGTTCTCCAAATATTCTCTGCCGTGCCTCCTTGTATCGCCTTACTCGTTCCTCCAACGTCACTATCGTCCGCCCGTAGTCGGTTGACTGAACCGGCTCCCTCTGCGAAATCTGAGTTTGATTTGGTTTTAGGATCGATATTGATGGGCTTTTGATTCTTCCACAGGCTCCTTCGCGGAGCGCAGCTCGCCCATCCCGGCGGCGCTCCGGCGACCGTTTCCCTGTCGACAGTTGGGGCATTTCGGTGTTACGGTGTTTGCTAAACCGCATTTGTAGCAAAAAATGATTCTTTGTGGCGATTCGCACTCCATGTACACGTGGCCAGGCTTAAGGCAATTCCAGCATGTGGCGGACTTCCGCTTATCGGCTCCAGACTCTCGGAGGGCTTCCACAGACACATCTGGATGAACTTCTGGAACCTCTATAACGTCCTCCACCTCGATCGGAGATTGATTTAACATTGCCTCTAGACGGTATCCTCGTTCAGGTCGAGTACGCTGTCGGGGAACAATGGCCAGTCTCTCGAAATCTTCTTTAAACGCCTTCTCTGCCTCTTTACACTCGTCGCGCAGATGTTCCAGTGAATAGGATGACAAAGGATACACTATGTGTTTGAGCGGGTCGAGAAGGTTTCGTTTGACTGTTTTGATCATCCACGTCTCCGGTACGCCAGTGCTAATTCCATTTCCTGGCTATATCGTATAGCTGCTATATAAAAACTGGCAGAAATATATCATGTCTATGGGTATATAAACTTCGGTCGAGACGAAGTTAGCTTTCCTCTATATTTATATGTTCAAGCGAAACCTTGGGTTTGGGGTTTCAGAAACTGGTCCGCGTTTGCAACGGGTTTGAACCCCTGACCGAACTTTCTGCAAAATTCTTAGATGTTTGCAGCCTGATTGTTAGTGTTTTCACCCACTTCGCGGTCAAATTTTTCAAATTTAATTTCATAGCGCGCTTACAAACCTTCGTCTAGTGCAACCAAGATCCTAGTAGTATATGGCCCGTGGGTTGATATCCATCATTCAGTCGGGCGGAGAGATTTTAATGTATACATAAGCATGTGCTGCATATTTATTGAAGATCTTTCCGGCTTTTGCCCCACAAGTTCTAGTTTAACCTCCAATTAGTTATGAATGTTGCATTTTTTTAATCCTTCTTTAATTAGTTTTTGATTTTATTTTCCCAAATATTTTCTATTTTATTGGTGTGTTTCCGTTTCCAGTAGTTATTTCTAACGTAATTGTATCTACTTTTTTTGTTTTGACGTGCTTTTGAAAACAAAAGTGGCACTGACTTGGGTCTAATAGCATTTCTTTGACAGTACTTACAGGCCGTTCTCCCACGCGAGATCTAGGAAATTGTAATGCACAATATCACCCTATATGAGACCTATCCACATATTTACAGTTTACATAACCCATTTATTATTTCATCGCAACAATTGCAATATTTGGTTGAGCTACAGC
Organism: Lordiphosa stackelbergi; assembly: GCA_018904235.1. NCBI lineage: Eukaryota > Metazoa > Arthropoda > Insecta > Diptera > Drosophilidae > Lordiphosa > Lordiphosa stackelbergi. The sequence goes on along the minus strand of JAEIFU010000200.1, from coordinate 127,654 downwards.
CAATGCTCGCAGCTGCTGTTTCCGGCGATTAGCATCCATATAGAAATCGTTATATCCGCTCCATAGAACACTTGACGAACAGACATATTACGTCGTTCGCCATGGAAACCAGCGTGGCCGCGGTCTGCTGATAGCCAACAGTGTGGCCAGAAAGTTCCGGGGAGGGATCTGTGGCCACAGGACTCCTTAGTGAAGTACAAGGGCCGACGTGTTGAGCTAGGAGTAGGATTAGGCCATATAAGTAGGAGTAAGCATTTCCTGTATCTAGAGAGTCCCTTACCTGCCACATCATGAAATCGCTTAGACGGGTCTCACCCGAAGTGCGAAACACCAAATCTGGTGGTGGTGAGTGTCTGGTATACATACACAGCAGGTTCACTGATCTCGCTGGGATCGATGTCGGCCTGCTTCAGCACCGTCTCCACGGCCTGTGTTATCTCATCGCGGGATGTGTACGAGAAGGCTACGTTGGGGAAGAGCTTATCATTGTGTTCGGTCTTGAGCATGGCGGTGGCAATTAGTTTCTGCAAACCACCGGCAACAACTCAATGTTCCCTATCACCCGTATGCGTATGCCGTGCTCATCCAAGCGTTCTGACTCGTCCAGCAGTTTGGGGAATTTCTCCCGGGCCAAATTGAACAGGCCCTCGACCTCTTCGCTGGAACGCTTGAAGTTCTCATTGCTAAAGGCGCGGTAGTCACCTCACGTACGCCAATATCCAGGCACCAGCGCAGACAGTCCGCTTTTGGCAAAGCCGCGGGAATGGCCCTCGATCTTATCAAGTTGCTGCGAGAGGGCGAAACGTCGATTGCCGTCCATGACAAAGGCGACGTGGTAAGGCATGTGGCCGCAGGCACGCAGCGAGCGCAGAGTCAGACTCTCCAGCCAGGAGTACTCATAGTCGAGACCCACCACATGATGCAATTTGAGTTTGCCCTGAATTCACTGTGTAGCTTCAGCTTGGTAAGAACACAAACACAAGCAACTCGTGATCAGTGTGACCAGGCATAAATACCGAAATTCATTGTCATTCGATACTTTCGTTATCGATAGTCTAAGAGCTGCTTGATAACCCTGAGCGTGTGACAGCCTCCTTTTTTGTTATCCGGTTGAAGCTGGTGGTTCGTTTCTCAATTTGTTACGACTTTTTTGTCGAAATAAAAATATTTTTACATAAAAACTTAACTGAAATGCTGCCATAGGCAAGCCTTAAGCAAGAACAGTGGAAAACTGAACATTTGAAATATTTTTTTTACATTTTTGTTTTTGTGGCCATTTGTTTTGTTTGTGATTTGTGATACCATGCTCCACTCTTTCTGCCCCCTCGCCCACAGTTGTTGCGGTTCATACTAAATGGCTCCCAGGAAGGCTAAAGTTCAAAAGGAAGAGGTGCAAGTGCAGCTTGGCCTTAGGTGCGCGATGGTGAGATTGTCTCGGCGTGGCCACATCTATGCCAGTTTCAACGACACTTTTGTGCATGTCACCGACTTGTCCGGCCGTGAAACCATTGCCCGTGTTACCGGCGGCATGAAGGTCAAGGCTGATCGTGATGAGGCTTCACCCTACGCTGCTATGTTGGCGCTCAGGTAAGAATTGAAGCCTTCGCGATGGAAGCACGAACTAATGCTTATGTTTTCCCTGCTCCCTCAGGATGTGGCTGAAAATGCAAGACCTTGGGCATTACCGCTCTGCACATTAAGCTGCGTGCCACTGGCGGCAACAAGACCAAGACTCCTGACCTGGCGTCCAGTCTGCTCTGCGTGCTTTGGCTCGTTCTTCGATGAAGATTGGACGCATTGAGGATGTCACACCCATCCCATCCGATTCCACTCGCAGGAAGGGCGGTCGTCGTGGTCGCCGTCTGTAAGAGACAGCAGAGATATTGCATAATGTTGTTTATATGCAAAAATACTTGAAAATAAACCTGGAAAAGCGTATGTAAAACTATAATTTGGAGTCCGTTGCATTGTACGAGGAAATGGTGAGCCGTAAATTAGTGACAAGTAAGAGGATACAATGTTATTAAGTTCTGTTAACTGCTGTAATGCAGTTTTTTGAAGTGAATTTAGGACTGGTTACCCAAATTCTTCTTTTCAATTCAAAAAATAGTTGTCAACAGTGTGAAAGTCAGTTATTGTTCTGCAGGGAGGAGGGACTTGAGGCTAAAAAGCAGGCCCTCATGCCAAACGACAGTCTAATATCCAAGCGGAGGCAGAGCGGTGCTGGAGGATCAGAATATGGTTGGAAAATCTGTTGAACTGCTGCGACTCACAGTGTCCTCTGCGCAAAACCGAACAAGTGGTCCGATTAAGCATCTTAAGCCTTAGGCATCCAAACAATATTCTTACAATTAAGAGAAAGTTGGTAGTAGACTAATTGGAGCCCTTGCCCTTCTTGGGAACCAACTCGTGTACCGAACACTTCCAGGGGAACGGGAAGTATTGGAATCGTACGTCGCATAGCGTTAAACAAAATTAGCAGCCACAGAACTCGCACTTTCGAAAGTGTCTGGACTGTTTTGCCATCAACATTGTCAAAAGTCTAGGCCTGATTGAGCTGTTGGTTCTGTAGACGCACTTTGTCCAAGCGAGATGGGTCTAATAGGACAGAGTGAACCAGAATTTAGAGAGCAGCTTTCTCGACCTTTTTCAGATCACACCGATCCCAGAATCCATCATTTCTCTAGATTACAAACCTTTGTAGGGGCTGCCTCTTTGACATGTCGAGCTCTCCAGTAAGAGAAACCCCGGTCCTGCCTTGAGTCAATAATAATAAATTTATTTAAACCAGAGATTAAAACCGAAACAAATAACGGTTTGGGTTAAGGTTACTCTTTGGTCGATCGCTTTTTTCCGGTTACGGTTATATTATGGTTGTGAGATATGGGTTTCCGGTTAGGTTACGGTTATCGCCTTATTCTGTTTCAGGTTTCGATTATGGTTACTGTTATTAGTATAAAATATATTATTTTGACAAATCTTGCTCCATATACTAAGTTCAAATTTCTATACAGAATTTTCATTTAAAATATAAGAAAAATACCTCAATTCGCAGAAGTATCGAGTTAGGCTTAACTAATTAGATAAATATACTTTGGTCAACGAATATACTATTTTTCGCTATGTACCTTCAGTAACCAATGGTTATTCTCAGAAATGACAACTTAATCAATATTGTAATTACATCTAAATATCATAATAGCAGTTTGTATTTGACTCTCCAAGCGAATCCTGCAGGCGTCATTATAAATTTTGATCCTGAACACTCAACACTTACTTATGTGGGCGGTTCTGCTAGCACAACTTTTGATAACTCAAAAAGATTGAAATATGGTTGATTTTCCCTCACCATTCCAATATGTCTACCTTGAGCAGCAATCTGGTGTGTTTTAGAAACAGATTAATGAAGAAGTAAGATTGTTCATTAGAACTGTTTAATTTTCAGATTTTTTTGCACGTGATTCCCGTAATCAATGATCATCTATGCGTTTAGTGCACTGAAAATTTACGTCAAACTTGGAATTGGTGCTTATTTCCCTTCAATCGAACTAATGTTATCCATTATTCGAGTATGCAATTGCGAGTGTGTGTGTAATTTTTCTAACAATCAAACATATTCCATTTCGCTTAACTAAGCACGCACCATGTGCAATTAAAAAGGTGAAGCCGTCAGCCTTTGCTGAGGGCCAATATATGTATGCCTAGGTTCACCTTATTAATTCCACCATTAGCACGCATACGACAAAGTGAGTCCGAGTTAGACAGAGTGCTACGCAATAGCCAAAACTGGAAATGTCCGAAAGTTGTTGCCAGCTGCCTTTGCCATTGTCTGAGCGGTTCTGGAAATTATCAAACAATTTCCGCTTCGTCAAAATTTCCAGCGCACAGTGGTCGCTCCCATAGGCCAAAAATAAAAAAATCAAAGTCAACATTTAGGCTTGAAATGAGTCAACACTAACTCATAATAAAACTAGCTATTAAACTGCATTCTTGTTTTTTTTTTCTCTAACCTTCCTGTCAAGAATAGCATCAAAAAAGAGAGCATGAAATTATTTGTTTTTGACAGCTTGAACAACTTGCAAGTTAAGTTTGCAAATAAAATGAAAAATACGCTGTTTTAAACGGAATGCTCGTCCAATGGAAGCAATTAATATTGTAAAGAAAGGTATTAACTATGTTTTGTGACAATTTGCGGGTAGTTAACGTGTTGTGTTAATGTTAAAAAATGAATGTAACAGGTATCTGTTTAATTATAAAATCGTGTGAAAACAATAATTTCATTTAAGCTTTTAGTTGTGAAGATAATCGAAGCTAACGATAAAATTTATATTAAAATAATCGTCAATATTTACAGATTATAATGGTTTAAGTTTCAGCTGCAGAAACTTGCAGATTGCTGTGTTATCTGTATCAAAGCGGCTTCGTTTTTTTTTCGGTTCTTTTTTTTTGTATGTGTAACTGTGCTCATTTGTACCGTTTGTTGGTATTATCGTCTGTGCGTTTTTGTGCCATTTATTGTAATTGTCTTCTTGGTTCCTTTTGTGAATATTTAAATGTTTTGTTGCGATTTAGTTGATATTTTAATGTTATGGCAACATTTTTATTATATAAATTTCTGCTTTAGTGGTTTCTTGTGAGTGTGAATTTAGGCTCATGTATTTATTTGATAATTGAGAGAAGAATAAAAAAATATCTGATATTTTAAAATTGAAGATCGAAAGCGAAGGCTATGCAATTAGAACTGAAAATTTAAAAACAAATGGAAGAACGCGTTCATTATTTCTGAAAGAGTATTTAACAAATTGGCGAGAATGCAGTCGAAAAAAGAAATACAGTTTTGGAAAAGCATTCTGAATGGCTGGCGAAAAATGTTGCGGTTTTATTGAATTGTTATGTGTAAATACCTATAAATGTTAAAGGTCATGGTGGTCCCAGGGCAAGTTTTTCGAATGTGTTCAAGACGAAGAAAGAGAAGACGGATAGCTGAGGAAATCGATGACAAGATCAATAAGCCAGCAACTGATTATTTGCTCGAAAAATTTGTTTGTTTATGTTGGGATGGTTTTTGAGCTTCGCATGGACTTAAGGCACACCCACTGTGTGTTTTATTACTTGTTATAATATTATAGAATTATGAAAAAAAGATCCACTATGATATCTCCACTGGAAGTATTTTTGGCCGCTCGCTCCATACAAGCCCGACCACTGTGCAGCGTCTGAGTACCTAGCTTCTATGCTATGTAACTATTTAGCACTAATGTATGTATATAAGATACTCTCCAGGCACTTCCTAGTTATGCCAAGCCAATATGTAGCATCTGTAAGGCGCATAATAAATAAGCAGCCAATTTTAGTGAATAAACTCATATGTATGTAAAATATTCATTGTACTAGTAGAGGAAAAACCGAAATTAACCCATATATTTTTTTAGGTTTCGGTACTGATAACCGGTTTTGTAAATAAAGGTTATACGGTTAAGGTTATACGAAAAAAAAATTTTCCGGTTACGGTTACGGTTTCGGTTTTAAATTTTAAAGTGTTTTTAGCGGTTACGGGTTACGGTTTCGGTTACGGTTTTAATCTCTGTTTAAAACCAATAATGCTGATATTATGAACATTATGAACATTACAAAGTGTTAAATAACTTAAGGTTTTAAATATTACTCGACTATGACTTAAAGTCGTCAGTCGGAGAATTCGTTTCTATGTTTTCGCTGATTTTTGTTAATTTTGTTTTTGTATTTGGGGATCACCTAGGTGCCATACAAAAGGTCTTAATACACCCTGCTTCCCCGCTCGTCGCGAGATACAGGATCGTTCGGACCCAGTGTCGGATTAGGGGCCCACCAAATTTTTAAAATTTATGTGCATGTTATTATTTAAATTTAAAAAGATTCCCCCAAAATTCGTTTCCTATACTGAGTGGCCTGTTGCAAAAACTGAACTAAACCCCTTCCAGTTAGTATTGCTCGCATCTTTTAAAATATCTATGACCTGATTCGGACTAAAAGCTCTGTGTTCTCTTAGTATAGGACATCTGCCCAGGAAATGGTTGAATGTCCTCTATTTCATTTGTATTGCACAATTCGCATTTATTTGTCCGTCCTGTAACAAACCTATTTCCATTTAACAATATCATGTCACTTCTTGCCTTAAAGATCCATGATACTGTCCTAGTATCCACTTGGGTATATTTTTGCCAACAGTGTGGTCGAGCTCTTTATAGATTCTCCCTTCGCTTCTTAGTTTTTGCTGCACGAGTTCCGAATGCCTGTCTTTCCTTAGATCCGCGATGAGCGCATTGCGATTGGCATTCCATAGGTTCTCGTTGTTCCAGTCCCATTCTATGTTATGCAGTGAGCACAGTGTACCTAGCTCTTTTGCCCAGAAAATATTTTTCTCCAGCACCAACTGAGAAAGGAATCGTGGCAGCCTGTGACTGTCGTATGTAAATAGAGTCTTGTATTTGTATCGGAGGTGCTGGGTAACAGTGCAAGAGCATAGTGTGGCGTTGTCTGTGGCAAATTATAAATACGCTTGATGAAAAAGGCTTCCAGCTTATCCACTTCATCGTGTTGCCCAAAGCCCCAGACTTGCGCTCCGTAAGCTTGTATTGCCCTACACACGGCATCATAGATTTTCCACTTCATTTCGGTAGAGACATGGTTTTTGCCAAGAAGGCTCTTCCAAGTAATGTTTATGCTTTGCTTTGCAGCCGCAGTTCTAGCTGTAACATGCTTCTTGAAATTTTAAGTGGGCGTCAACATAACTCCTAGATACTTGAACTCAGGTACGATCTTTATGGGTTCGCTCTGAAGTGTCCAATTTTCATATTAACATATTAACTTCCATGTTCCATGTCTTAAAATATATTTCCAGCCGATCGATTATTTGCTGCAATACAATGACTTCATCAGCCATTATGACTATGTCATCTGCATACAATAGAAGGCCTATGAAATTATGGAAGTCGTCAAGGAAGAGCGCAAACAATAGGGGCGAAAGGAGACAGCCCTGCATCACTCCGATATTGTTTTTGAAATACTCTGATAGTTCCTTGCCTGTCCAGACTGCCACCTTCGTATTTTGCATATGGGCAATTCTCTGATGTCGAATGCGACATTTGAACGCAATCAAACTAAAAAAAAACATGTCCCTAGATTTTTTTTAATTTTTTTTAAATGCGAATTTTATAGCTCTTGGTTAGCACTATAATCTGTGTTAAGATCGATTTTGGGCATTTGTTCATTTTCAAGATAATCACAAAAATGTAAGGCATTCGCACGCGACACAGACAGAAGTCACTTTTTCGAAAACTAGCTCAAGCACTGATTTCAGCGAAACATGATGGAAAATTGTAATGCAATTAATTTTAAAATGTTATGTATTGATTGTTCTTAATAATGCATTTCGTTTGACTTCAAAATATTAAGTAGTTTTTTTTTTAAATTGAATTTGAATCACTGTCGCACGCTACATGTCGCACGCGACATTTTCTTCCATCATAATTTTTATGTGGTTTCTGCTATAATGCGAAGCAAAAACTTACAGTTTATTGCATTGCCATTGTTTGTCTTGGTTTCTTATGCATTTATGTATACCCCTTGTACCAGTTGAACGATTGTAGATAGCGAAAGTACACGTAATCTATACTCACTTTTTCCCAAAAAATTAAGCAAATTTAATGTCAAAATGAGAAAAATTGCGCTAGCAGGGGGGTTAAAACCGAATATATCCAATTGGGTTATTAGTAAATGTAATATTACCGTACATAAGTTTAATTTAATTTTTTCCCTATGAAAATTCGATAAAATATTGTGTTTTTAACCACTTTTAATTTTTTGGCCAGGTATCAATACACTCTCCAGCACGTTCAGAAATTTGGTCGAGACTTCCATCGAATATAATTTGTACATTAACAGCTTTCGTGGGATTTTATCGAAGGCAGCCCGAAAATCAACAAAGAAGGCGTATACTTTTTTTTTTCTCCTCCCGTTTCAGATATACGATGGTTATTAAATTGTATATATTGTCCACAGTCGAATATTTTTCTCTGAAGCCGGCCTTATATTCTTTTAACTTCTCATGGCACTTAACCCAGTTTGTTAGTCGGCTGTTTAAAATGCCCATAAACACTTTCGCTATACTGTTTATAAAGGATATCCCTCGGTAATTTTGTGGTAGGTCTGGGTCACCCTTTTTGAAAATTGGGAATACGACACTTGTTGTACAGTTTTCTTCAATTCGACCTGTATCCAGCATGTCATTATAGACTTCAGCCAGTGAGTCGATGAAGTCCATTGGGGCATTTATGTAGAATTCATATGGAATTCTATCCTCTCCCGGTACTTTGTTCAGCTTTACTTGATCCAGTATTTTCAATATTTCGGTTCTGGTTATATGCCTATCCAACAATTCATCTGTTGCAAAGTTTCTGACAAAAATAATGTCCGCTGCAGTTTGTTCTGGGCTCAGTAGATTTTGAAAATAGCTCTGAAAGTCCGATGCTGAGATATTGTTTCCTGTCTGGAAGTGGGTATTTTTTAACTCTTTTGCTACCTTCCACCAGCCCTTGCTGTCCTTGACCTCATCCAGCTTTTCACCCAGCTGCTGCCATTATCCATCTTTTTTTTCCTTACACAGTAGTCGATATTTTTGATTCTTCTCGACATAGTCTTTTCTTATGTTAACTTCTCCATAAGCTACACACTTATTTAGAAGCTTCAGTACTTTCTAACGCTCCAAGAAGCACTCCAGATCAAACCATATCTGTTTACTTTGGAAAACGGGTTTTTTTGGGTCAATATGGCAAAGCTTTTCCTCCAGATATTCCAGTTTAATGTCAAACAGAAACTTTCTAAGTAAGTCTGCTTTTCTGTGCTCCCGCCAGTGGGATATGATCAGAGCAAAGTTTCAGCAATCCGTTGATAGCAAGCTTATTTTATCGGATTCCGGAGTAGATTGCTATATCGAAGGCTGATGGCGAAATTTGTGGCTTGAGGGGAAGAACTTGAGAACTGGCTATGCAATCAAGGCGCGCTGAACCCCTGGCAGATAAAGTTTCCAGCAATCAAGAACTTGGAACCAAACTCTACGAAAAGACCAGAAAATCCTTCAGCTGTCCGCTGTCGGATTAGTGGACAACATCACCCATAACGGAAGCCCTCATAATTGAGCTATGTAGGTGATATGAGAGATGTGATTGGATGAATACTGCTACTTTACTTGCATTCTGTACGAAGTGTGAAAATCGTATCTGGGAATTTGGAAATGCGATGAACAGCTCTATCTCCAGAGCTTTGGAGAATGTCTCGTTGGTGCCATATATTAGAGTTGGCACCAGACATACCATTATGAGCCACTTTAGAAGCTTGTCGCCAATCTGAGCTTTCTGCTGCTGGGCATTTCCACAGTCGCGAACGCCACATTCGTACTCCTTTAAAGTGCGAAAAAATATAGAAAACAAAAATAATTTTTGATTTTGCTTTTAATTTTTGGTAGAATTTCGGTAGCAGTATATTTAGTGCCAAATGTAGGTTCAGTCAATTTGACTATTAAAATATTCTTAATAAAAATCATGGGATTTATCACGCGACAAGAAATGGAAGTCGTTCTATACTGCATTTAATTAAATTTATAAATCTGCGAAAAGTAAACCAAAATCTTAAAGCAGTAAACTTTTAAGTAAAAGGGGAACAATGCAGCTTGTTATTGGGGGCAATGATATTTAATTATTCACATTAGTTTTGTTTTTATAAGCTTTAATATTATGAAGAACGCGACATATTCAAAAAAGCTAACAACGAAAAAGACTTATCTTCAGTGGGGTGGTGCGGGGGTTCGGGGGTAGTGGTATAAAGTGGTATTCCCGAAAGTTATTTAGAATCTGCTGTTGCTGTGCATGGAGAAGCTTGCAAGATTCTGCACTTCAAGATTTAATAATAAAATAAATATTTCTTGAATGTGTTTTTTTTTAAAGTTTACGAGTCAGTTTAAAGGGACCTTGTGTTTGACCTAATCATAGATGTTGGGGATTCCATATCTTCCACTATTTTATCCTGCTTCTTTATATCAAGCCCTTCCAATATATTGAATATGTTATCAAGGGCGTATGCAGGGGGCGGAGATTTGTAGTAGGCTTTGAAAATTTCTTATGCAACAAAAGCTGTGTCAACTGAACAATAAAAAAAAAAAAAACAAATTTAAAAAAAATAGATTTTAAAAAAAAAAAAAAAACACCACATTTTCCATATTAAAAACAAAAAAATTTCTATCCTATGAGCAATATCAGAAAGTTGTTTTCAAATATACTTTGTAATCAATAAATCCTTTGTTACATGGAAAAAAAAAACAAAACAAATATATAGTGTCAATTATAAAAGAACAATTAACAAACACTAAATAATATTTTCACATTAATTCTTCATAGTTCGCGATCCATCGATTTCGCGATATTTTTCGAATTTTTGGGGTACAATTTAGACTAGACAACTTTCAATTTCTTAGGTCATAATGGCGCTTAATGAGCAGAATAATCTCGCGTACTATTTATTTCTAAACTAAAGCATCTTTGCCACTGAGATCGAACGGATTGACTTCCACAGTTTGGATTATGTTATGTTTCCAAAAACGAAGTCCAACTCTTCCAATTACATCCGCCTCCCGTAAAAATCTCTGCAGGCAGACTACAAAGAAAGTTATTTTGGAGTAAAAAACTAAATTCGAAACGCATTTGCCATCAAACCAGAAAACTATGTTCGACCTCGAAATAATTTTGATTTCGGTCCATCGAAGTAAATTTTTTTTTTTAATTTTGGTTAAGGAGGTGTGTAAAAAACATTTTCGTGGCTTTTGAGAAAAAATTTTCGCCTGCGTCGCATTCTTCTTATATATTCAACAGTTAAGGAATTTTTTTCCAATAATACTTAACGATAACTATTATAGCAGTTTTAATACCCCTAAATTAGCCCCTGTCATCCCTAATTAAAATCTTGTTACAGAGAAGTTTTTATTGCAAAGAAAAGAAAAACTTAATTTTAATTATAGAGAGAATTTTATTTATAGAAAAATATAAGGCGGCCAAGTCGACTCCCGCCCCGGGCGGCATAACCACACACTACGCCACTGTACTAAACCATTGCACAGTGGTTGGGCATGTATGAACCCAGCGGCGCAAATTCCCATTACTAGTTCGATGCTCTCTTAAACACTTTGAAGGCTGGCAGCCTTCAAGTATCGGTTACTACTCTGTATACATTTACGTAAGCTTGGCCGTTTTCGTTGGCATACTGTATTCAAAGCAGAGTTCTTTGTAATCGGAAAAGTGGGCGTATTACAGAAATGACTTCGGCTTTAGATTACAACTCAATATACAATTTAAGAAAATGTTGGAGAGGAAGTATGCGTTCAGTTCACAAGACGATACACCATTTTGAAATTTGTGTGTGGATTTGTGGACTAGCTGTGTGCGCGTCCACACACTTGGGGTATGAGGTTGTATAATAAATGCTTTACAAACTTTGACACTGTCTAGTACTATGTGCATCGGACTGTAATGGGAATAAAAATTAATAAACTTAAGAAAACGAGAGCGTAAGTTAAAGTCGGCTCTTACCGACTTCGATATACCCGTTACTCATGAAAAAACATGTTTAACAGTGTTCCTGCGTTCCTTAGTGTGACCATCCAAAAAGTATGCAACATTTTTTTAGGGTGGGAGGGGTGGTAGCGGGGGGGTTGTGGTTCACTTTTTTGCTCATAACTTGAGAACCGTTCATCTGATCTTTATCATTTCTTCGGCAAATCGATTTTGCTAATTACTAACTATCTCTAGAAGGTACGAATAGTCTATCTTTAAAACTGTAGGAGATATAACGTTTTTTCCAAATTGCGGGGGCGGGAGGGGCGTGGCCAAAATTTGAAACAAACTTGATCTGCGTGCAGATAAAAGAAGCATTTGTCCCATACATGTCAAACCTCTATCTCTTACCATCTCTTAAATCTAGGTGTTCATACAGACATACGGACAGACGGACAAGTCTATATCGTCTCGGCTGTTGATGCTGATCAAGAATATATATACTTTACTAGCTGAACCCGCCGCGACTTCGTCCGCGTCCAAGTTTTGAAAAAATCCTAGTAAGTAGAAAAAATTGTAAAGCTCCCTGAACACTGTGTTTGTATATAATCTATTTGTAAAAAGGAAATTATTTCTTAATATTATTGGCTTCATTAGCTTAATTTTAAGACATTTTCGAATTTACGGTTGATTTAAAAAAATCAATCTAGAAAAGGAGGATTAAGTAAAGCGTGGAAAATGCAGTGGCCTTTACACTGTGACGCACTGTCCCAGCACGCACAACTAAAATAATACAAAAATAGAAGTTTGAATTTGAACCTAACGGACAGCTTCGGCGCCCTCGATCGATATCGATTAATAATTAATAGATATCGAGGGAAAAACAGTGTTGAAAAACAGTGTTTTAGAGACGGCGGCGTGACTGGCGCTGCCAGAACTAAATTTCAGCAAATAGACAAAAGCGTACAGTTCAGCAAATAGACAAAAGCGTACAGTTTAAACTATAAACTAAAATGTCGTACCCGTACGCCTGGCCGCCGATGGCCCAGTGGCCCCAAATGATGGCTCAGATGGCCCAGATGCCGTGGATGGTTCCGGTTCCGCCAGCCGCTTACATGCCTCCGCTGGCTCAGTGGGCGACAATGGCCCAGCAGCAGGACCTGCGAAAACGGAGCAGCCGTACGAAGAAAAGAAGCCGTTTTAGTCACCGCAGCCGGTCCACCAGTGAGGAGAGCATTGGCCGCTAAACACCCGTGAGCCACCACCGGTCCAAGGAGGGGCTTGGCCGCTATAAACGCAAACGGAGGACTCGCAGCCGCAGTCGCAGCTGGAGCCGCGGCAGAGGAAAACAAACCCAGTCCCGGAGCCGCAAAAGGGGCAGCCGTCGGACTGAGTCCCAGTGCCGCAGTCGGTCAAGGAGCCCTTGCAACGAACGCCGCCATAACAACTGGTCCAGGAGCCGGCGCCCCAGAAATGGCCAGTCCGTAAGCAGCACCCAAGGCAGCAGCAACAAACGAAGCCGGCCGTCCTTGCCATCTCCATCTCCTTCTCCATCTCCATCGCCATCTCCATCTCCATTACCACTGCGTCCATCACAGCCTTCGCCGCCGAGGTCGCGGTTCTACAAGTTGCCCGTGCCATTGCGCTTGCCACCGCCACCATTTCGGCCTATAATAAAAGAAATGGGGCGCAAACGACTTCCCTGTGGCAAGCCCAAATATTGCCAAGTTTGCCACAGGAAAGTCAACACAACCTTGGCGTTTCATGTGCAAACGGAGCACCCCGTATTAAAATGCACAATGTGCAATAATATATTAAGCACTTACCATGCTTACATCCGGCATTCGTGTCCCGCCGAAGTGAATTTGATCAAAATTCCAGCTCATATTGCTGCTAAATTGCCAGAAAATGAGTTGGAGTTTGTACAAGGCACGTACACATTATAGTGTAAGTATTTTAATATTATTAAGAGAATAGTATTAACCTTTATGGTTCATTTCAGCATCTTGGATGTCCAGCCAAAATCCTACACCGCCGCCTCTCCGTGGGAGAGGCGGATCGAGTGCAATCCTAAAATTTTGAAATTTGTATCGAATACATCATAAGTAGGACACAATTAGTTGCTTAAGTTAGAAAATATAAATCAAAATGTGAAATTGAAAGTAGTCATTTTATTTTGATATGGCTGGGATATAATTATACACAGCCTGATGGAAAAGTAACGCGTTACTCAGTACTCGGAACTCAGCAGTATAAAGGAAATAGTCGCATACAATCTGCTTTACTTTGCCATGTGCATGGCCGCTTTGTAAACGGGCTGCCGACAACCTGCATTAGTAGGTAATAAGGATGTATGCCAGAGCCGAACTTCCCATAACGAATGCGTACATTATTTTTAAAATTGTAATGCAGATTGTTCGCAGTCTGTTTGTTTGCGATTACTATCTCTCTAACGAAGGTCAGCGATTGTAATGCCTTACATTTTCGACAGTCGTAATGCATATTTTCTACAGAACACGTTGAGCTCTGCGCCGCTGGGATATAATAAGTTTAAAATTGTACACGAAAATAGTAAACAAGAGCATTTACTAATATATTTGGTTTATAAATATGTACCAGAGTCCGCTACCATCTGGAACAACAGGTGAAATAAGAGCCAATCTATATATATAAATGTGTACGCCCGACTGATATGGTGACATATTATCAACGCCCATATCTCATACTGCGTTGATTTACATAAATTGATCAGAAAAGAATATTCTGGAGATCTAATTTAAAACAAATGTATATGGTGCGCTCTTATAAATAAAATGTCCCTTGACCATAAATTCACTACATAGACCTTCTGACGAAGAATATACTATAGAGGGAATAATTTGTAATTCTGGAATTTCCGCGCGACTTAAAAATTTGGTTGTGTCCCTTAGGACGGGACGGGATAGAATTTAATATGTGTTGTAACGAACTCTGGCCGACGTAGTGCTCGCCGAGTCCAGGGCTACAGAAATTTAGGATTTCTTTTAGTCGTGGTTGCTGTAAATAGAGTCCCTAAATAACAATCCGAGGTTTCAATGTGTTCCCTTTTGGGTTTTATTTCAGGATGTTCTATATTGTAGTATTAATTCTAGGGCTTAGTTAAAGTGTGCTGGATTACGATGTCCGCCGGGGTTCCTGGTTGGTTCTGATTCTCTTGCTCCGTCTATGGGTGCCTGGTTCCTAGTATCTCGTTCCGGCTACTCTGCTCCGCGGGGGGTGAAGAAATCAGATGTCGGGCTCCAGTCGGGAGTTCCTACTCTGGGTGGGACGTTATATCTAAGAATAAGGGACGGGTAAAGAAACACCTGCTCCATAGAGTTTTATAACTCTGGGGAGGATTGGCTCTCCAAGATACACCAGAACGGGGTGGATGCACTACAGCTCCGTAGGATTTTACAATTCTGGGGAGGATTGGCGGTCCAAGAATACACAATTACAAACTCGACGCACGACTGCTCCGTAGAGTATTCCAACTCTGTGGAGGATTGGCTATCCACTAAACACAAGAACAAGATGGGAGCCCGACTGCTCCATAACTACAGATGCTAACTCCTTTAGCTGACTTACCTTTGCGCTTCGAGCGCTGGTGCCGGTCTTTTATTTGCTTTGCTCACTATCGGCTCACGCCACTGTGAGTTCTTTGTAGGGTTGCCCTCGATATCTATTGATTATTAATCGATATCGATCGAGGGCGCCGAAGCTGTCCGTTAGGTTCAAATTCAAACTTCTATTTTTGTATTATTTTAGTTGTGCGTGCTGGGACAGTGCGTCACAGTGTAAAGGCCACTGCATTTTCAACGCTTTACTTAATCCTCCTTTTCCAGATTGATTTATTTTAATCAACCGTAAATTCGAAAATGTCTTAAAATTAAGCTAATGAAGCCAATAATATTAAGGAATAATTTCCTTTTAACAAATCTATATATATAAATCTGTACGCCCGACTGACATATTATCAACCCACAGCCTAAACGGCTTAGCCTACAGGTCTGATATTTGGCATAGACCTTCGTTTAGTTATGCAGGCGCTCACTAAGAAAGAAAATTTGGAAAATTTTCTCTGCAGCGTGTGAAAAGGCCAATTAAATGTTTGATTGAACATAACGGATGTTGCGCTCAGGCAATGTTGTGGAATGAGCTGATTTGAGAGAGCGCGAGAGAGAGAGAGAGTGAGAGCGTGCTGTGTGCGTGTGTTCTTTTTTTTTACAAATAACAACCAAAAAATCAAATAGCGAACAGCCTCATCCGATTGAATTGAATCTTATGGCACTTAGAAAACACATCGATAGCTTTATCAATATGTTGACCGTATTTAACAAAAAGTAGTTAACATTTCACAAAGCTAAAAGCCAAAAAATCTATCATTGCTGTGAACTGTCTCTGTTGTTATTAGTGGTGGTACGTGATCTCAACGATATTGTCAGGATAGTGATGGCACAGTGTTGCCAAAGCAGCATATTTTTCAATTTGGCCTTTGCCGATAAAAAATCAGAGGGCAGCGGGAATTGTGACCTTTTTTAAAAATATATTTATTGTTTCTGCTTTTAAAAAAGAACTGTCAAATTTGCGTCTTATTTTTCTATTTTTAAGAAATGAAGTTTCCCTGTTTTGGTTGCCGCATAGTAAAGACACATAGGTACACATGTTCAAATAGTTACATACTCCCATACTGTGTTGATTTACATAAATTGATCAGAAAAAAATATCCTGGAGATCTAATATTAAACAAATGAATATAGGTGCGCACTTATAAAGAACAATGTCCCTTGACAATTAATTCCTTACATAGTATTTAGAATACCCTATAGTCTGTTCAGCATTCACAAGACAGGAAGGGAAAAATGTTTAATTCTGGAATTTCCGCGCGACTTGAAAATTTGGTTGTGTCGGGACGGGATAGAATTTAATATCAGCCCACTGCATTTTCCACGCCTTTACTTAATCCTCTTTTCCCAAATTTTGAAGTTATGTGCAAACGTAGCGAGACATAGAGCCAGCGTAATGTTGATGGCCAGATTGATTTATTTTAATCAACCGTAAACTCGAAACTGCCCACCCAAAATTAAGCAAATGAAGCCAATGTTATTAAAAAGATTTGCGTTTTAACAAAAATTAAAAATAGAGTAGAAAACAATAGGCATATTTTAAATTTTCTTGCATATTTGCATATAATGCATATTGCATATAATGCATATGCACAATATATGTCAAAATATGCATAATATATGCAAAACATGCTAAATATATGCAAAATATGCACAACATATGCAAAGTATGCTAAAATTTTCTGTGTTAAACATATCAAAAAATAATATAAAACCGTTTCAAACGGTGGTATATATATTGAAATTTTATTAATTATTGCCAGATATTAAAGAAGAGCAAATTATACTTAACAGATTTTATAGGTTTAATAATTATTTAATATAATTGGAATTACAGTAAACAATCATAATTTTCTCTAAATTATTAATTGAGAGGCTTTGACGTTTCTCTCCAAAAACCATCTTGTAAGCGGAGAAGCTTCGCTCAACGTCACAGGAAGTAATTGGCGCAAATTTATATTTAATGATATTTTCATTTGTTACGGGTTCAAGTCCAGACAAATCTTCAGCATTCAGATTTAAAATATTATTAATTTTGGAAATGATTTGAAAATCTGGATTTCTTTTCAAAATGGCTTCAAATTTCTCTTTTAAATCCTTTCCGAAATCCCCAGTAATGTTATAGACAATATTTTCAGCTTCCATAAATAAATTCATTGACTTTGCCAATGGTAGACCCTTCGCTTCCAAGGAAGTTATGATTTCGGCCGCTCTCTCAAAATCGAGAAACTTTTTACCCACTGAGATATAAAAACGCTCAATTATATATGAAATCCGCGACGTACTTGTTTGGGTTGTTTGTCCAACACGCTTTCAACACACGCTTTTGTCTTTGATTTTATCTATTTTTTTGGATTGATTCTTGGTAGCATTTCTCCAAGTAGCTCTTTCTGAGAGTACTTTCATCTGGAATTGGTTGTCCTGTGTATTTTTTTAAAAAATTATTAAATGTAGCATTGCTAAGCACATTCCATGGTATATTTCCCGCCACCAACGCCGTACATAAATCCATTTTAAATTCATTGTTGGAATTGTCGGAAAAGGTGCTGGACGTGTTGCTAGAAGTTTGCGCATTTTCGTCGTTGTTGTTATTAGATGCTTTTGACCTTCTGTGAAGTGAAGTAGCAATATGCTGCTGCAATTGAAATTTTTTTCGCAAGGAATCTACAATATTCAAACCATTAGAACGTTCTATTAATTTAACAATCAGGCTTACTGCAAACCAATATTTCGATGAACAAATTCAGAAATTAGTAAACAAATTTAAAAATTGGTTTGCTTAAGCCTGAATATTGAAATTTTACCTTTTTGTCACAAGTTGTACAAATTATATTGTTGCCATCAATTCTAAAGCACTTTTCGGGAAAGCTGTTAAACCATTTACCTATCAAATTTTTCTTATATTGGTTGATTTTCGGCATTTCAATTGTTGGAAAAATAACTTGTTTGTTTTAAGATTTAAATTTCGATTTTTGCTGTTCACCTTTTAGATAGAGAATGAAAATAATTATGTAATTTTCTATTAGTTAATTTCACTTTTGTTTGCAAAGCCAGCTAGATTAAATAATTCTGAAATATTAAAGTTAAAAACCAAGAATAATATTCCTCTGTATGGGTCGCATTTTAATATTGAACGAGGTGAGTTCAGTTTTCAAGGAAATTCGTTTGCATATATTTAGCATATTTTGCATATTTTGCATATATTATGCATATTTTGCATATATTATGCATATATTGCATATTTTTGGCATATTTGCTTGCATATCTTTTGCATATATTTTGCATATTTTCGATATGCATTCAAATTTGTTATATTTGAACGATAAAAGGTCTAAATACAAAGTTTGGTACCAATCTGATGAAAATTGTACAAGTATGCAAAATCCGAGAAAAAAAAAAAAAATTTTTTTAAAAAAATCACGAAATAATGAATTTAAAATGATTTATACGATTTTCTTCAAAAATAATGATTATTTTTGAGTAATTAATAAAACTTACCTTATAATAATTATTTCTGATCAAAAATAAAACTCAAAAATAATGATTAAAAATGATTTTTATTTTTTTGCTCAAAATAAAACTCAAACTTAATTTACGGCATCTGTGTTAAACTTTTCGCTGATGTGATTAAATATTTTTGATCTATTATTGAATACCTTTCATATGATACACCACATGTCCTTCAAGGACGAATATTTAGGATCTACTATTTTCTATTAAATATCAATTATTCCTCTATTTTCTGTTGCAGTATGTATGTAGTATGTATTATTTTGGGTATTATTATTAATTATTTGTTGTTGGTAAAGTGGTGCACCGCGACCAATTTTGGTCTGTTGCTAGCAGCCCTACTTTCTGTACAAAAGCCATGATTTTTGTGAGTTATATATAAATTATATTGCTTGGGTGCAGAATGTGTTTCCCAAATCTGCTGATTTTGCGCCTCGCAGTGCAATCTCCCGTTGTGCAGTCCGTGATATGGGAAAGAACTACCATAATAGAGAAATAGCTATACTCTCCGATAGCCAAGCAATTGAAAATAGTAGATCTTTAATTTTCGTCCTTAAAGGACATGTGGTGTATCAGATGATAGGTATTCAATCATAGATCAAGAATATTTAATCATATCCTCGAAAAGTTTAACACAGAAGCCGTAAATTAAGTTTGAGTTTTATTTTGAGCAAAAAAAAAAAAAATCATTTTTAATCATTATTTGTGAGTTTTATTTTTTTGATCAGAAATAATTATTATTAGGTAAGTTTTATTAATTACTCAAAAAATAATCATTATTTTTGAAGAAAATCGTAAAAATCAAAAATTTAAAAACACGGTGGATTTGCCAAAATAAGAATTTCAAATAAGCTAGGTCCATTAATTTTTTTACTTGAAAAAATAAGATATATTTCCGGTCAAAGAGCTATACAATTAAATGGACGCGGACGAAGTCGCGGCGGGTTCAGCTAGTAGATTATATACAAACACAGTGTTCAGGGAGCTTTACAATTTTTTCTACTTACTAGGATTTTTTCAAAACTTGGACGCGGACGAAGTCGCGGCGGGTTCAGCTAGTATACATATATAGCATTAGCGGAAAACACGGTAGAAGCAAGGTGTGGGACGTGTTTGGTTGGCTTAAGTGTTTTTAAATATTATGGATCTACGTCGAATTAAGTTGGACATAAATGCAATGGGATCTTCAAAATTAAATTGATTGGTAACGGGCATCAACTGTGACGAAGTGGGTCGGCCATTCAGTGTCATAAGCGATTCTGGTATTAAAGACCTCATATCGCTTGCCCTTGAATTAGGAAATCGTCTTGGACCTAATGTTAACGTCATCCAACTGCTTCCGCAATCAATATCGGTATAACGAAATGTTACGTATCTCTATAAAAATGAACTCAGGAATTATCCTTAATAAAAGGTAATAGATATGCAATCACATC
This sequence comes from Lordiphosa stackelbergi, assembly GCA_018904235.1. Taxonomy (NCBI): domain Eukaryota; kingdom Metazoa; phylum Arthropoda; class Insecta; order Diptera; family Drosophilidae; genus Lordiphosa; species Lordiphosa stackelbergi. Next base: position 107,485 of record JAEIFU010000200.1, on the reverse strand, counting down.
TGACGAGCTGGCGGATAATTTTTGCCCTAAAAAAATCCTATATATACGTAACTTTGCATTATATATGTGAAGGTACAATGAAGAAGCGGCTGTTGGAGGCTTTCGACTTGCAGTTAGATGATGCGATAATAGTTACAGATCGTGAGTCAAACATGATATTCAAAAGAATAAAAGCTGTAACGGACAAATAAATAAGAATCGCAATATTAATATTTTTTATCCTCCTTGGTATTTTTTCAGGATTTACTGATTAGTCAGCCACGGAAAGTGGGTTAAAACATTCTTTATGATCTTGACTAAATTCTTTACCATTGGTCATCCATGGTTTTCATCGCAGTTCAGTATTGTCATAATCATTAATATATAATTATGTGTGGTCATTTGTCGCCTTGCGAGTCTGTTTCTTAAGCAATTAGCGGTTTTTTACCATGGAGTTCTATCAGCTTTTAATTGCGCTTATGCGCATTATCCTTGCATAATTTTCCTCTTGGTTAGGTGTGAAGTTTGTTTGGCATTATTACTATTTTTGAACCTCTTTGGTAATTTTCTGCGATTTAATGATTTGTCAGTCGCGGAAAGTGGTTTTAAACATTCTTTACGATCTTGACTGAATTCTTTACCATTGTGTGTGGTCGTTATCCATGGTATTTATCGCAGTTCAATATGCACATAATCATGGTTATGTAGTTATGTGTGGTCGTTTGTGGTCTTGAAAATCAGTTTCTTAAGCACTTAGCGGTTTTGATACCATCCCATGGCTGTGAACTGCGCATATGCATTGATCATTGCATGATATACTTTCGTGTTGTATACGAAACCTGTTTGCTAGTGTTAATAATGTTCATAGTGTTAACAGTGTGATTTTCCTATCATATATGTAGATTAAATTCCTTTCCTAATGCTAGCACTCACACTGGCTTTTTTAACGAATCGAAGTAGATCATCAACTCCCAATCAGACACTAGATAGTTAAGTTAAATGTCTCGCTTTGAATGAGTGAGCATTGATACTGTTGCCTGTAACACACGATTCATTTGAACGATATAGAACTATTCTTGTTTTAGTGTGCACTCGTGCAGGGCTCTATTTCAGATTAACACAGTTTAGAAGCTTGTCTTAAAATTCAGCCGTTTTCGAGAAATCGTGGTCACCGACTTTATTAGGTTAGCCTGATTAGCCTTTACAAATGTGTTTTTATCTTTAAAACTTGCCCGATCGACATCAAATTTTCTGTGTGTGTACTTTAATTTTTATACATTAATGCACATATCTATATATAGTATTTCAGATAAATAAAAATACTTTCTAAAAACACATGAACATCAAAGCAAAGCCAACGTGTTTCTAATTATATGAAGTACTGCAACAATATAAATTTTACGGAGTGCTGTATATACCTTTACGTAAAATTAAAATAAAACTGATTTTCAAAAAAATAAACTGTATAAAACCACTTAAGAAAAACAGTAATGAAAGATAAGGCAAAACTGAGAGTTAAGAAAATTCTTATATTGAAATGGAGGTCTTAACTTATCTTTCTGATAATAGCAAATCTTTGAAATTTATAGGTACTTAAATAAAAAGATATTGTATATTGAATAATTTATAATACCATTTTGCCCAGCTCTGCACCAGTTGAAAGAATTTTTAGATGTGGAGGCAAAATACCTAAATCTCAAAAAAGCGAGATAGTATACAAGAAACATTTTCATATGGGGTGCTCCGTTTGCACATGAAAGGCCAATGTTGTGTTGACTTCCCTGTGGCAAACTTGGCAATATTTGGGCTTGCCACAGGGAAGTCGTTTGCGCCCCATTTCTTTTATTATAGGCCGAAATGGTGGCGGTGGCAAGCGCAATGGCACGGGCAACTTGTAGAACCGCGACCTCGGCGGCGAAGGCTGTGATGGACGCAGTGGTAATGGAGATGGAGATGGAGATGGAGATGGCAAGGACGGCCGGCTTCGTTTGTTGCTGCTGCCTTGGGTGCTGCTTACGGACTGGCCATTTCTGGGGCGCCGGCTCCTGGACCAGTTGTTATGGCGGCGTTCGTTGCAAGGGCTCCTTGACCGACTGCGGCACTGGGACTCAGTCCGACGGCTGCCCCTTTTGCGGCTCCGGGACTGGGTTTGTTTTCCTCTGCCGCGGCTCCAGCTGCGACTGCGGCTGCGAGTCCTCCGTTTGCGTTTATAGCGGCCAATGCTCTCCTCACTGGTGGACCGGCTGCGGTGGCTAAAACGGCTTCTTTTCTTCGTACGGCTGCTCCGTTTTCGCAGGTCCTGCTGCTGGGCCATTGTCGCCCACTGAGCCAGCGGAGGCATGTAAGCGGCTGGCGGAACCGGAACCATCCACGGCATCTGGGCCATCTGAGCCATCATTTGGGGCCACTGGGCCATCGGCGGCCAGGCGTACGGGTACGACATTTTAGTTTATAGTTTAAGCTGTACGCTTTTGTCTATTTGCTGAACTGTACGCTTTTTCCTTTTTACACTTTCCACTTTTTCCGTTATAGTTGACCGTTATAGGCGGGTTGCCGGACTCCCAGTTTTCGTTCGGCCCTCGAAAGATCTGGCAGCGCCAGTCTTCGTTCCGCCCCGAAAGATCAGCGCCAGTCACGGCCAGTCACGCGCCGTCTCTAAAACACTGTTTTTCAACACTGTTTTTCCCTCGATATCTATTGATTACACTAGTTTACAGCCAAAAAGACCCATTTCTACTGAATTTTTTTTGGTGTAGTTTGGAATGGTGATCTCAAAAATCAATTTCAAAAATTTTTTTATGGCTCCGTTTTTGAAATATGCATTTTTTTTACTTTTTCGGTAGGTGCTCTTACATTTTAAGCCATATCTGACTTCATAATTGTCAGATAGAGTTAAGCAAGATATGAATCGAAAGGCAATTGAACTGTCAGTAATTGCGTAGAACATTGTTTTTAAATCGGCTTAGTAGTTTGGATAAAATAAACCAAAACATTTCAAAAAATTCAATTTTTTACTCAAAAACGCAAGAAAATTAAATTTTAAACGCTTAGAAAAAATATAAAACGGTCCAAAAAAAAAATTTTTTTTTTTTCTTCTAAAGAATCGCACTCCAACGAAGAAAACCAGATAACGATTCTCAAAATCTATGAACAAACACAGGAGCTGTGAAAATAATTTTCCGTTTGCTTCGACTTTTGTTCGGTTCTTGATTATAATTTTTGTTCTGGCTTTTCGCTTACTTCATAAAGTGACCAAAAGACGAAGAAAAATAGAAGTTTATTTTTTGTGAACACACAAAATATACCCAAATTTGAATGTTATTTCCTCTACTCAATGTGATCCATATACGGTACGTGTGACACGATTTTCCTCACCAATACCTTATGGTCTTCGTAAAAGTGTGATTCTTACGTAGAAAAAATAAAAATAATTTTTTTGGATTTTTTATATTTTTTTTAAGCGTTTAAAATTAAATTTTCTTGCATTTTTGAGTAAAAAATTGAATTTTTTGAAATATTTTGGTGTATTGTTTCCAAACTACTAAGCCGATTTAAAAACAATGTTCTACGCAATTACTGACAGTTCAATTGCCTTTCGATTCATATCTTGCTTAACTCTATCTGACAATTATGAAGTCAGATATGGCTTAAAATGTAAGAGCACCTACCGAAAAAGTGAAAAAATTCATATTTCAAAAACGGAGCCATGAAAAATTTTTGAAATTGATTTTTGAGATCACCATTCCAAACTACCTTGATCCCAAATCAGTAACTTTTAATCAAACTTATAACTTTAACAATCTACAAAATATTTCAAGTTGAAATGGGTCATTTATTTTTGTAAACTAGTGTTCTGCGCTGCCCGTTTTTGCCGGGTCATCAGTGTGTGGTCTGGCGTTGTCTGTGGAGTGCCTTTGCATTGTCTCTGGCCGTTTCTCGTTGTTGCTTCTTTGTCCGTTGTTGACGTAAACATCCGTTAATCGTGGTTCCTGGAGCGCCCCTACCCCCCCCCCCGATACACTAGTGGTTTGGCGGTCCCTGTTGGCCTGTCGTTTTCGTTAACGTTTTGAAACTCAATTTTCTCCCGTTTGTCGCGACCGTTTAAGTCTTCCCGTTTCGTTTGTTTTTTCTTCTTTGTGGTCCCAAATATCAAGCTTTTCTCCAAGCTTTTGTGTTACGTTGTTTGTATGTTAACTTCTCTCTTCTCCGCTCGTTACATACGTCATTAATCGATATCGATCGAGGACGCCGAAGCTGTCCGTTAGGTTCAAATTCAAACTTCTATTTTTGTTTTACAATATTTTAGTTGTGCGTGCTGGGACAGTGCGTCACAGTGTAAAGGCCACTGCATTTTCCACGCTTTACTTAATCCTCCTTTTCTAGATATTTTTCAATTAAACTTTTTGCAGATAAAAAATCAAAGGGCAGCGGGAATTGTGACCTTTATTAAAAATATATTTATTGTTTCCGTTTTTAAATAAAAAATGTTAAATTTGCTTCTAATATTTTCTATTTTGAAGAATGAATTTTCTTTTTGTTCGCATAATAAAGACACATAGGTACACATGTTTAAATAGTTACATATCTCATACTGCGTTGATTTACATAAATTGATCAGAAAAGAATATTCTGGAGATCTAATATAAAATAAATGTATTTAGGTGCGCTGTTATAAATAAAATGTCTCTTGACCATAAATTCACTACATAGACCTTCTAAAGAAGAATATACTATAGAGGGAATAATTTGTAATTCTGGAATTTCCGCGCGACTTAATAATTTGGTTGTGTCCCTTAGGACGGGACGGGATAGAATTTAATATGTGTAAAGGCCACTGCATTTTCCACGCTTTACTTAATCCTCCTTTTCCAGATTGATTTATTTTAATCAACCGTAAATTCGAAAATGTCTTAAAATTAAGCTAATGAAGTCAATAATATTAAGAAATAATTTCCTTTTAACAAATAGATTATATACAAACACAGTGTTGGGTTTAGCTAGTAAAATATATATCTTAAAGCCCCATACGGACATCCGAAGTTCGTAATTTAGCTAACTTCCCCTTATGTTTCGTTGCCGTGGAACGTAAGAGCAGTGTTACCAGATTTCAGAAAAAAATAAGCCAAAAATTTCAGTATTTGTTATGTTTAACTTAGTTGGCGGTAGGTCACACTGCTTGATCATCTGTATTTTGTTTTGATGCCAAGTTGATTTTTTGTAGAAGCTCGGCCACTTCTCCACAAGCCTTGTTCACAAAAATTAAGTCCGAATGCTTGGGGTGGAAAAGATCACAAATGACATTCCGCATCCATTTCCGTGCTGATAAGTGCGACATTGTCTGTTAAGTGTAACATTCAACTTCGCACCTCCGTACATGCAAAAAGTTCAAAAGGCGAAGTTCTAACTTCTGCTTCTTCTTCCCTCATCTTTTGTATGAAACTTCTCGTTACTTCTGATGTCCGTATGGGGCCTTAAGCACGGTTCGGAGTACTCAAAAAAGCGCTCGCAAAACGAAAAACTCCATATAAAAAACGTTGTAAACCACACGCAAAACGTGGGTTGAACGTTTACGGGGGAAAACGAAATGGTCAATCCACACGAACATCGAACCGAACATCGAACTCTGGAATTTTGTAGATTTTATTTCCAGCTGTTCGAGCCTTTTTAAGCGCCCAAAGTAATTAAATTTATTTATATTGACTGGTCCAGATTTAAAAAATTCTGGAAATTGCAAAATATCCCGACGGATTCTGAAAGTTTGACACAAAAAACAAAATTTCCATATTTTTTTCGGAATTTTCGTTGTTGATAAACCCATGGCAAGAGGCCTCTGAAGTTTGTAAATTTGACTTAATTCTGGTGGCCATGGCTTAAACGGCAAAAAGCTGAAACTTTGCACAGGTGTCTTTTTTATGGTCTACTATAACATAAATTTTTATTTTCCGCTTACCGCGCATTTATCGACTAGCTCCCATAGAGACGATTGCTCTTAAAAAAAAGAATTGTGGGATAACTTCTTTGTTTGTGATGGTACCTAAGCCAAAATTTACAAGTAGTGTTTTTTGACTGTCCTCCATATAATATGTAAAATTCAGAAGAAACACATAGCTATTTGACATCAGCAACCAGTTGGATAAAAATTTCTTCTATGAAAATCTCGCATCCTTTGTAAGCTACAACCACCAAATTATATATTTATCAGTTCTAAATGTTCCCACACAATATATTTAAGTTTCAGCACAGCTGCTACATTTTATCAAGTAGCTGCCCTAGAAAGTGTTGCTCTTGAAATAGAATCTAGTGAGAAAAACTTCTTTGCTATTAAAGGTACCTTAATGAAAATTCATATTTATTGATTTTATGTACTCCTCCATTATATAGACAGAGTTTGGGATCATCGAACCTGTTAATAGAGTTTTTTTCTTAAATATCTCATATTAAATAATGAAAAAACAATTTATTTAATTATAAATTAGATTTATTGACACTTGGATTATTTTTTCGATATTCAGCGACAACTTGGATGAGATACTGCTTACTCTCTTCATCTTGCGTAATCGACTTATTGAAGTCAGTGAACAGCTTAACAGCCCGCTCGGCGTGATCGTTGACGACTTGCAAGTTGCGAAGCATATTTTGATATGTTTTATAAGTTTCGTCTTCACACCAAATAGAAGGGTCATGTTCCATGAATTTAAGGCTGATATCGAATCTTTTAAAAAAAAGTGGACGTGTTTTCAGTAATAAAGTTATGCAAATTCCATTCTCTTAGATTTGACATTCTTGTTGGCGGTATGACTAGACGGAATACTCTAGTACTCTCATCCGGCTCAGATTGTTCTTTCAGTGCTTGGCACATCAATCGTTTTTCAGCGATGGGAACGTTGTCATCAAAGAACGAGAGAGCTACAGCTTCTTCTGAGAGGTACCACAAATGAGTGCTCATTTTCTTGAGAACTATAGAAGAGGTTGCTGAATCAACGATTGCGTACTCCTTAATGGACTTCAAGAAAATTAGGTCTTGGTTCGGTGCCTCCACTGCCTTAGCGCAGCCAATCCATGCTTTTACATAAAACTTGATAATGAAAAGGCTTACATCCCTTATCGCACTAAAATCCTTTTTCGATACTTGAAAATGTTTTATGAACAGAAATATTTTCAGCACGTACAGCGCTTTAGACATCCATCGCGCATGGTGCATTGCTCCTGGGGATCGAAAACGTATATTTCCAAATGAGTTATCCCCGAGAAAAATTAATGCAAGCTCTATTAATTCTTTGTAGTCGGCACGTAAGAAAGATTCCTTAAGTTGTTGGCGGCAATATCCAATTGTTCCGTCTTTTATATCATTTAAGACTACTCTCACTTTTTCGTCAAGGATTCCGGGCTCAAACTTAGACTTGTCTATGTTAGGCCATGCCTTCTTGAACCGCTCAAAAATTGCCACTCTTGGTCCAGAGGCTTCACCGAATATTACATCGAAAACGGCTTCCAAAAAAAAATTTCATAGATGTGGTGTCTACAAGCCAGTTTTAGCAGTGGACGATGCAGTTTTTGTTCCAACAGATGGCAAGCACCGTTTAATGAACCTGTATTTGATGATGTTGTGTCAAAGCACATTGCAACTATATCATCCATTATATTCCATTTAGATAAGTGCTCAAATGTAGCACCTGACATGGCTTCACCAGTGGCAGATCGAATTTTTGGTACACCCAGCAACTGGACTCCACTTTGTTGAGATACAAGAATTGGAATACGATCAACTAATTGGTTTCCTGTTATGTCTGGTAGAATTTTCGTATCCCAATGAACAACACCATATTTTATCTAATAAAGAATAATATGAATTATAATGAATTCTTCATCAAGCCGGCTAATAAATGTTTCCCTTCTTTTAATTTGATTCTGGGTTATTGATTTGATGTTTTTAAGGACGCACTTGTATTCATTATATAAATCTTATTTTAACAACATTTTTAGCGGCAGATATAGATTTAATTTTTAGTTTCTTTATTAATAACTTTGCACTAAAATCCACATCGTTCTTATTGTCAATATAAAAAAAAAAGATTTTGCAATAACACGCGACGGGTTAGGATTTTTTTAAACGATTGGTCGAGTGCCCAATCAATAAATGGTACTTTGATGAAGCCATTATAATTGATAAATTCAAAATGCAGCGATATTAAACAAGATTTAATTTTCTATCTGGGATAAAATCTGAGTGAAAACACTATGTGGAATTGATTATTTCAAAGTTTTTAAATTCTTAAAGAGATTTTCGTAACTTGGAAAGTGCCGATGATCCCAAACTCTGTCTATATAATGGAGGAGTACATAAAATTAATAAATATGAATTTTCATTAAGGTACCTTTAATAGCAAAGAAGTTTTTCTCACTAGATTCTATTTCAAGAGCAACACTTTCTAGGGCAGCTACTTGATAAAATGTAGCAGCTGTGCTGAAACTTAAATATATTGTGGGGGAACATTTAGAACTGATAAATATATAATTTGGTGGTTGTAGCTTACAAAGGATGCGAGATTTTCATAGAAGAAATTTTTATCCAACTGGTTGCTGATGTCAAATAGCTATGTGTTTCTTCTGAATTTTACATATTATATGGAGGACAGTCAAAAAACACTACTTGTAAATTTTGGCTTAGGTACCATCACAAACAAAGAAGTTATCCCACAATTCTTTTTTTTAAGAGCAATCGTCTCTATGGGAGCTAGTCGATAAATGCGCGGTAAGCGGAAAATAAAAATTTATGTTATAGTAGACCATAAAAAAGACACCTGTGCAAAGTTTCAGCTTTTTGCCGTTTAAACCATGGCCACCAGAATTAAGTCAAATTTACAAACTTCAGTGACCTCTTGCCATGGGTTTATTAACAACGAAAATTCCGAAAAAATATGGAAATTATGTTTACCCCTGTGTCAAACTTTCCACACGCGCAATAATTGATCTTTCGCATTTAGCCAAGAACCTGAAAAGATTGTAACTTAACGGCGAGTGTTATTTAAGACCCCTTTTACAAAATTTCGGGGTACGCCAGTGCTTTTTTTGTCAATGTTTACATCTCATTTTAGGGTTGCCAAGCCAACGCAGCCATTCGATATTTAGCCATCGATAGAGAAATAGCAGCTCTGTTTTCATTCGATACACTGGCCAATCAACCCTGCCTTTGACAGTAATGACAGCTGTGTTGTTTTCGCTTCCTTTTTTCGTATCCGGTTCATGCAATTGGTTGGTTTTGCAGTTTCTCTAATTTATTTTTTTTATGTGAATTGAAATTTGAACAAAAACTAACTTACTGAAAGTGAAACGGTGGTGCATATGTGAATTTATAAAGTGCCCATGAGGCTAAGGTTAAAGTGGGACGTGCACGCAACGTTTGTTTCACGTGTCGCACTCATAACCTTAAAATGATTTTGTTTAATAAATAATAATTCGCCCTGATCCAAACGAAGCATCACACCACCACTGAGGCATACATTGGTGTGATTTTTGGCTTGGTGACGGCGATTTTGTTGTTGCTGTTTTGTTGTACTAAAACTGAACTGTGTGTTGTTGTTGTTGTTGTTTCTCTTTCCCCCTCCCCCTCTCATATAGTTGCTGATCGTTTCGACACTACAGAATGGCTCCCAGAAAGGCTAAAGTTCAAAAGGAAGAGGTGCAAGTGCAGCTTGGACCCCAGGTGCGCGATGGTGAGATTGTCTTCGGCGTGGCCCACATCTATGCCAGTTTCAACGACACTTTTGTGCATGTCACCGACTTGTCCGGCCGTGAAACCATTGCCCGTGTTACCGGCGGCATGAAGGTCAAGGCTGATCGTGATGAGGCTTCACCCTACGCTGCTATGTTGGCGGCTCAGGTAAGAAATGAAGCCTGCTCGATGGAGGCACGAACTAATGCTTATGTTTTCCCTGCTCCCTCAGGATGTGGCTGAAAAATGCAAGACCTTGGGCATTACCGCTCTGCACATTAAGCTGCGTGCCACCGGCGGCAACAAGACCAAGACTCCTGGACCTGGCGCCCAGTCTGCTCTGCGTGCTTTGGCTCGTTCTTCGATGAAGATTGGACGCATTGAGGATGTCACACCCATCCCATCCGATTCCACTCGCAGGAAGGGCGGTCGTCGTGGTCGCCGTCTGTAAAAGCGCTGCTCCCAGGCGTTGTTTGCTACAAAAACGTTGCGCTAATTTTTTTTATACCTATAAAAATACATCTAACTAATGTGTAGTAATAAAAAAAGGAAAAAATGAGAGTGCAAAATGGGTTTTCGTTTTGTTTTTTCACTGGGCAAGTGGGCGGGGAAATATTCAAATCAGGCCGCCTCGATAGACACCTATCGATAGTGGAGTGCGATAGCGATTCATCGATAAACTACTGTTATCATCCCTATTAAAATTCATATACATATACAACAGACTGTGAACGAATTTTGCAGGAATAAAACGCATTCTTGAGCATAAATTAGCACTAGCCAATTACAACAATTACAATTAATCATATCGCCGTTACAAAACTTAACGAAAATTGAGAGGATGATATGACCAAATAAACGTAATTGGCAAGTTCAATGCACGAATAATATATTTGGTTATAAATTTTTTTTTGTGTGTGTGTGCGTGTGTATATGTGTAGTGAGTGTTCGTGCGCAAGTATTTCATTGGATGCATGTGTGAATTTCTTATTTGCAAAAACTTTTGTGAATTTCTTCGATCAAAATGAAATGAAAATTGTGGAAAAATCCTTGGAAATTCATTCAGTTGTGCCGCAGCGAGAGCGAAAGAGAGAGCTCAAGCTGAGCAGCAGCAGAGCAGAGCAGAGATAGACAAACTAGAGTGAGAGTGTGAGTCAAAGTCAAGTGTTTGGTGTGTTGTTTGGTCTTGTTGTTGTTGTTGTGAAATTCTCCGTCTCTCTGTTTCTCAAAAAAAAAACACAATTATTTTCCAAATTTCCCATTGAAGTTAATACACAAAAATTCAAAATTCCAAAAAGTATCAAACCAAACAACAAAAAAGAAATCAAATCACGCAGGCGGCCGCAGCAGAGCAGCGCAGCGCAGCAGCAGCAGCAGCAGAAGAAGAAGACTCAAAAAAGAAAACTTGTTTGAAAAAAGAACAAAACGAAAAGAAGAACACAAAAAAACGCAGAAGCAAACGCAGAATCAGCATCAAAATCCAAATCGGCGTGGTTGGGATTCCGTCTCCTAGTAGGAGAGCCTAGACTAGCGGGGGCAGCGACGTCGGCGTCGGCTGCGACGTCACCAAAATACCAAACAACAATAACAACATGGATGAGGATGACAACCTGTCAAATGCCGATATTAGCATCGATGACGAGGTCCAGGCCATGGTAGACGAAGACGACGACGACGAGGAGGAGGAGGAGGAGTCCGATGTGGATCTCTCTTCGGTGTACGTGTTGCCGGCAAATGCCAGCGAGGGTGCAGCTGGTGGTGGAGCCACAGCAGCAGCCGGAAATAACTCACATTCGCCCTTTCACGATTGGGACTCAAGTGCCGCCACCGCGGCCAGCTCCTCGACCTCGACCAGTGCCCGCTGCGTTGGTGATCGTCCCAGCAACACAACCAATTCCAGTGCCGGTGCCAAGCCCAGCTTTTTCTTTGGCGCCTCCTCGTTTAGCCTGCGCAGTCGCAAGGAGGTGGCCGCCCTGATCAACACAGAATGCTGCCGTGGCAGTCCCACACCCGATCTGGACTCCATTATGGATACGCTGTTCAATCCGGGCACTCCCATTGATAATCCGGATAATATTGAGTGGATACGTTGGCTCATAGCCGGTGGTCGGACGCCCCAGGAGTTTGTAAAGATTGGTAAGCGGAAAAATGGCGATCAGCTGTTAGCAAGTACGTTGCCCCTGAAACAATTTCAATTGCTCGCAATGTGTGTGTGTGTGTGTGTGTGTGTGTGTGTGTGTGAGGCAAAGCAGAAACAAAAGCATAGAGCAAGGTGCAAGGCAGCGTGAAGAGTGCAGCGCCATGGCAACAGACCAATCAAACGCACACACACACACACACGCAAACAAACGCAGCAGAGGTTACTTTAGCCCAATTTAATCTTGACTACTTATCTATGTACGTACATATGTGTCGCTGTTGTTGTTGTTGTTATTAGTTGATTTGGGTGCCAGGCTGACTCGAGTCGCCAAAGTCACCCACATATATGTACATATGTATGTAGATACACGCACACGCACTTGAGACCCACTGCAGCTTGCAGCTTGCACCTTGTCAGCTGTTCTCCCTTGCGTAATCATGTTTCCGCAGCATCCGTTCAACTCTCTCTCCTTCTCCCCTCTCTATCACTCGCCTGGCACCCCCTGTCACCATTGAATGCGTTTGCTCTATTTTATTTTATGCTGTTAAATTGTTCACCAAAAAGAAGACAGAGAGAAAAAGAAGAAAAACAAATTCCCCGCAATTGCAAAATTGCAAATGAAAATGCTGCATTCAGACAAACAGACAGACAGACACTTGCTGGAAAAGTTTATTGACCGTCATTGTGGTTGTTGTTGTTGGATTTGTTGTGTTGATTTGACAATATGTTGTCGTCAACGACGACACGCCACCCATATCCAACTCTAGCCTAGCACAGTGGCCCAAAACAATAGTCACATGCTAACTTCGACGACTCTCGGCCGAAGTTTATCTACCCTTGCAGCACTAAGACTTTTTTTCAGACCTATCTTTTGTATGCCAGCTATATCTTTAAACTTAGTGCAATTATGTAAAAGTATAGAAAACTTATGTAAAAGCGAGGTTTAGAGACGTTTTCATTGAAAAAACACTAAAACTTGTTTTTTTTTTACCAATTGTTCCTATGGCAGCTATATGCTATAGTCATCCGGTTCGGCTGATTCCGACAAATGTGTAGCGCATTTGTACCTAAAGACTTCGTGCAAAGTTTGGTCACGATAGCTTTTAAACTGACGGAGGAGATAGCTTAGAAACAGAGGGACGGGCAGACGGACTTTGCTAAACTCTGGAGCAATACCATAGCCGCACCTTGTATTTTCAGTGTAAAGCACGGTACGGAGTACTCCAAACTGTTTGGGCGCACAAAAAAGTCATTTATTGCGCGTGTGGAACCTAAAAACAAATTAGTGTGCTGAGATAGCCAAAAAATGCCAAAAACTCAAAAAAAATTACAAATTTGGTATTTTTAAGTTAATCTAACACGGTTTTCAGAAGCGATTTGTTCATAAAAATTGATGAGAATTTAAAATCATCAATAAAAAAATGCAGAATATGAAATACGGATAGTTAAGGATGTAGCCAGGGGGCACATCTCCCGCACAAATCGTCTTGGAAGAGGAGGAAGATAATAAAGATGAAGATGGCAAATGCAACCATCAATTTCTCAGTACTTTCACACAGAATGACATGTTCAATAGATACGTTAAATTCACGGTATCCTGTACGCAATGAAAAGTGCTTACGATGCAATGAGCCTGGCTGGTGGCTCCCGAGTAGCGCCCCCAGGAGACCGGAGTCTCCCAGCAAACTGGCGGACGTGACGATTCTCCCATGGCGAAGTGCAACGTTCAATTAAAAACTCTGCTGATTACACCCGGTTGATACAGAACTCCACGTCGAGACTCAGCAAGCCCCAAGCTTGGTTCAGGGGGTAAGGACTGGGGTCCGCATAGTTGTCAGGCCCGTTATGATGTCTCTCGTGATCATGCCCCTTTCGGGACGTTACGAATACGAACCTGGTGGCGTGCAAGATTAATCAAATTTGTAATAAATTTTCTTATTAAAATTATATTATTTATTTGTTTTTTATTTTTATTATAATCTTAGTATTACTGTTGTTGCTTTTGGCACGGAAATGCTTGTGCTGCTGCTGGAGGCTCTTCCATGTCAACTGCATCAAAATTGATTTTATTGGTGAGGTCTCCAAATACTTATCTTTGCCTCTACGGTATTAAACAGCGCAATTTTTCCTCCTCATGAACGCTCTTCAAATGATTTTTACGCTCACCCTTCTTTTCGGACATTTTTTTTTGCTTCTGACCGTCAAAATAAATAAATTTAATTACTTTGGGCGCCCAAAAAAGGCTCGAACAGCTTCAGTTATCATCCACAAATTCAGAGTTCGACGTTCGAGTTCGATGTTCGTGTGGATCGACTTTTCGTTTCTCTGCGTACACACCGTAAAACGTTTGACGTCAAATTGTTTGCGTGTGGTTTTACAGCATTTTTTTATATGGAGTTTTTCGTTTGCGAGCGCTTTTTTGAGTACTCCGTACCGTGCTTAAGCATAGAAAGGGTAGAGGTAGGAAAACTTTGCGATTACCGTTTGAAAGAGCGTTAAAAATGAGAGAAAATATGTGATAAACATCAACACTCTCAGTGCAGAAATTAACCGTTATGTTTCATTTTCGTTTTGTGAGTGGTGCACTACTATAGCCGCACAATATTATTTCCTATTCTATGTTTGCTCGCGGCAAACTATTTTGGCGTACACCTGGTTAAGTGACTATTTGTAATAAATTCGTAAATATGCCAAGTGGGCCAGTGCTGTCAGATGTCGAGAAATGCCAATTTCTGGCGCTTAAAAGTGAGAATTGCTCATTTCGAGAAATTGTCTTAAAAATTGGTCGCTCCGACATAGTTGTTCGATATTTTTGTAAAAACCGAATTGAATATGGAACAAAAAACACGGAGTACGTAAGCCGAAGATAAGTTAGCGTGACCAGCGCCGATTATTGAGTGCTGAAAGCAATTTATAAAAGACCGCTAATGCGTTAGCGGATGAATGTGGCCTAAAAGTGCCTCGCTGGGCCGTTGCAAGGCCTTTAATGAAATCTGGAAACATAGTGCTACGAATATTTAAGGTGGCAGCATAAAGAAGCCCGGATGAAATTCGTCGGAGATAAAATGGGTACTGACTGGTCAAAAATAAAAAGTTTTTATGGAGCAATACAAATATTAATTTATCTTTCTTGATCATTTTCTCGGATGAGAAACAGTTTTTTGATTAATTTGGGGTTTTTTGTTTTTTTAATTTAGTTTTTTTTTTTCAATATAAAAATGGAGGTAGCTGGTCCGAAGAATTTATCTAAAATATAAGCAGTAAGAAGAGGGAGGGGGCGGAGAGGAATGATACAAGACAGGAAAGAGCATGGGAAGAGGAAAGGGGGCTGTGGCAGAGTGGTTGGGGAACAAGGTGAAAAGCCAATTTTTTCAATTGATTCATAATTGGGGAGTGGCTGCCATCAGGTCAATTTGTGTTGATATTTAGTTCCTAATTCTTGGTTCATCGAAACTGGTCTTATGCCGAAGTTTTATCCAAAAATATTGCCTACGTTGCTATACGTTCACAATTATGGGCAAGCAGTACTGATACTGCTGTGAAATCCACAATCTTCATACATTTACTAGATAAGGGCGCGGAACGGAAATATCGCTAGACTCGAAATTTACTATGTGGCCGTGCAAGAGCATCCACTTGACCTAAGGGAGTAATATATAATTCAGGAATTTTCGATGGCAACGATGGAATAACCTTCCGGGTTGCGCTGTAGCTAGGGTCACGTGGTCCTCTTCTAACATCTTACTTCTGGTCTGGCCCATAACGGGTCACTGCCTTTTTGCCAGGCATGCAGCGGGCTTGGGCGTCGCTAACAACGATTTCTTTGGAAGAACTGGAGGAGACATTACTTCATCTTTTTTGCCATTGCCCAGTTTTAAGTAGAAGAAAACTCAAAACTTTTGGTAGAATGAACAAAAAGGCGCGACGATATTGAATTAAAATTTGTTGTTTGGGATCGGGACGGGACGGGACGGGAACGAATTGTCCTTATTCGCTCATCTCTGCTCTTAGCCATTGTCACTCTGGTAAAATTAACATTTTCAGACCCTTCTTTGCGTGGATTGGAGTCCTTTTTAATGGTAAATGTATGTTTCGACAAAGGAAAACGATTTGGCCATCGGATATTCGATTTAATGTGCACATTCTCGCCGTGGCCGGGCGTACAACATTAAATGGCTAACAAAGTCTAAAGGAAAAATCAAGGCGAATTACAGGAGCAGTTGGTACTGGTGACGAGGGTCATAAATATTTAGTAGTCAGTTCTTAATTATATTAAGCTGTTGTCAAAAATTCAAACCTTTCGCCAACAAAAATATATCGATAACTTTTTTGCCTAAAAATTCTATCAAACTCGTTCACCAGCAGACCAACACTTTTTTTTATTTGATGATTTTTGTTAGATGATTGGTGTATGCTGGTGAACACGCCCATTTTCTACAATTTCTTAAAATCTTGCACGCTTACAAAGTGGCGTCGGGTTCAGCTAGTATACTTTACGTTATCTCTGCGAGGGTATAAAATATATTAAAATATTTCAAAACTATATAGAAGGCAAAGCTGACTTCTTCAAAGCATTAATATATAGATTTTTACGCTTGTATCACTGGCAAACATTCAATCACATTCTCATAATGGCCTTGTTCCCCTACCCTCTATCAAAAAGAAAATTGGTAGTTGAACGGTTGGGTAAAATTTTAAGGTAAAAATGGTATACGTGAAAGCTATCGTTTTGATTTTATCCAAAATCACAAAAATTAGCAATCATAATTGCACTTCAAATTCGTTCACCTCAATAATCAAACTAGATCCATCGTTTTTTTTTGTCATGTGTTCACCAACACGGCCAATGCTTTATTGTTTCACTGACAAATGATGAATCCGGTCATACTAACGTAAGCAAGGAGCAGGTGATTGGTTTAGCTGTGCTTGCTTCTTCCAATACTATGTCATTTTATCATTCAATAATCCTCCTCCCGACTTAACCATTGTGACGGAATCTCTATCTCGGACATCTCTATCTATGAGCAAGAGTTCTACTAAGAGCTGGGAAATGGCAAAGAAGATGTAGTAATGGCTCCTCCTCTTCTTCACACTTGCAGCTTCGACATTCCGTGAGGGTCTTGGTGTACAACTCAAGAGTCCTTATAGCTTAGAGCTTGACCATCTGAATAAATGTATATGTTCCCTTCTTCGATTATGAGTGTGCTTAGGTATTTGGCAGCCTCCTGGATGGCCACCAATTGTGTACCAACACTTCAATGATCAGGGAACCGGAATGAGATTACCATATTCAGGTCTGTGGAGAAAACTCCCCTTCCTACTTTGTCATCAAGCTTTGGTCCATTTGTGTAGATATTGATGGAATTTGCTCTGCTGTGGCGCAAGTTATCCCAGTCGAGTCTTCTAGGGATTTTGACGTCATAAAGTTTATGCAATGACGTTGTGGGTACCGCGTTTTGGTGGTTTAGTATTGTAGAGTGTCCTGATTTACCCATGTTCCAGGCTTCAGAGTCTTTTAATCTCAGGGCTAAAATGCACTCTTACTGTAAAGAAATCAAGTCTAGAGGAGCAAGATGAACTATGGTGCTTAGTGCTTCTGTTGGGGTGGTTCGGAGCGCACCATTCATACATATTTCAGTACTTCTCTGTACCTTGTGTAAAGTACAGTAAAGAGAGCTGGCCACCATAGTGAACAATTGCTGAGGAAAATCTACCATTACGGCCCAAATCCTGCTTACAAAAGAGGAGGGCAATGGAAGCCTTCTTTACTCGCTCAGTAATATTGTGATGCCAGAGTAGTTTCCTGTCCAGTACGACGCCCAGTATGTTTTTTAATCAGTTTCCATTAAATAGGGAGGACATCGCACAGTTCATCGACCTGATTAAGACTTAATAGGATCTTTTAATAAAAATCCTACATGTGGTAGAAGTTGCTGTCGTACCTTATTGATAGAAAATTTAATATTAGATACTACTGTAACACTAGTTTACAGCATTTCCGATCCCGAACATTTTACAGTCGTTTCATATGTAAATCCCTTCGCTGAGTTCAAAAATGCAGTCCAATAATTTTTTAGTGGGCCGTTTTCATTAGTTAGTGGGCCGTTTTCGAGAAATCGAAAAAAATAGATAAATCTTTAGTGACCAGCAATAAAATACATTTTTCACAATTTTTTTTCGTGGTGAAAATCGCACTTAAAATCTAGCTTTTAAAAAAAAAATTATATTTTTAATGCAAAGCTGCAGATAAAAGCCTTTATAGCGCCGAATTCAAGCACCGGATTAAAAAGTGATGTATGAATGAATGATAGGGCGTTCAATTACCTTCCAAGAATGCATTACCTTTTTATAATGAATGAATCAATACTGAAGATATACACATTTTTCTAAAGGTACTTTTTTTCAGAACCAAAAACCTTGCTTTTCCGCGATTTCTCGAAAATAGCCCCACAATCACGATATGGATTTTTGGACTCAGCGGGTGTACTAACATAAGAAATTGCTACCAAACGTTCGGGATCGCAAAATTTTTATTATTTTGTAAAATAGTGTAATCAAATTGAATGGTGAATTTTTAAAACGTGCCGGGTTTTTCAAATCGATAATTTTTGTCTTTTTGTAACTTGGTAGCACTGTCAATCACAGCTGTGCCTGCATATTCAACTGATTTGGCTCAGTGTGTCTTCTGGCTATTCAGTAGACTTAAGAGACCGCTCCGTGGACCACTTTTTTACTTGATTGTCATGATAAAAGAAAAATCGCAGAAGGCTCTGGACTTTTCCAAGTGCTATGATAACTGGTGTATTACTTTGAAGGGGATGAAATAGATTTAGACCAGCGGTGGGCAGCAAAAATAACTGGAGGGGTACAACAACATTCATTTGCTTTCGATCAACGCGATGCAGCGCGTGTTTGTTGTAATTTTTATTGCGTCATGCGTTTAGGTAAATAACGTGCCGAGTCGCGCGAATAAGAAGGGCTATTAGGCTGCCCACTGCTAATGTAGATAAATGAAGAAAATTAAATAAGAAAATTCACCTTTCAAGATAGTTGATTGTTCACTCCTCAGGGATTATCTAAGGGTAAGAAGTCCCAGTCTTACCTAACCCTAAACTACAATGCTTCCTGCCGAATTTTTACCCTGTATCGGTAAGCATTCAGACACAATTTACGATTACCCGTTGAAAGGCTCGACAGCTCTTACTACGTGAAGAGTGGAATGCCTTGCCCCATGCGCAGATTCTTTGTTCATTTTGTTCTTCCATCGCTTTTATGTGAGGAAGAGTTAAGTACTGCAAATATTTGAAATGTTTATAATCTTATTGCAAAGATTTATAGATTACCAGCTGAACCCGACGCAACTTTGTCCGCATCCAAGATTTTTAAAAATTGTAAAAATTGTGTTGTTTTATCTTGTAAACAGTTTGAAGTTAAATTAAATTAAAAGTTAATAAAATTTAAAGTGGTAAATGCTTTGGCCTGTACACATGTTACATTTTTGCCCATCCCGTCCTAAAGGACCCAGCCAAATTTTCTAGGCGCTCGAAAATTCCGAAATTATATATTAATCCCTTCCAGTCAAGTGAATGCTAAATATGTACCTCTCCCGCGCGACAACATAGCGCAAATTCGGGTATAGCA
Organism: Lordiphosa stackelbergi; assembly: GCA_018904235.1. Classification (NCBI taxonomy): domain Eukaryota; kingdom Metazoa; phylum Arthropoda; class Insecta; order Diptera; family Drosophilidae; genus Lordiphosa; species Lordiphosa stackelbergi. The sequence continues at coordinate 88,013 of JAEIFU010000200.1, read as the reverse complement.
ATAATTCCGTCCGCGCCCATTTTTAGTAAACATATGAAGATTGTGCATTTCACAGCAGCATCAGCACACTTCAATTAAAATTCAAATTGGCTTTCCCGCTTTTACCCCACTTCTTCTTCCCCCGCTCACCACCCTTCCTTCCATCTTCCACCTCTCTCCACTCTTTCCCCTCCCCTTCATTCTAACACATATCTGTCATAATAGCTGTCATCTGTCTGAGAGAGCCAAGAAATGCATATTTGTAATACCTAATTTGTGTGAGTGTGAGTTGATCCCTCTCATGCTTACTCTTTCGCGCTCTTACCAAAACAGCTTAGTCCACAATATTGCCTGAGGTTCCGTTATGTGCCCCATATAAACTTTTCTTTTTCGTTTTCACCCACTTTGCGGAAAAATTTTCCAAATTTTCTTTGTTAGTGCGTGTCTGAATAACTAAACGAAGGTCTATGCCAAATCTTAGATCTCTAGGATAAGCAGTTTTGGCTGTGGGTTGATAATATGTCAGTCGGGCCTACAGATTTATAAGAATGGCGCATCTGATACACGAATTGATTGTTCTAAGATCTTAGAATTTACTTCTCGTGTTCACGAAAATGTAGCACAGTAGCTGCTCGCAAAGATGGCAATGTTTTTATTTGCATATTCCTTTTGGAAAATCGAATACAGATATTAGATAAATGGTTGATCACAAATGATCACAAAATAACAAATTTCAGTAAATCAAGAAAGTCGGTCAGGCCAGACTATAACATACTCTGTACCCTCTATAATCTAGTTTGTATATATCTGATCGATTCAAGTTAGAAGCCACACAAAGTGGCAAAAAAGCCATAAAGTGTGTGAAGTGCAGCCCATCGAAGTTGCGGCTGGAGCTACCCATCATAATTGTTTATACTAGATACAAGATATAGTCATCCGATTTACACCAAAATTTGCAAATCTGTACGAAAGCAGTTTGGAGACACCAACATTTAGAACGAAAATTGTATTCTCACTAAGATCCTTTTTCCGACCGATTGCAGCTATAAGATATAGTCATCCGATTTTGACCAAAATTAACAAATCTGTGTGAAAACATATAATATTAATAATTTCAAAGTGTGCAGATGTTAACATTAAAAACAAAAAGGTTTTTCTCACTACGACTAATTTTTGGACCGATAGTTCCTATGGCAGCTATATGCTATAGTCATCCGATCCGGTCGATTCCCAGCGGCGCACAGCTAAATGAGGCGAGCCCACATCATGCATTACAACAGCTCACAAGTATAAAACACTATCGCTACACTTTGTATACCGAGTTGTCATACGGAGTTTGTCAAGTCTTCGAAACTTCGTTTGCCGAAAATTCGAAATGCTTGTTCGATTTTTGGTTTTCTTTATGCATTCACACACAAACATATATGTGTGCGTGTGTGTAGTTGATTTCTGATCTGTGGCGTGTGCGTGCATCTCCGCATCAGCGAAAAAAATTAATTTTAAATAGCTTTTAGTCGATATGTTTTATTTTTGTATATTGGAATGGTTAATAAATTGTTTAAATATACCTTTAATAAATAATATAACTTAACACACCGCACATGGAGCTGTTCTTCAAAATAGCATTACCACTCTATATACCTTTACATACATTACAACAGCGCATACTATGTGTGTCGTTTAGTGGGCGGCCCATCCACACCGTCCATTACATTTCTTAGATTATTAGGTGCAGTTGTAATGGAGCTCCAAAAAGCGTTCGGCTATCGCCCACTTGTCGATTACAAAGTAATGGGGATTCGAAAGCTAGCAGTCCACAAAGCGGTCATGCTAATGTAAATTTATACTGGGTTGTAATCGACGCTGTGCGACACACAGCATTCGAAGTGTTTAAGAGGTGCTTGATTACGTAATGTGCATTTGCGCCGCTGAGTTCCGACATATTAGCAGTGTACAGTAAAAAGAAGACTCTGTGCAGACTAGTGAGAGACTAGTTTGCGTAGAGACAGACAGACAGAGGGACGGACGGACAAAGCTCAATCGACTCACTCGTCGCCCTGATCACGAATATATATGTCGATTAAAAGCAGAGCAAAAAACTGTTCTGTTACAGCAGTGCCGGCCAAATAGAGAGAACAAAAAAGTGTGCTTGTGTTGGCGAACGAGAGAGCTCTCTCCAGATTCACCGATTAACATAACCCTAAGACGAGTGACTCATGCTCCTGGTGGCTTTGGCTGGCCAGTTCTGTGTAAAGCGCCCCATAAACCACACAAATTTTTGCGCCAAACGCTAATGTGTGTTAGTGAAATAGGGGTGTATACGTCACACGCACGTATTTGTACAAAGCAAGACCAAAATCAAAAGCGTTTTGATTTTTCGGGATGTTTGCGCATAGTTTGGCGTGTGTTTGTGTGGTGAGTGTGCGCATTGCGCAAACTGTGCTCAGTTCGAAGTGCGTGTGGTACTTGCAATCATGAAAAAAGAAGCGAAAGCAACGGCCACAGCTACGTTTGCCTATATATTTTCTCGCAAAGAGCTTGATTTAAGGGTACTGTATACCTTCAGAAACATTAAAAAAAATATTTTTATTTGCTTTAACGATCTATTAGGGTTTTATAAGCATATTGTAAAACTTTCAAGAAGATCCGAAAAACAAAAAACAATTTTTTTTCCGACCCCGAAAATTTGTCATCGTCCCTTTTTATATTGTATGTACATTGTACACATAAGATAACTTATCTAACTAACTTAGCTGCATAAAATCAATTAAAGTGTTCAGTTTGTTGAGCACTTAGGCACTTGGATAGGTTTGCCTGACTAGTATTGAGCATGAAATTTGTGACTAATTTTCTGAGATTTGGTAAGAAAAAATTATATATTAATAATAAATCCAACTAAAAGCATTAAAGATATTCTTCTGGAATGGAAAGCAAGCGAATAAAATCAATTATTCTAAAGAAAATATGGGCACTCTGTGCCTGGGTCGAGCAAGCTGTGCACAATTTTTGTTCAGAGTAAATTGTTTTTGGAAATGCTTACACTTTTCCCCAAGTGCCTATGTGCTCAACAAAGTGAATACCCTAAATAGTTTTCGGTTTTTGGTTGACCTTTCTGTGGAAATATGTGTTAGTGGAGCTAGGCTATTTTTTAGTTATTTTTAAATTAAATTTTAAAATACCGTTTGTCCCAGTGTGGGCATTGTTTATACGCTTCTGTCATCATCAACGACAACTTCTTGTTCTACTTTTTTCGGGTCCCCCCTCCCTGCAATTGGTTGACCCGTTATTGTGGTTGGCTGTTTGCATATGCTGCACCCCCCATCCCATCTACCATTCTCTCTCTCTCTCTTGTTCATTGAAATTCGAAAACATTTCAAATGCCGATTTCACCAAAATGTTCTTTCTTTCCCTCGCTCCCTCCTAACTTCTGCGAGAGAGGCGCTGTGAGTGTGCAAGACCAGAGAGTGGAACAACTTGTCGATCGCCGTTTAGGAAAATTGTCAATCAATTTTCCGTTACGCTGCGTTGGTTGTGTCTGTCTGTCTGTCTGTTGTCGCTTTCAATTCGATTTCCTTCCGCATTTGGCTGAGGTTGAGGCTGTTGTTGACCTTTCATAAGCAAGGCCCCTCCGCCCCAAGCGGCGGTACGCAAAGACAACAAGTCACGCAACAAGCAAAATCAAATAGGCAATGAGTGCATCATTTTATTTTTGGACTTTAATCGAATCAATAGAAAGCAGCCAAGAATAACAGAGAGAGAGACGTTTTTTTTATACAACTGCAGTAGGAGTTACGGGGACAGAGTAAACCACTCACTGTGGGATTAATGGCAAGGCGCAAACTCATAATTCTGAGTAATTATAATTGAGTATTAGCTGAAAGGTCTAATTATAAAAATATATTGGATTAAGATACTTTTAACGAGAGAAAGGCACGGAATAGATGACTGTCCCGAATCCACGTCTATTCCGTACTGTACCAAAGCCAAAACGAAGTTTTTAATCGAGTCCTGCCCCGGTCGAATCTATTTATTTGGGATTATGAAAAAAACTTATATGGGCTTATCAACCAAAAAGATCATCGCGTCCAATATTAAACCAATTTTCTGCAAAAATCAGTTGCCACGATAAGCATATTCGTCTGCCTAAGTGCAACGAAATTAGCTATGAAGAGTCTATTAGTCTGCAGGCAGATGAAGTTTATTTTTAGCCTTGATTCGAAAGATTGTAATTTTTTCAAAGGTCACATTCGCTTAACTGTTGTAGAGAGGAACACAAAAACACTTCAACTGTTGCGTCTAATGCTCTTTGGTCATGAGAGGAGGGAAACAGTAAAATTCATGAAGGAGCGGACTTTGAAAGTGTCCCTTATTTCAACGCTCGTCATTGTCCTATACTGTTTGACATATCAGTGCTTTTTTGTTCAACCAGAGTTACTTTTCAGTGAGCGAAGCATTCTGTGTGCAATCACAGATCAATTATGAGAAAGTTACGCTCTTAAATCTTATACATTTCCTAACAAATTCAATAAAAATCGGTTGAAACAATAGGTCAGAAAATTGGTTTTGGTGAAAAAAACGCGTTTAAACTTGATGGTAGCCTGTTCAATTTAATTAGATTCCTGATGATTGTGAATTCTGTTTCAATCCTATCGGCTATTCGATTAAAACTTTGGACCAGACTTTGGCATGGAAAGATTTAACGATAAATTACAGTTTTGATCAGAGTTGCAAACCAGTTGGTTAATTGAGCTAAGGCATCGGTTCGGCTAAGGGTTTAAAGGAAGAGAAGCAACTGTGCTGGTTCCACTTTCCCGCCTGTTAGGGACGATTGAGAAGAAACACACCACCAAATGCAGAATATCCCAAGCAAACTGATTTACGCAAAAATGGGATTGTTATACAAATAAATGTAGAACTTCTACTTGTAGAACTCAAAGGTACATTAATGGGATAAAGCGACAATTACAGATTTGGATTCTGGGATTCCGACATATTTTTTACTGCGAACCGAGCCTTAAACCGAACCCTCTCACTGGATTCTGTTTCGAACACAAGATCAAGGTTCGGTCCAACAAAAATTATACCCTCACATATCTGAAGGACAGCCAAGCGATTTTTTTGTTATCTGGTCGCTTTGAACCCGATTTCTCAATGTCCAGTTAGTCAAACTGACCTGAGGTTAGCCGAAATTGAGTGTCTCTTGCTGTATTTGGCAAGCAACAATTTAATTGGAAATTAGAAGACACAGATCAATGAATTAATAATAATAGAAGTTTCAAGATGATACCATATTTGATCAACGTTTCAGGTTAAGAAAGTCTAAATGTAAAATCATTCTTGCTAGAGAATGAGATAAAGATCAAGGGACTCTCAAAGTAACAGGTAAAACCTTCACTTTAGCTGCGATTCAATTTATCGTAAGTCGAATTGTTGACAGGAATCATGCATTGTTGTCAGTGACCAAACTTTTGCTGGTGCAGAGTTCTTAGGCAATTAGCAGGTTCCTCATCACTGCGGGAGACTTCCAAAGTTTGCGACTTCTTTTTGTGATTTTTTTATTTTCGAGCTTATCCTTTAACCCTATCCAAGGGTGATGAACAACTCCGGCTTTAGCGTCAAACCTAGTCTCCGCCAAGCCTCGACCTTCTGCTTCTCCAAAATATATTTGTTCGATTCACAAGCAAATGTTAATCAGCCACGGAAAAGTTTTTCCTTCTTGGTCTTTTCAAACTTTCACTTTGATTCAAGCAATTTTTTTTGCAAAAAATGACCAGCAACAACTACTAGCATTAAAAAAAAAAAAAATAACAAAAGAGACACAGCTGATTCGTTGTCACTGTCTGGTCATCCTATTGCAGCGATAGCAATTTATCGATATCGGGCGAAGATGTCGTTAAGAAAGCCAAAATGCTTAATCTCTGGTCATTTCGAGTAAAAAATTTGTGCGACGATAACCTAATCTAAACTTTTGAGAAAATTGGACATACTCATGTGTTCTACAAATCGGTTTCAATTAAAAAATGAACGAAATCGTATGGGAATTAAGTTGTTTTTGGGTCGAAAACGATGTGTGGAACACATAGGATAAACAGAGTCTCAAAATCGCCCGGAAAGTTCAATTATCAGGCGTGTTCCCGTTTTCGACTTCGATCAAATCATGTGGAATGGGAATTGTTAAATGATTTTTCTTCCGAAAACCAACGGTGTTATTCGACTTTTAACTTCAATCCCAATTATCTACAATTGATCCTCTGCATGACAAAAAGATTTGACCGAATTCTTTAATCGTTTCTTAGAAATTGTAACTCTTACCAATTCAACAGAACAGGCTTGTATGTCAGAATAATAGCCTGATTCCACTAATACATATACGACGTTTATGCATGCAAAAAAGCAGAATTGCAGATCATGATTTTAAAAAAATGCTAGCATAAACACCAAATCAATGTTTTTTATTCTACGCCATGATTTTTTTTATACAAAACAGTCTGGCAACACCTCTTCTGAAGAACAGCTGTTCTGTCAGTTAATTGTGCTTGGACCAAATGTAAATTGCAATGCAACAGGAAATCCAATAGAAGCCACTAGACAGCAGAAGAAACGCTGAGCAAGGTACGAAGCTACAATGGAACTAGTGGTGCTACCAGGAAGATGTGCGCCTTTGATGAGCTGTACAGAAAGCGTCCAGTGGCTGACACCCCATTGGACAATTGAATATATTTATGAGCCGGAGGACTTTGTGTAGAATGATGTGTCCGACGTAACTTCAGGCGAAAGCGAATACCAAGCAGCTCCTAACTCAAAGTAATAACTGTTTAAACGTTCTCAATGCAAATAATTAATTAGGCCTATTCTCGCCTATTGATCGGAATTGGTATGAATAATGATTTCTAAGAAACGATTAAAGAATTTGACCAAATATTTTTGAAATCAAGAGAGTCGATTTAAGATAAATGGGGTTTTAAAGTTAAATGCCGAAAAACACAGTCGATTTTTGGGAGCCTGAACATTTAACAATCGAAGTTCAGTTGAGTAATGCAGCTTAGAAATTTGTTGGCATTTTGCAACCTTCCAAGTTTTAAGGTCTTTGAACTACTAATTTAGATGTCCGTCTATACCATTGAATATGAATTTTTTTCATTTTAATTTCTTGGATTTCTTTTTTTTAAATGTTCATAAGTGGCATCTCACTGCAGAAATATCATAATTTTTATAAAGCTGCAAAATCAGGCGCATCTTAAAAAGCGTGATTTAAAAAAACCATGATACTGCTAGCAAAAACAATTTCATATGCGTTCTGTTTCTCTCCGAGCGAAGGTTTTGTTGTTGGCTGCAAATAATTTCGTTATTTTCTATATAGGGATAGCAGAGCGTGTGGATTTTGTTGTTTGACAAATATTTTCTCGTAAGCTCATTCTGGGCACCTCTGTAAGGCTTTTTCAAATATAAATATATTGCGAATATTTTTTTGCATGTTTAAAAAAGTTGTTGATATATCCCAAGATCTTTACAGATTCTGCTATGCTACGATAAACGGTTCAAAGTAACCCCAGCATCCTTTCGTTTCTTTGAATACATCTTTTAGGGAAGCAAAGCGTTCGGAAATAAGGGCTGGTTCGACACAGTGGTTCATCATTGTTTCAAACGGGTGCATGTAATAACGTTCGCTGACATAACGCTCTCAGGCTTTATGTCACTTTTTTCGGGCTCTACGCACTTTACGACCGAAAAGAAAAAAATATTCTGAGTACTTATTGTATGCACATGTTTAAACGAAACTCGTCATATTTGATATATTAAAATATTTTAAGGTTATTTTCAACTATTTGTCTGCAATAGGGGCAGAACAATAGCGAATTGTTCTTTTTGGTCTTTTCTATCAATTTATTTGAACACTCAGAACAAATTTTAAAGTTATTGCATGTCTGAAGGAGCACATTCCATGCATTTACAATACAAAATATTCGTTTTATTACATTAGTCGTTTGAGTAAAACTGAATTCGTTGTCCTGATCTGCCTCTTCACTGTCCGAATTGCAATCCAATTCTTCAAATGTTTCCCACTGGATCAAATCATTTTGTCCGTTTATGAGACAGTTGGAAAAGTAGAAGAGTACTCCAAAATTCTGAAAAAAGTTATCTATACTTATAAATCTGTAGGCCCGACTGACATATTATCAACCCACAGCCAAAACTGCTTATCCTAGAGATCTAAGATTTGGCATAGACCTTCGTTTATTTATTCACACACGCACTAAGAAAGAAAATTTTGAAAATTCGTCCGCAAAGTGGGTGAAAACGCCAAAGAAAAGTTTGTATGGGGCACATAACGAACCTGTGGCACTCAGGCAATATTGTGGACTAAGCTGTTTTCCAGGCTGTGGCAGCATACACTTGACGAATTATTCGAATTTTCAGCTAGAAAATCGGGATGGAAGAAAATGTAACATGTGTACAGGTCACAGCATTTACCACTCAAAATTTTGATATAGTTTTACCAACTCGAAACGGGGAAACTGGAGCAACGGAGCAACGCTCTCTACTGCTCCACATTGACATTTAACAAATGAATTGATTTTCTGTTTAGATTGGGTAAAACATGAGGCGAACCAAGATTCGAACAGAAATCTTTACCCAAAAAACCTATAAGGGTTCAAAATTAGTTCGTAACCCAATTTACGGGTTTCTATACCATGGCACCCACACATTGTCATGGTGGTATTCATCAATAATCGACTCCCATCAGACCCATTCTGAACTTTGGTTCACGTTCAATTGAAGAAGTTGATTGTTATGACTCTCTTCCTTAGTGTCTGCTGTGTTGTGATGAATTCAATTTTTATACACAGTTACGAAACGCCGTTAAATATTTTATCATTGCTATTTAACAACGCCAAATTTGCAAAAACACATGTAAATATTAACAGATGGTAGTTGACAGGAGCAAGATAAAAACTCACTGATTTATTTCATTTTATTATTGAAAATTAAAAAAATGTTATTGTTAAATTCCTTTTCACTAATTTTCCATTTGTATTTCTCTGTCTTTTTTAGTGCGCAGCTATGATAATCATGCCAAATGTGGTCTGGTCTGGGTACCTCATGTGGTGGCCTATCGTTGCCGCACCTGCGGCATCTCACCCTGCATGTCCATTTGCCGGGATTGCTTTAAGAAGGGCAATCACACAAATCATGACTTCAACATGTTCTTGTCGCAGGCGGGCGGCGCATGTGATTGCGGTGACACGTCCGTGATGAAGGCCGAGGGCTTCTGCAGTGACCATGGCATAAATAATCGTGTCAATCGTGATCCCGTGCCCAACAATCTTCTGGCGGTGGCCGAGGCGATTATGCCCAAACTGTTGTTTCGGCTACTGCAGCATTTTCGGGAGCACAGCGATACCGCGCTGCAAGTTCATGCCATGACTTCGTATTCGTGCGAAGAGTTTGCCAACATGCTGATCGACTTGAACAACATGGGCGAGATAATGCGCAAGGTGATGACCCGGACGTTAATCAATCCGGAGGTTTATTCTTATTTCATGGAGACGCCGTGCCAGGATACGCGCAACGGACGTTTCCTTAAGGCGAACCGGGATAAGTACGAGGATGCAGTAAATCGATTTCCCAATCCTGAGCCACCCGATGAGTATCGCGATTTGCCGGCTCTGGGCGAGAAGCTGGTGCACACCACACTGCTCGAGGAGTTTATATTCTGGACATTTAAGTTTGAGTTTCCGCAGACGCTGGTGTGCTTTCTGCTCAACATGCTGCCCGATCAGGACTACAAGGTGAGACGATTCCAATGTTTTTAAGACATGGAAATGCTAATCAATTTTCTCTGCTCTCTTAGGAACACCTGACCCGCACCTTCGTCATGCACTACAGTCGCATTCCGTCCGTGCTGGAAATGTCCAGGGATCCCGATACCCTCAGCAATCGTGTGGTTCACATGAGCGTCCAACTGTTCTCCAATGAGAGCCTGGCCCTAAAAATGGTCAACGAGCTGTCGCTGCTGCATGTGATGATCATTAGTCTGAAGCTTATGATGTCCAAGATACTCATACAAAATACGCTACATGGTAATTAAGCTCGTCCCATCCACTCCGACTCTTTTATGATGTATACATTTTTTCGTCCCTTGCAGATCCCAACAAGAACTTCCACTTTGTCATTGATTGCACACGCCAAGTGATGAAGGATCATTGCTATTGGCCGCTCGTCTCCGACTTCAACAATGTGCTCTCGCATGAGTCGGTGGCTTTGGTGTTCCTGCGCGATGACAATCTCATCGACATGTGGTTTCAGTTTCTCCAAATGCTGCAGGGCATGAATGTGAATGTACGCGAAACGGCTTCGCATGTAGAATTCGAGCCGAATAGCTACTATGCTGCCTTCTCCTGCGAACTTGAGGCCAGTGCCTATCCCATGTGGTCGATTATATCGCATCTGCAGGATGGCACACATGCGCATCTGGCCAAAAAGATTATTAATTATTGTGTGACCACGTTACACGAGTGGCTCGATTCGATATATTTCATGGAGCCCAAACTTTCACTGGTAGGTGATGGTGGTGAATCTATTAATGATGTTTGAGCATGGGCATTTACATCTCTCACTCTCTTGCAGGAGGAAATGATGCAGGCCTCATTTCACTTTCCACTGCATCGATATCTGGCCGCCTTTGTGTGTCAAGCGGTAACCAAAATGGGAATGAGCCTAAGTGATGTGCTACCCTCGCGTCCATATATCTTGCCATTGCTGATGATACATCCGCTGCGTGTGCAGGTGAGTTTTCTATCGAAATTGGCGCAGAAATATGAGTCAGATGGGATTTTTTAGGGAACAAAGTGTAGTGTAGTGTAGCTTTTTCAATGTTCTAAGGCAGGGCAAAGTGTTTTATGTACATATGCTTTGGCCTGAAAGAACTGATCCTTATCAAATATAAACTGAAACAATGGCATACATTAAGGATTCCAGCAGTTGGCCCTTTGTGGCTTCTACTAATATAATAATGCCAAGACGCGCTCGGAATGCCGTATATTTTTAAATGAGATCTCTCGGTGTCTCCGTACTTTGTTCGTCTGGCTGCGCTTACACCGCTACATTGAAAGAAACGGATCAGACGACTAGACAGAGCAATACCATTAAACTTCTTGTGGCACATGCTGAACTTGATTCTTCTGCACCAAAGCAGAGAGAACAAATCACTTCCGATTGGTGCCTTTGCGTTTTAATGTCTTTTTTGAATGCCTGCAGCACCCCTAGGCCTTACTCACAACGACTTCTGTAAAAGCTGTAGTAAAAAGGATTTAAAAAATTAAATGAAATTTTATTATCGATGAGGAATGACATCCCACACAACCCACAGTAGGAACCATCGCAAATTAAAACATTTGGTTATTCATTTCGATGTAGCCTCTCGAAAGTATTCGAGACAGAGAGTTAATATTATTATTATACAATGTTTATTCAATGGGCCTAAGTGTAGGATAAATATATTACTCCTAAGCACCTCAACCACCCCATCTTAGCTAGGCCACTTAAGATGCCTTTACACTTGTCATATGTTTCTATGGTGACATGACAAAACGCCCAGGGACAAAAGGCCCATATGAAAAATTTCGATCACTACTTTGAAAAATAACTCCAAATTTTTCTGGGCTTTTTGACCGGACATAAAGCCCATGGGTGTAATGTCCGTATTCAAATTTAAGTGAATATAAAATTTAACTAATTTATGCTTTTCACAGAGTGTTTACAATTTTGCTCCTTTAAAATGGACATAGAAATTCTGTCCCATTTTGCTCGTGTGATTTTTTTAGATTTTCGGTACAATTATTGCAAGTTTTGGTTTAGAACCACTCACTTAGGGCCTTTTTCTTACGTTCCGGTTTTTGTTCAAATCGAAATCCACCTAGATTTGGCAACCAGGTGGTTTTTGCGCAATTGGTTGTCTCATGTAGGTCTGAAAAGGCACTAATAGTAGGTTGGCAGCGCGTCTGCACTTTGCTGTTTATTAGTGGTATTCATTAAAGCGATTGAGATTTGATTAAGATTTCGTTTAAGGCTTTAACATTGATTTAATTGAGGCTCGTGAACAGCTGTTAGTGCGAAAGAACATTTGAATGACAAGGAAACAAAGCAAATTATCTGAGAGGTCACGACTATGAGCAAAAATGCAGTCCGTAAATACAAATAAAATTCAAAATTTGTGTCTTTTGGAAATGAATGAAAAGTGAAACTTTATTTGAATATTAATTGACTCCAATCGCCTCCACATATCCCACACAAGAGTCAGGGTCGAAGATGAACAGGTTGCGATGCGGTGACTCCATTTTGGTCTCTACTTTGATTACCTCCTGGGCCACAATGCCTCCCACAACAGCAACGGCTGGTAATATCTGAGCAAAGAGTACGTCCAATGCCTCGTTACGAAGAGAGGATCATCACGGATGGTCTGTACCAGTTAAAGTCCCTAGTTTTGTAACTGGGATCGCTTTGATGGGAGATCGAAATTGCTAAAGAATCCAAAGCACAACTATGCCTGGACCATGCATAGCTTCTGAGTCTCGGGTTGAGAGGTCCCGTCCCTTGCGCTCATATGTTTATCGGGGGGCCTTGTGATGTGGATAAATTTAATTTCGATGCATACTACGATTAATTTTGATATGGGCCTTTTGTCCGTGGGCGTTTTGTCATGTCACCTGTTTCTATATAGTCGGTTGTCAAAAATCTGTAAAGATTAACTCTTATCAAATAGAACATATTCTATTTCATCAAAGAAGGCCAAATTTTCTAAATATTTAAAGATATTTGATTTGCTATTACACTATCGTCAGACATGGAAATGCTAATGCTAGTCTCTTTAGAGTTATGTGACAAGTGTAAAGGCAGCTTTAGCAAATTTTACAATGCTACTTTGCTGCTAAGTTCTTCAGCGTTGCTATAGCCGTTCCATTTCTCATTCCGTGTGAGCTGGCTGCAGTTATTTGATGCATTTGTACCTATTACATGTGAAGACTTTATCAATCTCTTTTACTTTAAATTTAAATGTCTATTTTTACAAATAATGTCATATGTCAGTGCATCTCCATCTTTTAAAAAAAACAAAAAAAAAAAAAAATAAAAAAAAAAAAATAATTAAAAAAAAAATAATAAATTTTTTTTTTTAAAGTAAAAAAAAATATATTTTTTTTGGTTTTATAAAAAAAAAAAAACGCAGAAAGCTTATTATGAAAAATTTCCGGATCGAAAGCCAATGGTTTTGAATATTTTTTTGACAACAAATAAATTAATAATAATCGAGACATGGTGACTGTTTTATGTTTAGAACTAGTTACATATGTGACGTCAAAGTTCTAAGGCGCCATAAGCCTATATAAAGCAACAACAAATTCATATGCGTGCTCTCTTTCTCTTTCTTTTAGAGCCAAGGTTTTGTTGTTGGCGCGTTCAAACCAGCAACAACAACATCATATGTGACTCTCTTCTCTCTCTCCTGTCTCTTCTTTCTTATGCGAAAAATCGGGTTTCTCTTTGTATTTCTTGTGGTTGTTTTTGCTTGAGATATATTTTGTGCACTTGTACACGCGGCTGTAAGCTAATTTTGTGCACCCGTGCTGTAGGGCGACACAAGCTAACAATTACACCCATCGCCATTAGTATCCCAAACACAATTTATTTCCGATAATTTTGAAGATTCGAGGCTTTATTTTGCGAGTCTCAAACTCCCATTACTTGAATGATTAAGATTTCGCATTGATAAAACTGCATATCTTGTGAGGAGATGCACAAATCAACCCAAGATTTATATCAAAATTAGTTCACGCATTGTCATGCAAAGTAAACACCTTTCACTAGTCTGTGATAGTTATTCCTTGATGCCATGGCTTTAATGCACCAATTGTAGTAGCTGTGCAGCAATGGTTTTATTAAAGCCGATACCACCAGATGGATTTCCTGCTCTTTTTCGACATATAAATTACTCTCTGTCGTCTGGCTTTGTCCAGAAACTACCATTTCTATTCTTTTAAGTTGCAAATATTTTTTGTCTTGTTTTAATTAGCTCGATTTTTATCTGTGCTCTGGCACTAAACTCAAATTTTCACTTGGGCCTTATGTCCGTGGGCTTTATGTCATGTCACCTTTTTCACGAAATGGATTTTAATTAAAGATTCTAGAATGACGTTTAACAATAAGCAAGCATAATTAGCTTTGTTGTTAGATCCTTAACTGCACGTTTAGAAAATAAGCAAAGGTTTCTCCTCGATTTTGACGTTAACCAAAGTGTTTCAAATAATATAGCGATTACTGACCTTTATTAGAATTCGCGATGCTCTAATAGAGCACCGACTAAATCTAATATTTTAAAGATATTGACATCTTATCAATGTAAACCACTTAAGGCCATCAAATGAAGTCTCAGTTGATAGGGCCGTTCAAACTTGTTTTGTGCGGTTAGTGGGCTGGACTGCTTTTTTCTTTCTTTAGAAAAATTGCTTTTACACATATGGTCACCTTCACCAGCTATTGGCGCCAGCTGTGAAGTAATCTAACCATGAAAAAGCAAATTCTCAAACTTTGCCGTTCGGATTCGGCGTTAAACTGTAGGTCCCTTTCTCTTGTGCGAAAAATTTAAAAGCACACACGCCAAGAGATTTAGAGAAGCTTGGCTTGGCCCCTTTGGGGCTGTATAGCCAATTTTTACATCTCAGAAATTGCATTTCTATTAAATTTGTGTAAAACTTGGTCCGAATCAATAGTTTCTTCCAAAATCCTCGATCCTAAAATTACCGAACATTAACCATTGGCAAATATCTGTTTGAACCCTCGAGTCTGAGCTCCGAAAAATTTGTATTTTGTTATGCACAAAGTTGTATTGATCTAAACGTTGGTTCAGTGACTGAGATCCATAATTAGTACCTCTCACCAAAATGGCCTCTTTATTGGTGATGCGTCAGTGTGATTATATTTTTTACTTAACAATATATTATCCAAAGTGTTCTACAACACTTACGATTTGTGTAGTTTTTGGGTCACAAATGATTTGCAGAACACATGGTCATATTAAATATTTCTTACAGTAGATACGGTTATGAAATCTGACAGGCTGTCGACACTTGCCTGAGCCCACCGTTTGAGACTGGACTTTTTGTTACCTTAGTCCGGCCTTGGGTGAGATGTGTGGGTTGGGAAGGGGGAAGGTATTGTGTAGGAATTGGGTGCATCTGAGGATACTAATAGCAGGCGGCAACACAAGCGCGTCGTCGCGATTCAAATCGGAAGTTCGTGTTTTTTTTTTCGTTTTCTCGCAGACTTGAAAAAAGGTACTCTTTAAGAAGCTATATCACCCATATTTTTTATACGATCTCAAAATAAGCTCGGATCGGTTAGTTTGAAATTTAACTCTATCCGAAAAGTTAACTTTTTGTCAATCACTTCAGTCAAAAAATTCATTTTTTACGCAGCTTTCAAGCCCCACTGTGCGTCGGTGAACTGCAGAGTGTCACCCGCTGGATGTCCGGGAATGCTTATTTGTGGGGTAAACCCACTTATTCGCAGCTAGCCTCTATTGGGAGTCCGTTCGCTATCCGCAACCTGTGACCCGTCCGATGGCCCAACAGCCCCCTTAAAACCGTATCACAAGTTCTTCGGGATTCTGACATATATCTCTAAATAGTCGGTTGTCAAAATTCTCTAGCAACTCTCATCAAATAGAACCTGATCTATTTCATCAAAAAGGCTACATTTTTAAATTATTTAGAGATGCTATTACACCATCGTCAGAAAATATAAATATCTTAAGAGATATATGACAAGTGTAAAGTCAGCTGCACTTTTTGAACATACCTTGTATCTCTATGTACATAGAAGGTAAATGAGACCTTTCAATTTTTAAGATCTGGCACATTTGAAAACCGTCAAAAAGGGGTTATATTAGATATAGTCGAGATGATCCTATGAATCCTTAATGGTAACACTTATAGAAAGCATACATTAAAAGTTTGGGTCTCTGGGAGAATAAAAACAAAAATGTTTTAAAGGAAAACGGGTTTTAAAAGTATGCCCGACGATTGGAGTCTAACAGCCAAATTTCCACTGGCATCATTTTTAACATTTTCACTTTTTTAACGTTTCATTTCATAAAAGAAAACGTGCCACAAAATTCCCTGAAGCGAATGAGATGGATTTTTTGTTATGCCAAAATTTGTGGAAGAAAATTACATAATTTCTTAAATTTCGTGAATTCTCATAAAACTATGCAAAATTATGATTCATTGACTGATTCATTGACAATCAACTCACTGTCTGAACAGTAATAGATAGAAGGCTAAATTTGGACAAAAGTTTCCATTTGTGGTGAAAGATGAACTGTCGGCTGAGCATGATATTTAAGTACGTCAGAAAATCGAAATAAACAAACAAGTTGATTGATTCAGCCAAGCTGAGCCTACAACTGTGGTTAGGTGTCAAGTTCGGTCAGTTTATCTTTCCATTTTTCATCTGATTGGTTTGAAACTCGGTTTGTAAGGATAGAATGCGAATTTATTTGAGAACCAACAAACTAAGAACCAATTTTTTTTAGTGATAGGTAGTAAAATTTTGGTACATAAAAAATGGTTTGAGTTAGGTATGATTTTGCAACTAAAGGGTGATTTTTTAAGAGCTATAGGAAAGTTTAAAAAAAAAAACACATAAAATTCAGAAAAATGCATGAAATCTTTATTTGAATCGATAGTACGGTCCATATAATTTAATGTTTGAAGATTATTTCATGCAAATGTTGACCGTGACTGCGCCTCAAATGGTCCATCCGCTTAGTCCAATTTTGGCATACTCTTTCCAACATTTCGGCCGGTATCTCACGAATAAATGCTTCAATGTTGTCTTCCAATGCGTCAATTGAAGCGGGCTTGTCTGTATAGACATGAGCTTTAACATAGCCCCACAAAAAATAGTCTAAAGGCGTTAATACGCGCGATCTAGGCGGCCAATTGACCGGTCCCGAACGTGAAATAAAATGTTCACCGAACTCGCCTCTCAATAAGTCCATTGTTGCGCGTGCTGTGTGGCATGTGGCACCGTCTTGTTGAAACCACATGTCATGCAAGTCAAGCTCTTGCATTTTGGGCAAAAAAAGTTGGATATCATCTCACGGTAGCGCTCACCATTCACAGTTACGTTACGATTCGCATCATCTTTGAAGAAGTACGGTCCAATGATGCCACCAGCCCATAAACCGCACCAAACTGTGACTTTTTCTGGATGCATTGGTAGCTCTTGCAATGCTTCTGGCTGATATTCACTCCAAAATCGACAATTCTGCTTATTTACGTACCCATTGAGCCAAAAATGAGCTTCGTCGCTGAACACAATTTTTCGGTAAAAAAGTGGATCTTCGGCCAACTTTCCAAGAGCCCATTCACCAAAAATTCTACGTTGCGGTAGGTCGTTCGGCTTCAATTCTTGCACCAGCTGTATTTTGAAAGCCTTCACACCTAAATCTTTCCGCAAAATTTTCCACGCTGTTGAGTAACAGAGGCCCAATTGCTGCGAACGGCGACGAATCGATAATTTCTTCAGTTCGCACTCTACGTAAGCGTGTTGGTGGTTTAATGTCCAACAATGTAAATTTGGTGCGAAATTTAGTCACAATAGCCCGAATAGCCGCTTCAGTGGGTCGATTAAACTGACCATAAAATGGAAGAAGCGCGCGATGAACTTTCTTAACAGAGCACGCATTTTGATAATAAAATTCAATAATTTGCAAGCGTTGTTCGTTTGTAAGACGATTCATGGTTAAATTATAGACCAAACTGAAGATGTTTGACAGTTAAAACAAAACACGAAACGTGCGTGAGCTGTTTAAACCAGTGTTGCCAAAAAGATAATGAGTTTTTGCGTGATAGACATCTGTCTTATGATTCCATATATTTTTCCAGTTGCTTTTGTAATATGGTTACTCCACGTAAGAGCTGTGTTAAATTGGATACCAAGGTTTGTGGTTTGCTCAGCAAATGCAATTTCAATTGTTGTTGACAACGACCCTTGGAAGCTCACTGGCGTTTAATGGCTTTTTGTAAATAAGCAGACAGGTTGACTTAATTGGGTTTAAACGGGCCATTAAATTTTGGCCAGTTGCTTATTTTTAAAAAAATCAAAGAAAAAATTCATCGTTAGTAATTTTAATATGATCACAGGCCCTTCAGATTTTCCACGTTGCAAAGCGGAATAGCGGCTATTTCTAGAATGTTGTCCGAGCTCATCGGTTGTTAACGTAAACGACTTCAAAAAAAGAAGAACAGGTCACCGAAGCGGAGTCAATCAACTTCGACATCAAACGCCGGAAACAATTCTTAGAAAATCGATTGTTACGACTGTGTCGGTGGAGCCCGTCTGTGAAACCAGAATCTCAACCTCGACGAATAATTGGCATCAAAAATTCACAGCGCGATAACCGGTTGATGTACACAGATTTTCTTTTGGAAGAAAAACGGCCCAAGACCGTTTTCGCACAACGCCGCAAAATGTGACTTTCGTCATGAAGAGGCACTTTGAACTGAGGATTTTCAGTGGCGTAAAACGACAATTTTGCTTATTTACGGTCCCATCGTGAATGTGAAATTTTTTAAAAGCACGTTGAGTTTTCAAATTGACTTGTTCGTTGAATGTAAATTCAACTATTTCAGACGCCGTGGCGTGTATTGTTCCATGGTAAAAATTCGGACGACGCTCAAACGCGGTATGTCATTAACGATCTGCACCAAAAGTTAGCGTGCCAGATGGGTCCGCGAATAGGACAACCCTGTATTAAGGTAAAACGGTAGAAGCCCGGAAGAGCGTGTTTCGGTAACTATTGCCTGTGATCTATTACTGAGATATGTATCAATAAAACTTGTTGCGGTTGTCGAAAAATGACAAATTTTACTCAATTTAGTAGTTAATACTCTATGGTTAACAGTATCAAACCCTTTGCTGTAATCTAATAATGTTAAGCAAGTAACATTGCTATCATCTACCTGACTACAAATGTCTTCCACTATTTTCAAAATTGCTGTTGTGCAACTTTTACCTTTCTTAAAGCCCGATTGTTTATCACTGAGCATTGAATTTTCGTTTAGAAATCATTGCATCTGGGATACCATTAATTTCTCAAAAACTTTGAAAAGGAAAATGGCAAAATTGAAATTGGTCTATACCGTGTTTAGATTTTGGAAATTCTGAGGTTGTAAACACAATGTTCATAATATGTGTAACGTGATTTAGCAGCTTTGCTAAAAGTATTTTGAAGAACCTTGGGCTCACTCCATCTAGGCCTTCAGCATTAGACTTAACTTGTTATATACATTCAAGTACGTCACATGGACTAACACAGACAAAACTTAAACTATTATCACAGAGAGGTGTACAGAGTTTAGGTACAAGTTTAGCACTGGTTCAGGTACGCCAGCTCGAACAAATCTTCTATTTAAGTCGTCCACGTCAAGGTCAAGGTCTTTTCTTTTCGGCTTCCAATCTGAATTGCTTTTTATCCGATTGGTTCATTAGAGGAATGTCGAACGATTGGCCGGTTTGGGTTGCTTCTTTTTGAAACAAACGACCTACCTGTCTTCGTCTTCGCTGCATCTCCAAGTTCTGCAATGTCGCTAGTTGCCATCTTATTATTCTTTGACATGTTTTAAACCTTTTCCATTGGAACAGGACGTGCCTAGCATCACTTTGTACCATATGCACTCTTTGCACTTCATATCCAATACATTCAATTATCACCCGGAATACGGTGTTGTTGAATTGTGGCCATCGATGTTTTTTCCGGTTTGGGTCTGTTGTTTTCTTTTGTTTTTATTACATTTAAACATTACATTTGTATATGTATCTTATATGCCAATACGTGGGGCTCATAGGGAATTTGTTTGTTGTAGAGAAAATAATATGGCTAATTCCAATTAATTTGGCCTTTTTTTTTGTTTTGTTCGTCGTCGTCACTACTAAAGCTACACACGGAGAAGGTTTATGCAGAGAATAAAGAGAATTGTATACCTAAAAAAGCTATAAGATATCTGAGATGATGGGCAGGTGGTTCAGGATCGTTTCAAATTCATCCTTCATCCATTCACCATATCCTAGAACTTGTTCTTGGGCACCTGGACATGCGGTGTAAAGTCGTAGGTGAATAGTTTGGGCGCCAGGAAACCGCCATAGCCCGGACGACCCTTGTAGTAAATGCCAATGCCCGAGAGCGGCACTGGTGGATTGGAGACCACATCCTGTATATCCATAAACGGCACGGTACTCTGTGCCGCATCCTTGTCAATGCCCGTGTGGGTGAACTGGATCCATTGATTGTGACGCGATATTGGTGTCGAGGTGGTAATGGTGCGTGTGGGCACATCCGTATTGAGTGCCTCCAGTTTTTTCCTGCAAAGGAACGCGATTTAGGTAAATTAAGACAGTTCAAATAGATTCACACTCACCTGCGTTCCCCGCTAACATCGGTATTGTCATTGGACTTCCAGAAGCTATTCACCTCGGGCTGAACAAGTTTCCCATTGAGGAAATCAAACTCACTCAGGTGAGCCTCCAGATTGAGATGGGTACCCACCACACGGAAACGTACTCCGGTAACCACATAGCTATTGTCATCCGTGTTAATGTCGTCCAGGTCAATGGAACGACTCTCAAAGCTCAGAGTGTGGTAGTCGGTGCCCTTCTTCACGTCACGGTCAAAAATGTTGTAGTTTTCCACCGGTCGCCACTCCAAAGTGCTTTCATTAACTGCTCCGCGGGGTAAAAGTTCTGCTTCCTGGATTTGCAGATGGAAGACACGATTCTTCTTCACAAACCGCAATCCGGTCACCACCCTGTAAAGGAGCATCAACTCAGTAATGGTAGACTTTTAGCCGTCTGTTTCCTCACCTGTTGCGCTTCAGATCCGCCAGCGATTCACGCAGATTAAAGAAACGATCTGACTTGAGGCCCTGCTCGTCGCACAAGCAGAAGCAATAGCTGCAGTGCCAGAAAAGATAACGCCACCAGCTGTCCACCTTTGTGGTGCCGCGTACGCAGCGACCCTTTTGGCCCAGCACGCGCCCGTTCTCGTACTCCACGAACTCGTAGCGTCGCGTACTGTTCTGCGGGGCCGGGCACACCCACATGTCCGAGTCAACAAACTGGCAATTGTATAGCCGACCCGAACACTTGGGCTGGCGGGCACAGAACAGTTCCTTAAAGCAACCCTCTGTACGGGTGTTCTGATAGAAGGAGCAAGTTTCGCGGCAGGTCTCGTCGCTGTTCAGATCCACCTCGTTCTCAATGTAGCCCTGAAGTAGGCGCGTAACCTCATCATACGTCACCCCAGCCACATGTTTACTGGGATCGCAGCGCCAGACAATGCGGTCGGCTCGATTCATCACCTCCTTGAGCAATTTCAAGGTGCGTTCAGTGCGTTTTCCATAATCATTGCGCATCAGTTCGGCCTCCTGAGTGAAATTGCCTTTACCGTAGACGCGCAACATCATCCAGGAGAACTCCATCATGGTGTAACCCTTCAGTTCGGTTAAAGCAATGTCGGCATACAGTGAATACACAAACTGTTGGGCAGATTGTTGGGTATGGCATATCTGGTCGGTGGACATCTGTGAACGATAATTCAAAGGAAAAATTTGTTATAAATTTAGCTGATGGATCCAATTGCTGTTTCAATGGAAATGCAGCTGCATTTCCAAACAAAGTTGGGGCCACATTTAGGCATTTTCGAAAGGTGATCCCTAAAATTCTCAATCCACCTTCCTCAAAAGGGTTTTTAGCCACTCCCCTAACACTAACCAACATGGCCCTGTAGTACAAAGTCTGCTTGACCATGGTCTGTTCAATTTCCTGAAATATACGCGACATGGAGAAGGTTCTGTCGTTGCGCAACACTTGTTCGGCTAAATCCAACACGGCACGCTCCTCCAACTGCAAACTGTTGTTCTGTTTTACAAAAGTGTCCTGTGTAAAAGAAGAGAGTCTTGGTTAAATCTTCTTTCGAGACAGATCTCAGCGTATACCTGGTAGGAATCGTATAGCTTATTGATATACACCAGATCACGCTCCAACAGTGTCCATTCATAATGATTCAAAAGCTCATAGTTCTTCTCCTCGAATTGTCTTTGCATTGGCGGTTTATTACTAAACTCACGATGCGAGTCGTACACCTTACGTAACTGGGTCTCCTTGTTGTTTTGGCTATTGGCCGTCTTGCCCAGATAAGCCCAGAGTGCCTGCTCCAGGCTTAGATATTCAGCGCGCAAGGCATCCACTTGTATGATGGGTGTATGATGCATATAAAGGGAAGAGGAGGAGGAGGAGGAGGCGGCAGCTGCTGCAGTGTAGGCCATCAACATCAACATTGCTGCAAAGGCCACAAATCTGTGGCCCTGACATGACTTCATTTTATAAAAGAAGTATAAAAAGGGGATTTCCTGACTATTGCAGCGATAAAAAGTTCCTTCTTCTTCTTCTTCTGCGCTGCTTCACGTTCTCCTCTTTCGTTCTCCGTTCTGTTGTTTGTCACACAGCGAGCTTTGCCACCAGCTCCAGTCTCGTTTAAAACAAAGACTGTGGGCCGCAGGCTGCCACGATTTATATATTTGCAAAATGTTTTAGTTGCAATTTTTATTAATTTTTCTCCACTAAACACAACAAATGCTTGTTAGCAATTGTACACTTTTTGCGATTTAGTTTAATTCGTTTTATTTGTTGTTTTTGTATGAAATCGTTGTGTATGTGTGTGGTGGTGGTGGTGGTGTTGTTGTTATGGCTGCTGTTCTGCTGCTACTGTAAGTTTTTCTCCGTTTTAAGCCCGCTGCCTGCCACTACTGCTGTCGCGTCGTTAGTGAGTGAGCGAGTAAGTGTGTGTGGTGCTTCGTGCTCGGTGGTGTGTTCGTTTTTAAAATTGCTGACTGGAAGCTCTTTTATTTGATTGTTTTATACATTTTTTTTCTGGCCAGACGTTGAGGAGCGTAAACATTCCAACACACACATACGCACACAGTCAAATAAGCGAGTATGTGAGCTTGCGAGCTCCCACAATCTGAGCGGCCCACAAGCAAGCAAAAAAAAAAAAGTTGTGATTTTATCGGGCCAAATAGACTTATTGATGCGCTATAGAAATATTCACACAATTTTATGAATTTGTAAGCAATTACGAACTGAGCTATTGCCTCCCATATTTAGTGTAAGGGAAATTGGATAAGGTACCTAAATGAAATGTACCTTATCGTTCCAAATGACCTTTCTATATAGATCAGATATGGTCTATTTTCAGAATCGTTAAGAATCTGAGTTTATTTTGAACAACATTCAAACATTCATTTCAAATTCGCGGAGATAACTGAACTTTTTAAATAAAACGGTATTAATTTGGTAATAGTCGGAATTTCGGATGACAAAATCTTGATGTTTGGTTGACTTTTCAAATGGAAATGTAAGATTTTCAAATATCAACAAAACACTTTTATAAATCTAAGGAATGTACCGAACAGAAACTGCACACATTTGAATGATTATTTCTCCCAGTGTGAGCTTTCGATCACGTCATTTAATATGCGGTTAAAAGCTTGATTGATCCTGAAGAAAATGACATTTTTCGCTTGTTCTAATTACTTTTAGTTTTACAATGCCTCAAATCGAAAAGAAAAGGTTTTAAAATTCATACAAATTGCGCAAAAAAACAATATAATTAGGTTTGTATTTATCTGGCGACCTTTCTAATTTTTAATTAGTAAGTTTAGCTGGCTCTAGGTCCGAAAAAGTTGTGTTTGTTCACAACTGAAAACAACTTATGCATTATTGTACACCAAAAATGAGCTGGTTGCCTATACGGTACCGTTTCATCATTCTCCCGAATGAATCTTCGCTGAGAGAACACATCGCTGCAATGTTTTAATCGGTTGGGAACCTCAAAAAACAATGAAAGTAAAAATAGGACAAGCTACCATGTCTTCAACTTTTTGGAGTAAATAAGCTTAAGCTTTAGCTCAAAGTTCTAAGTCCAAAAGCTACAACTTTTGAGAAACCTAGAGCCAGCTAAACTCACTAATCAATATAATTAAGTTCGGCAGGAAAAAAGGTGGACTTAATCCAATACTAGAACAAAATAAAAAAATAAAACGAAACAAACGAGACAATGCTACAAAAGATGAAGCAAAGGAATAACCTAAAGACATACAAAAAAAACAACAAAATGCTTAAAAAAAGTCTAAGACAAATAGAAGTTGGAAAGCAGAGAGCTCGAAAGCTTTATGATCCATTGTGCAATGATGCAGTCAAATGCATTGTGATGGACGGCAAAAAATATAAATAAATTGGACTCAACAACTTTACTTGGCCCTCAATTTTACACTAAAGACAGAGGCAGTTCTATTGACAAGTTTGTGTGGACATAAGTTGCTGAGTGGGCACCTGTGGCCTTAAAACCAAGGCTGCAAACCTCTAAAATTTTGCAGAAGGTTCGGTCCGGGGGTTCGAACCCGTTGTAAACTCTAAGGTTCGGTTCGCAGACCGGTTCTCGGAACTCCTGAACCCAAGGTTTTGGTTCGAACTTCGTTTCGCTTGAACATATCTATACTTTAAATTTGTAGAAAAAAATGTGTGTGTAAGGGGCTATCTCCGCAACGCGTGCACCAAATTTACTTTTCTATAAATAAGTTCCTCAAAAATTAAAAATTAGTCAAAAAATCTCAAATTTGGGCCAAAAATGTGTTTTTGAACGCCTTTTCATTTCATTTTGTGTCATTCTGTAAAACGGAACATTTTATGATAGACAAATTAAGCATTAAATTCATTTATGTCACTAGTATTATATATTACTAGCAAAAAGCCCGTCGCGCTTCGCTGCGCCTTTAACAGTATAGAACCAATTTCCGAATCAGTTTGAAGTCAATCGTGAGAGTCAAATATTTACCAAATTTGAAAATATTCCTTAAATTTGTTTCCTCTATAGAGCCCCAAAATCGAATCATACATACATAGGATTGAAATCAACGTTTTACTACTTTGCTATTTCACCGTTACGACTTTGCTGCTGCGTTCTTCGCTCCCCATCCACTTCTTACACAACTTCACCCGTTTCGCACCCACATCCCTCCCACTTCCCGCCCACATCTCTTCCTCATCCCTTCCACATTCCTTCCACCTGAGTTTCTGGAACATCAAATATGGGGCAATATTTTTTAAGTCCTCGTAATTTTTTGAGCTTTCCAAAATTTTAAAACATTTGTCGATGTATGTTTTCTTAGACAATTTTCGTAGGAATCTAAACCATCATTTACAGATTTGATATTGCTTTCATCAACTAATCTTGAGTCATTGAAAGTTGAATTTTGAAAACTTTCATTAAGAATGTCTTTTTGTAGCTTCAGCATTCTGTAATGTGCTGCTTTGAAACTTATTATTTTTTGGCCAGAAGTTAACAAAGTGGGAAATCTCGGGTATAAGAAGAGCACTGCAGCCAATATTGGTACTGAGCTCATAATAGAGGAACATTTATTTCAGAACAATTGCTCAACATGAAAAGCAAACGTTATAAAACTCACTTGGTAGTAATTGTGAGGCTTTACACAGATATATTAAACTACTTTCCATTCAAATGCTTTTAGCTGAAGCTCTCTTAATAAACTCGGAATGCTAAAATCTTTAAGAGTTAGAAAACGTTTGCCCATTTTGTAGGTTTGCATTACACAGTCTAGCACTGGTTTTTTCAAACTAAAGTGCGCGTTCCTTGCTAAAGTCAAACTAAACTTCCTTAGAAAAGTCTTTAACTACTCAGAACAAAGAACACAAAGAACTGTAATTATAGAGTCCTTCAAATCAAGAAATGGTTTTGATGCACATGAACCTTCAGCAACCTTCATCAACATTACATTCTTCATAGTTGAATTCCTTTTCTGATCTGCAGTTGTCATTTAAGAGTTTTCTGCTCGAGCCATAATCGCTCCATTATCGACGGTGATAGTCGTAGGATTGGGGAACTTCTTGAATGATACAAGCAGATCAAAAGGGATTTCTATATTTCCCTGTACGTGTTGTTGGAAAAACTACTTAATTTGGCGAACCGAAACTCATTTTTCGAAAAAGTGGTCTGGTTCGGGTTCAGGTTCGAGGAGTCAAAAATATTAGGGGTTCGGTTCATGGACCAGAAAAACCCGAACCGAACCGCTTCTAAGGGCTTTGGTTCAAGACCGGTTTGCAGCCTTTGCTTAAAACAAGGGGTCTTTTTACGAGGGGCACCATAAATGCTGCTATTTACATGAAAAAGCGCTTGAGAAAACGGTTAATACAATTTTAGGGTTGATTGCAGTGAACTAGCTTCGACCCGACCGCATCGAACGGCTGAAAAGCTGCTGTTTGCTCTCTTGGCCTCAGCTTCGGCCCTTGTATGTGTAAATAGCAAAATATCTTCTGCCTCTGGGGCACTGCTGGTCAAATGGAAAGGACAGAAAAGTGTGTTTGTGTCGGTGAAAAAGATAGAGAACCCCCTTTTACTTGCAACTCAGTGTTCACCGATTCACACAATCATGAGTTCGGCCCGCATTTGCATAAAATCACGAGTGACTTCGGCCCTGGTTGCTACAGGTGGCCGGCTCTGCTCTGAATATTCACTTCGTTTGACCAACACAGGCAATCCTTAACGAAAACAGCATTAAAGCCTCCAAATTGTCCAGAGCTACGACCCATAGGCTATTGTTAACAGAATTTTAAGGAAGGATGGTAGAGTTGTTGAAAACATGGATGAGTTTATCACAGTAGTTTTATCTTATGCTGAAAGTAAAGATAAGGTCCCACAGGCAAATAATTTGCCCAAATTTTGATGAAAAATTGACTAAATGGGCTAACGAAGGAAACTTTTCGGCTATTTTTGATCATGGAACTTACTTATGGAACCATAGTTTTGCTTTTAAGTTGTGCAAAATCTGTAATCATGGCTATTTAGTAAAATTTTTCTGAAAATTTGGGCAAATTATTTGCCTGTGGGACCATAGCTTAAGTACTAAGATCAGATTTTGGGGATTCGATCCGATCAAGTTCAAACTCATTTTCAAAGAGATATATATGTCGTGTCATCGTGTTATTTAGGGTTGAAAAATTAGTTATCAACACTGGAATGTCAATATGTTGGGACACGTGGCCTTTAGTCTAGTAGGCCCTGCTAACATGTTGCTTAGTCTAGTTCGATAGAATGTTGTTCGTTAGAGCGAGGCGTCGGTTGCACGATTGGTCGAAACGGGGCCTCGGTTGCAAGGTCGTCGGGTGTGGTTCGATGTATGGGAAGGGTATAAAAGCAGTGTCGAGCGTAGAACTGAGACACTATTACTAGAACCTTGCCCGAATAAACATCGAAACTCGCTACGCTCCTAACAATGAAGAAAGACTCAAGCAAAAAGGCTAGCCAGCCTTCGACATATATATTTAAATTTAACAATTACTGCATACAAATCTTTCGGGAAATTGGTAGCTAATGGGTGGTCATGGTTGTATTAGTGAAAGTTTGGTTTGGAAGAAGAGATTTTGACATTTTGGAAAATGTACCCAAAAACTCGGTAAAAGGCCGAAAGACTGTTAAATAAAACTGCTTAGTTTATCATCCGATCATGTTCAAACTTATTTTTAAAGAACTATATGAATATTCAACAATGTCTGCATACCAATCAGTTAAAAATTCCGCTGATTCTGAATTTAATCAGGTCTGTTCTCAATTCCACTTCGGTTTTCGTATAAACGTTTGAATTGGCCATTTTACTCTTACAAATTTGAATGGAAGTTGTAAAGGAAATCTGTGGTTACTAGATCAAGGTTTCCTTTTTCTACGAATTGAATCCACTTGGCATTGAGCTGTCGGTTTCAACTGCTTGAGCCATTCCACTTTTACTGAAAGCGGATCTAGTAACCGTAGATTTAAGTGTCACTTTCTATACAATCTTTTTAACATAAAGTTCAAAATACAAACGTTTATACGAAAACCGAAGTGGAATTGAGAACAGACCTGAATATACAGTTGTCTAAGACTCAAAAAACAGCTGAGGGTTTGCTAGGTTCCACTAAAGGTACTAGTTTCAAGTCCTCAACAGCTTTTTATGTCTCATAATTAAAATCTCTTCCACCTCCACAAAGACAGTATTTTATAAATTATTATTTCTCTTGAAGCTTTGACTTTATCCAAGGAAATGAAAATGTTTACATTTATTATTTATTGTCCAAACAATGTTAAAAAAAAACACAACTCAGAGGGCAGAAAGAATCAGCTGAAGACTTCCGTTTCTTTATCTAAAGGCTTTCCGAAATAATAATGAGGTCCGAATTTAGTTTCACGGGCGGACCCAATTAATTCACAGATTTTCAGTGGCAAGGAAGGTACCTTTTCTGCATGGCATCTTTAGTTACTCCAAGGATACATCACTTAAGTATATTCAATATTTTTTTTTAGATAGATTAGAACCTGCCTTTCCTGTGTCACTTCCTGAAGGGGCTCGAATATATCAGTATGTACATACGTACATTTGCTTCCGTAAAACGTTTATCAATAACGTGAACACTGAAACAGCTGGTGAATTTCAAGCGAACAAGTTCATGTAATTATCAGAGTAACGGGAATCTAGCCGATTGCTGTGCCTCTTCCTGAACATATAGCTTTAACAGAGTTACCCCTTAACTAAGTGCGCTATATTTTGGTATTTACGTAAAGTAATATGTATGATCAATCGATAGCTAAGAAAGTCAAGCATTCTGACGTCACAAGCCATGCTACAAACAGCTGTGTGTGTACTCTCACACCCACACTTACAAACACGCTCACTCGCACTGGCTGGCTCTCTCTTCCCCTCGCGCTCAGCAAACAAAGGGGGGCGTGGGGGGAAACTGAATTCTGTATCTCTGCATGGGGGCATCTCTGCTGCATTGCCCTCTGTTGTGCTGTGTTTTGTTTGGATTTTGTTTGTGTTCTTCTTGTTGTTGTTGTTGATGTTTATGAGACCTTTGACCTCGCTGTGCGTGTGTGCATAAGAAGCAAATGCAAACAAAGACTTAAATTTTGCACAAATTTAACTTGAAACTCTCTCATGTCTTCGATGACTCACGCGAAAGAAAGTCCGCTTTTGGGGCTCACTTTTGCCAAATCGGCGAATTCGACGACACACAAACAAAAAGACATGACAGAGACGACGACAACGACACCCGCGACCGGAAAGACGAGTTAACTTTTAAACTCTTCTGGGAAATTGTCAACTAGGCTTAACCCCCCAATGCAGCGGAGGAGGAAGATGATCGTGTGGTGATTCATTCAGATTTCATCTGATTGATGTGCTTATTATTGTTACCTCATAGCCGGCCAACAGTTGGGCAAGCAAATTGCTTGTGTTGGTCATCTTATCCTCGGTGCCCAGCAACGTGATGTGCAATCGATCCATTAAATGATGCACGGAATGGGCATTCGGGGTGACAGTCCACTCGGCAAACGTGACGAGGGTGGACATCTCCAGTTTGTCCTTGTAGGCCTCGTACGACTGCATTTGCTGATAGCGCGATGAGATGCGATTGATGGTGTCAGTTATGACTTCCATTTTGGCCGTGATTGGGGCATTGAGACTCATGTAGCTGGTCACCGACTCAATGGCCAGAGCCACATATTGAGCATGCTGCAGGGCAAGAAATTCAGTGGATAATCATATGATGGGTGCTGCGGCTCCTTCTGCTGCTTACCTTCTCTTCGGACTGATCAATTTGCCGGCCAACCTCTTTGAGCCGTTGCAGCACTTTACGCTGCTTCTCCCGCATCAGTGGGAATTCTATGTTGGCCGCCAGGGGCGAGGATTGCACTATGTCCCAGGCTTTAAGTATCCCCGTGGTGACCTCCTTGACCACATGGATGACATCCAAAACATCCTCAATCACAGCCGTTGTGGGAGTGGGTCGTTGCAGCAGCAGCAGCGACACCAGCAGCCCGAATTTCAGAGCCAGCATTTGCATGGTGGTGTGTGTGTGTGTTTTTGGTTTTACCTTAATCTAAATTTTCTACTCATATAAATAAATGCCGTTTCTTACACGCACACACACGCGCACGCAACTGCCCCCGTTGAGAATCAAAACGCGAATGCGACGAAATCAGAGAGTTGAGTTTGGGTTTGGGTCAACTGCGTTTGCTGAGTCTGTCGTCTGATTAAAATGTCTGTTTTTTCAATGCACACATACAAAGAGCCCCAATGAGTGTTTGCTTTGTTATTGTGACTAACTTTTTATGTCTTTGTCTGGTTTTTTTTTCTGGTTGTAGCATATAAAATGGAGCATAGGTCAGCAGCTGAAGTGCGAGCGAGCAGGCAATAGCAACATCAACAGCAGCAGCATAACAGCTGTAGAGCTAGGCTCTGTTATCGAGTGTATTATAATCGACATCGTTGAAACTGGTAACGGTAGACGCGAGGGTAGATTTACAAATTGAAATCATTTTGACATGCAATGCAAAATCGCGAGGGTAGATTTTAAATTAAAATCATTTTGACATGCAATGCACACTGGGCGGAACTACCGTTTTTTTTTTTTGGCATAAACTTCAATAATAAAGATATAAAGTTGAAATTTGAAAAATTTGCTGTTCATAATATACAAAATACAATTTTTGACTTAATGATGCAGGAATACTCGGTGATAAGTGCAATAAGTATATGTGCATTAACATTTTTGGAAAACCTTGTTTTAAACCAAACGATTCAAGCCAAGTATATTTTTTACTTATAGCTCTAGAGCCAGTAACTAAGAACTGCCTTACAGTACTTCAATATTTATTAACAAAAAATTATTATTTAACAAATGTATTTCATTCTTAGGAAATAAGTATATGTGCATTTATATAGTTCTTAAAATTTTGTATTAAGTTCAAACTTTTGATCAACTTTAATAGTTAATGTGCTTTCCTTTTGCCTCTAAGACTTTTGCAAGGCGGTTTGGCATGGAATCTGCCAGATTTTGGAGAGTTTCATTGCTTATTAACTCCCATTCTGCAAGCAAAGCGTACTTTAAATGCTTAATTGAGTCGAACTGCCTCCCACCTTTATAAATCCTGGCTGAGAGGATACCCCAGAGGTCCTCAATTGGGTTCAAGTCAGGACTGATAGCCGGCCACTCCAGTACAGGTATTTTTCTTGAAGAAAAATAAGCCTTTGTGGCTTTTGATGTGTGGATTGGAGCGTTGTCCTGTTGAAAAATCCATCTATCTTCGTAAAGATCGTCTGCAAAATCTATTAATTCACTCTCCAGCAATTGAATATAGATTTCTGAGTTTGTTCTTATTGGAATAAAACATAGCCGAGACTTTCCTGCATATCCGAAACAGGCCCAAATCATCAGTGATCCACCGCCGTGATTCCTCTTATGGCGAGTTTCTCTTGGTTTTCTTAAGTCACGCCAATACTTATGACAGCCATCAGGACCATCAAGATTAAACTTTTTTTCATCCGAAAAAATAACGTTTCGGAATTCTTCGGTCCAAAATTTGTACCTGTCAGCAAACGCCAAACGAGCCTTAAGATGGCGTGGCAATAGCATCGGTACAGCCACCCGGGAACTATGTTTAAGGTTACAATTTTCAGTTAAAATTTGATGGATCCGTCTTCTACCGACATTGAGCTCTAAATGACGTTTAATGCCTGTACAAGACATTTGATTGTTTACAGCCAGGCGCTTAATCTCACGCTTGCACCTATCGTCGATGTGGCTCGGTCTGCCACTGCGTTTAATCTGACCATAGGAGCTTGGATTTTTTTAAGAAATTAGCTATCGTATTTCTGTGTCGAGACACTCTGGAAGCTATTTCAGTGATGGTAGCCCCACCTTCGTTCAATCCTTGGATTCGTCCGCGTTCCTCAGCTGATAAATGTGTTCCACGCGGCATTCTTAGGAAAATTTAAAAAATTTTTTTTTTGTGTTTCTGCAACAACTACTTAATTTACTCTCAACTTTTCATTTTTTATCAAAACACATCCAATTTGTTGCACGCCGACCATTAAATGCACACTAATTGGTTTTTGCACATAAACTTATTTCCTAAGAAAATCAAATCTCGCCACTCAAATGTATGATAACGGTACTAAGAATGATGACCAAAGAAGAATTATGCAAAAGCATTCTAAAAATAGATAACAACAAAAGACTTTTGCATACCTAGAACATATGTTCTGTTACTATTGAGGAAGAGAGAAACGAAAACATATTTGCACATATACTTATTGC
Source organism: Lordiphosa stackelbergi (assembly GCA_018904235.1). NCBI lineage: Eukaryota > Metazoa > Arthropoda > Insecta > Diptera > Drosophilidae > Lordiphosa > Lordiphosa stackelbergi. Next base: position 55,772 of record JAEIFU010000200.1, on the reverse strand, counting down.
ACTGAGGTAAATTTAAATTTATTTATAAAAAAAAAAAACAAATTTTTTATTGAAGTAAAATTAAAAAAAAAAAAAAAAATTTTTAAATTAAAAAAAAAAAAATAATTTTTTAAAAAAAAAAAAAAAAAATTTAAATTTTTATAATTTAAAAAAAAAAAAAAAAAAAAATATTTTTTTTTTTTAAGGTTAAACCAATTAAAAATTTTTAATTTTTTTCTCAAAATATATTTTTTTGAGATATACAAAAATTATTAATATTATTTATATTAATTATATATTAAAATTATTTTTTTGCTTGTTAAACCCACCACACTCTGTTAATTTTAAAAATAACCTAACTTAACTTTCCACGAAGTTTTTAGCTACATTTGCGCTGTACATTTGTTGGAACCGGCCGGATCGGAAGACTGTAGCATATACCCACCAAAGGAACGATCGGCCGAAAAACTTGTTCTATTGATAAAATTTTTTTTGTTTTCGATAAAAAACTTCACAAAACCTCGTGTATACTAGTTAATACTTCGGCGGATGACCCATCTATTCGACGTTCCGGCCGGTCAAAAAGTCTGTTGTGCGATCGCTTTTTCATGAAGGAGAATGATTCGGCTTAGCGGTTGGAACATCCACACGGTCGATTGCTGTTTTGTTTCCGGCTGTTTTGTGACGATCTTATAAACGTCTTTTGAAGCATCGATCGTAGTATTTAAGCATTTCTTTACAGAATCCGACGCGAACAAACCTTTTTTTGCTGCAAAGCCGTAGATATGATGGTGGAACTAGTGTTGAGGGATGCCTCAATTTCACGGATTTTGAACGACCTTCACGAAATTCGTAGCTGTGCGAACTACTAGGCCACGATTGAATTTACTATTCCCGCGATATGCAGTGGTTTTTGATGATGCTTTATGGCCATACAAAGAACTGAGTTCACCGACACGTTCTTGTTGAGTTAGTCTACGTCGAAAGTTGTGATAAGTAATCCAACGAAAACCTTCTCTTGAAATTTCAATTTGAAATCCAAATTAATTTTTACAACTCACTGTAAACAACACAAATAGCTTAAGAACATCAAAACGTTGTGAGACCGTTTGTGCTACAAAATTTTAAACTTTATTTTCGTATTACTAGATTATAACTATTGACACTAGTGTTACCAGTTCCTGACATATGTCTTAAACTCAGCGAAATTCAATTAAAGGCACTTGGATATTTTATGTTTTATGGGGAATTAGATGAGAAATGAATCAAATTTTTATTAAATTATAAAGTGAATAATGATATTAGTTCAACAAATGTCTAAATACTACAAAGGTGTTAGATTAACAAAGCAATTATTTTCAAAAAAATTCATTTTTATACAGCGAATTTCAATTAAAGGCATGTATTTAAATTCTATGGCAATAAAACAATATTCATATAATTGTCGAAGAAAATTATGATTAAAAGTGAGTCTAGCTTCCAGATTTTGAAATCACTTCAAAAATTCGTTTTTGCATTGAGTCTATGACCTTTTGGAACTCTGAAGTTGGAATTTTGCCCCATTCATTGGCTACAGCAATTCTGAGCTTTTCCACCGACTCGAATTTGCGATGACCAGCATATACACGTCGTGCCAAGTTACCCCACATGTTCTCTATAGGATTTAGATCTGGGGAACGTGCTGGCCACTTCATAACATCGATCTGCTTCTCCTGAAACCAATTAACGCTGAGGCGTGATACATGTATGGCAGCGTTATCCTGCTGAAAAATGGTGCCTGAAGTAGGTTGCAGATCCAAAAAAGTTTATCAATACTTCATTCAACATGATTATATACTTTTCCGAGTTCATACGTCCATTCACTTTCCATATGGGGGTCCTTCCATAGTAACTAAAACCAGCCCATATCATTAACGAACCTCCTACAAATTTCCGCTTAGTAGAAAAGGATTTGGGCTTCTTCAAATCGTGCCAGTAATAATTAAAACCATCTGGACCGTCAAGGTTGAATTTTTTCTCGTCTGAAAATATTATTTTTTTCCATTGATCGGTCCATGACATGTGTTTTTCGGCAAACTCCAATCTTGCAACTTTATGCGATTCCTTTAAAACTGGTTTAGACTTCATTTTCTCCTAAATTAGCCTATTACTTCCAGATAAAATTAGTTGTACACGACGCTTAGTAACGGGTAATTGTAAGTCAGCTCTTATTTGCGATGCAGTTGCATTTTTTTTGGAAGACAGCCCGAATTATAGCGGATTTTACACGAGAAGAAATCTTTTGATTATTATTATTTGATCGATTTGTATTATATTTCTACTTCAAATGATTACATTATCCACTGCAGATGGAGATCTTTTCAATTTAATGGCAATTTGCCTATTAGACATGCCAGTATCCCTGGAAGCAAGGATTTTGGTTGTTTCTTCAGATGATGATGTTTTTCCCTATCCCATATCAATATTGAGGGAAATTTTTAATAGGATATAATTTTTATTTGTTTAAATTAAACACGTTTACATAATCAAACTATCAAATTAAGAAAATTTTGCACCTTCTTCTTACCACAGATGAGAGAGATCTAGATAATAGGTTTGCTCGGTGCCTCTTCGCTGCTAGCTGCGCTGCTATGGCGCTCAGGTTCGAACCTCGCCCTGTCTTGCTCTTTCGCGGTTGTGTTTTGTTTGCACCAATGCTTGGCTGATGGGTTGGAGTGAGACAGGGCTCTGACGGTTCGAGTGCGTGACCAAAACGGTTCGAGTTCGAGACGAACTGGGTTCGACCGAGCAAAGCTGTAGTCTAGATATTAGATGGTCGTTGTTCTTACTTGAGGACTTGAAACACACTGCCTTTAATAGAATTTCGCTTCAAAACGTTCGCAAACTCTGAATAATGGGCAAGCTTTAGCCTAAACTTACTGTTAATGCTCTCTTTAGGCTAAAAATAGAAATAGAGAGGCCAATGTAAAAGGGAGAATAGGATTGGAAAATGACTTCTGGTTCCTATACATTTTAAGGCGACTAAACGGACCTGCCTTTAATTGAATTTCGCTGAGCGTATATGTATAAGTAATACCTCACGCAGTAGTAGTATTGTACATAGTAGTTAGGGTGTTCATCAGCCCACGTAATTGTGCCCGCGTAATTGTGTAAATGTACGCGACGCAGCTTTTGAGCGCCCCTAGAAGGTTTACCCTTGTAATTTTAGGCGAAAATCAGCTATATTTGACAGACTGTGAATTTTTCTGTCACTTGTGAGTCAAAGTGTAATATGTGAATGTAAATCATTGATCGTAGGTGTACAAATCAAGCTAAATACGAGCATGGAGAAATATGAATACTTAAAATATCTTTAGATATGGACCATTATGCTGTCGATGAAGTGATGGACGACCTCTCTCTAGGTGTGTTGTTAGAGACAGAGTGTTCAGAGCTATTTTGGGGAAGGTTTTTTAATTTATTTCTTGGCCAGATGCAGTTAAACTGACAAAAAATTTGAATTATTGGAAAAATTTAGAAATATCTCGATTTCAAGTGATTTTTTTTTGATAATTTTACAACACTTCATCTCTTTACACTTTTACGCTGATTTTTTAAACATACCGCAGGACAGCAAAAGCTGGTAACTTTTTTCCAAAGTGTTTTGTTGTTGTAAAGTAAACTTTTGGAGTTTTGCGCGTTTTGATTTACGCCTTTACGAGGGCTGGTGAATACCCTAATTGTATATTTTTGGCATACTTCAGGCATCGCTTCCATTATTTGCTGCCAGTATTTGTGTGCGTAACTGACGTACGCAGCTAGGCTGTCCCAGTTGCTTCCGTTCAACAAGTTGATACATTCCTCCACATTCATGTACGGTGTTCCGAGGCAGCCTGCCCTGATCTCTTGTCAGATTGGACATTTCCTTAGAACGTGTATTATTTCCTAGCGTTCCCCCAAGTTGCACAGTTAGAATTCATTAGTTTAATTTTCCAGATGTGGGCGGTAGTTAAGGTGGAGCATCTCTAATCTTGCTTTCAAAATTTGCATTATTCTCTAAGAACCCTTTTCGTTCTGAAAGTAATTGATTTTATTTACTTATTTGTTTGCTAATTATTTGTAAAATTGTCTTGCTTGATCCTCCCAGACCATTTTCCAAATGGATTGCATAGTTAGAGGTATTCTGCTCTCTCCTTCCTTTGCTCCTTTCGGAACCCTATGTTTGAGCGGCATAGCAACCCGACAGGTAAAGTGTCTAGTTTAAAATCAGAAATGTATCGGTCGCTAAAAACTTGCAACTGGTTGCATTTCATCGGAAGCTAATGTTTGTTGTTACCCAACTCACCCAAATTTAGCGACTGTGCTACCAGTTTAATTCTACATGTATTCCAACTAGGTGTTTGACATTATTTTTTTGTTACTAGTTGATAATTTCACTGCAGGGAAGTGATTGCTTTCGCTGTTGTCTGGTACATTCTATATTTCGTCCTCATATCCGTTTCAATAATACATTTCACGTACTACTTATTGTCACTTGAGTATTCTTCCTCTTGAGTGATTTTGAAAGGTTATATTGCTTGTCCCTGTGACACCTAGGTATTTAAACGATGTGTATTTGTTAGCCTTCAACTTTCGTTTCGCGCAAATCTTCCTCTTCCATTCCGGAAGAGTATGTCGGTGTAGTGTCTATAATTTCTTAGATGTTGGATAGCGCGAAACTCATAGTGCTGTTACGATCCTTTTTGCAATGCCGATGGTTCATTTTTTCTTAATATTTTCCTCGTACTGTAACTTTGCCGGATTTCATTTGGGTTCATTACTAAATTTTTCTCTTCACATCTGTCCCTCTTTACAGAGCTTCTTCTATGAGATTCTTGCCGGCAAATGGGTGCGCAATGGCTTACAGATCAAGGGTCAGGCCATGACCTACATCCAGGCGAACTTCTGCAACTCCATGGCCGATATGGATCTGTTCTTTCTGCAGATCTGCGCCACAAATCTGCCGCAGTATTTCTTCCTGCAGAACACCATCGAGCTGTTCGATGTGGGCCAGTGGCTGGAGACGGCACCGCTGAAACAGCCGCAAAAGGCGGAGCAGTCCTCCATGCTGGAGGGTTTTCTCACATTCCTTGCCACGCTGGTCACGAGTCGCACCAATCTGGGCAACGACGAGGCCACTCAGTGCATCATTGAGATAAGCGCCCTGCTGGCCACAGAGAACAAGACACATTCGCAGCTGCTGGAGCTGATGCCGGAGCGTTCGGGAAATGTGCACACGAAGAATTTCGAGACGTTCCTCAAAAAGCTGTCGGTGTACAAGGCGCCATCGAGTGGCTCTGAGAATTTGGAACAGGGCCTGTTCACGCCCATCGATGAGGTGTGGGAAAAATATTACGATCCGTTGCACGTCCTGCTGCGGGCGGTTCACCGGCGCGACTTCCAGTCCTCGATGGACCGTTTCACCAACTACGTCAAGTCGAAAAGCAAAATGCCCGCCAGCGGCAACCTGTGGCCGCCATTCCGTCTGCCACAGGCGCTGCCCGCTGGAAGCTCCTTCAGCGACCCCTGCCGCATACTCAGCTCCCGCGTTTTTCACTCCACCATCCTGTCCATCCTCTTCCGGGCTGTTCACACGCGTGACGTCTCCGAGCACCTGCTAGCCCTGGCTGTGTTCCTGCTGGAGATTTCCGTGGAGACGAGCGGCGATGTCAATGACCAGCCAGCCGCTGCTGCTGCCATGGTGGAGTCCGTGGGCGTGGCCGGGGCTGCGTATCACCATGCCTATGGACAGGGCGGAAGGCAGGAGCCGCCCAAGCTCTTCCATTGCTATCCCACGGACAATCTCAGCTGCAATCTGAGGCACGTGGTCAAGAAAGTGTCCCTGAAATCACGTGATCCGCAGGTGACCACCTCCAGCTATCGCTCCAATCCCTTTTACGCCGACTTGGACTTTGATGTGGAAACGGATCCCTCAGAGCAGGCGGCCATGCGCATGATCGGGCAGTCGGAGTCGGATGGTGATGAGGTGGCCGGCGGGGGTGGCGTTGGACCGGGAGCCGTGAGTCGACGCAACGTATCGCAGGCTCTGGTTCCCATGCGGGTGCCGGGCATGGAGGTCGCGCTGCCGCCGGATCTATCGGTGGTGGCAGAGACGGGCGTGGTCATACGCCAGGACAGCAACGAGGATGATCTGCTGCGCGATGGCGACAATGCGATGGACATGAGTCCAGCGGCTCTCGACTTCCACTTTCCGCTGCAACAAATCACACTGCCCGAGAGCGGCATGGAGGTGGCAATACGACGGGATCTTCTGCTGGCCGAGACCCACATTGAGGGCAGAGTAGGAGGAGCTGGGGGAGTGGGGACAGGTGGTGGCGCTGGTGGCGGAGCACCCAATGAGATGTTCTCCCCGACCACACCCACGGGTGGCATGCTGCTGCCCTTCCAGCGTGTCCAACCGGTGGCGGTCCCGAGCAGTGGCAATATGGACATTGTGCCTTCGCATGCCCTCGGAGCGGGCAGCTTTGCCGGCAGCGGACGGCGCCACAACTATGACGCAGGTGGAGCCCGCAAACGGTCTGTGGACATCGCCATCGGCGGCAGCAACAAGGATGAGCTGCACATGGACGAGAGTATATTGTCGCTGCTGCTCAAGCTCCACTCGCAGCTCAGCGGCACTCTGGACAGCTTCTCGCTGAGCGATGGCGAGGAGTTTGACCCCTCGTCCATGGAGGTGGACTGCAACGAGGCGAGCACCTCGAGTGCCGCCGTCGAAAGCACAGCCCTGGCGGAGTGCACTGCTAGTTCCAGGAGTCGGCCCGCTCGCTCGCGCCACAACAACTACCAGAACATCCATGTGTCCGCTTCGAGGATAGGCGACGGCCCCTTCTTCATAGGCAATCTGCTGCGCAAAATAGCCAAGCGGGATGAGCTGTGTGCCCAAAGCATCGACGACATACGCGCCCGCCTCTGGCCCAATCAGCGCGAAAAGCAGGCGGAGGCCAAGGCGCGCGAGGCCAAGGAGAAGGAGGAGCGCCGCAAGAAGGCGCGCGAGCGTCAGCAAAAGATGATGCAGGACTTTGCCAACAAGCAGAAGCAGTTCATGCAGTCGGCAGCGGCGGCGGCCAACAACATGGAGTACGGCCTTGAGGACGACGACGACGAGGATCTGTACGAGGAGCAGCCGCGCGAGAAGGAGTACGACTGCATTATTTGCAACTGCACGACGCCCAGCACCGAAACGAATCCCATCGGCTTGGTGGTGCTGGTGGAGTCCAGCGGCATTGTGGGCCACCGACGTCGCATATCGGAGCGCTTGCCGCTGCCGCTCAATGTGGAGGATGAGTACCGGTTGGCTCACACCACGCGCCTGGCCACAGAGTTCGGACGCCGTACCGAGCTGCTCAGTCTCAAGTTTGGCGAGGAGTCGTGGTACCTGTCCAACAACATGGCATACGACAATGGCGTCCATGTGCAGTCCTGCGGCCATCATGTCCATCTGAGCTGCCTGGAGGCGTACCTGAAGACGTTGTACACCACACAGCGGCAGCCGGTGCAGGACCGGGGCGAGTTCTACTGCCCGGTGTGCCGGCAGTTGTCCAACTCTGTGCTGCCGCTCAGTCCGCAGCTGGACAGGCCGACGCATCTGGTGCGATCGGGCAATCAGCCGTTCGAGCAGCTGGTGGCCGATCTCACAGACCTGATCAAAGAGAACGAGACGATACCGGTGAGTGTGGGAAGTAGGTGAAGCCCCTCAATTTCAACTAATCGCATTCTCCCCTCCCACTTGCACAGCAACCAACCAAGCTGACTGAGGCCATGGGCCATGCCATGGAGGTGATGACCAACATTGCCCAGCGCAAAGTGAAATGCGCCTCCATCACGTTCCGCAAGCTGTTCATCTTTGTGACCTCCATTGCCCGTACCAATCTGGAGGCGGAGATCATTCAGCGTGGCGGCTCTCTGTGCTCAGCGAATGCCACCCGCTACAAGCCGAAGCGGGACTGCATAGTTCCACTGCTGCATGTGCTGTCGGTGCACGTGCGAGTGCTGGTCGAGTGGCCGCTGTGGAGCAGTTGGGCCTCTCTGGCCGGGCTGCCGGTTAGCGATACGGAACCCCTGCCGGCCCATTGCCTGGAGCTGATACCTAGTCTGCTGGCCGATCCCATAGCTTTGCTCCTGAAGTTCATATTGCTGGCGCCGCTGCATCTGGACCAGGGTGAGTCGAGCATGAGCCACTTGTCCGGCTTAATCTTAAAATTTTGTTTCGCCTCCACACAGACTACTTCACCTGCATGGTTAAGGTCATGTACAATCTGCTCTATTATCAAATTGTGGTCCAACTTTGCGTCACCTTGACTGATCTGGAGTGTGATCACATCCTGGCCCACTATAGCGAGACACAGTCCGAGGACACTTCCACAGGCAGCAGCCGAAGCAGCAGAAACAGCTCGACACGATCCTTCCAGCTGGGCCAGGCCATGGCCTTGGTGTTGGGACAAACGAATCGGCTGGCCCATCTGCGTCGCGATAGCATACCCAGCACGAGTAGCTCAGCAGCCGCCAGCTGCAACAGCACCACCAGAGTGGGCAGCGGCAGCAATTCCATGTCCTCAGACGTAAATCTCAAGTCTATGGAGCTGCAATTGCAATCACTCTGCCTGCCATTCCTGAGAATAGCGGCTCTTTTGCGCCAGCACTTGTATCGCCATGAGATGCCCGAAATATCGGCGCCGGGTCTGGAGTTTGTGCGACTTGTGTACTATTTGGAACTGGTCACGGACTCCATGGACTGGGATTGTTTCAACGCCTCCAAGGGGCTATGCTTTATACCGGGCACTGAGAAAACGTTACCCCAGTTCTGGTGTAAGCAGCTGATGGAAGTGCGTCCGCCCTCGGACACAGTGCGCGAATTGGTGTTGATCAATCAGCATTCACTGTGGCAGCAGCCACGTCTTCTAGAGCTGCCGCGCGAGTACGAACGTCTGTTTACGGTAGGTGGTTGGGAGGATTGCTCAAGGATTAGCATTAATTTAATTATTATGCCTTTTTTGTAGTACTATCACGAGCGGCCCTGCCTCAACTGTTACAAGGTGCCCAAGGAGAGCTCCATTTGCCTGCTGTGCGGGACCATTGTTTGCCTCAAGCAGAACTGCTGTGCGGAAAACGATTGCTGTGAGGCAGTACGGGTGAGTTTACAAATCACCAAGTGGAGGGGAATCAGGGAACTAGTGAAAGGGAAGGCATAAAAAGAAAGATGGAAGAAAGAACGAACGGAAGATATTGCTAGACGGTATGATAGAGATTTAGAGATTACCTTAAATGAAGCATATAAAATGAGGAAAGAAAGAAAAATAGAATAACACAAAGGATACTAAAAATAGATATAGGAAAAATAGAATAAAAGAAGGGTAAAGAAGGAAGAACGACAGATGAAGTGAAGAACGGAGATAGGCACAAAATTACCAAAGGTTGCAACCATAAAGAAGGTTGGGGTAAGGAAGAAGAGACGCTACTGGTGACATATAAAGCTATTGGCTGCAACGGTTTGAACTGCAGCGCTCAGTGACATGCAATGGGGTAACCTCCTGCGAGCCCAAAACGCAGCCCTGCGCACCATCACCGGATGCCACATCATGGCCCATGTAGACCCACATCCTGAGTGTCCGTGATCACTGCTGCATGCTAGCCAAACAGTCCCTTGCAAAGGTCTTGCCAAGACCTTTACGTCCCCGCACCAGCCGTCAAGACCTGAGAACACACCTGCCGGATGTATTGTCCTACACAGGTAACTCAACCACACTAACCGAACCAAAAGATGCTATTCGCCAGAACACGGTGAATGTAGCTATAAACCGCCTGAAGCAAAACATCGTCCTGGGAGGTAGACCTCCTCCTATAAACGTTCCCGCAAACACCCTCCCAAGAAGCAACAGGACAACGTTGGCACAACTCAGATCAGGATACTCGGCGTCCCTGAACAGCTATCTGGCCAGCATAAGCCAGAATGCCCAAAATGTGGACTATCTCCACATGACACGCTTCATCTGTTTAACTGCCCAGCCGACCCCACAGCACTCACACCACTAAACCTCTGGACACTCCCCATAGACACAGCAGCTTTCCTTGGGTTAGACCTGGGACACAGATGAGAGAAATCTTGGTAGCAGATTGGCTCAGTCCCTCTTCGCTGTCAACTGCGCTGCTATGGCGATCAGGTTCGATCCTCGCCCTGTCTTGCTCTGTCGCGGTTGTGTTTTGTTTGCGCCAAAGCAAGGCTGATGGGTTGGAGTAAGACGGGGCTCAGACGGTTCGAGTTCGTGACAAAGACGGTTGCTGTCTGAAACTGAACTGAGTTCGACCGATCAAATCTGCAGTCTAGATATTAGATGGTCATTGCCTGGGAAACCCGATCTCGACAAACACTAGCAACCCACTACTCTACTTTACCCCTCGTTCATTTCAAACTACTCTACTCAACTTTCTCTCTTTACCCACAACAAATGCGTATATTACTCTGTTCCACAGCCGTTAAAACAACAACAATTATAAAGAAAGTAAAAAGAATGTAAAAACACAAGAGAGAAGGTTAAAGTCATAGAAGGTAGAATAAGGATGCTAGAAAACAACAAAAAAGTAGAGGAGGCTACTTTAGGTTATTTTTCAATGGTTGAATTGAAGTGTTTGGCAACGTTTCAAGGTTATTCGATAGGAAGGAATCTTCCAATAAGCCTATGCGGCTCTTATCCGGTAGGAGTTGAATGGTAGGGCCAAGTCTTGCGAGGCAGCTTGACTATATGAAAAAAAGAAACACGTTACACTCTCTGATAACGAGGGATTCCATAAGGTTGGCAGCCCTCTGTATAGATACAAAGTGAAGACTCCAGTTTGTAGCCATCGGTTTGTGGTTACTCATCGAGTTCCAGTTCAAACAACTTGATATGATGACTGGGAATTAAATTTCGAACGGGAAAGTCTGGAATTGTATCAGAAATAGAGCCCTGTACGAGTGCACACTAAACCAAAAAGTATTCTATCTCGTTCAAATGAATTTGTGGTTACATAATAATTGGCAAATCCAAAAATATTTAAAATCAGTATGGGGACCGCTCTAATGCTCACTCTATCAATGCGACACATTTCACTAAACTATCTAGTGTCTGATTGGGAGTTGATGATCTACTATGATTCGTTAAGAAAGCCATGTGAGTGCTACCATTAGCAAAGGAACAAGGCCACTGTTAACACTATGAACCTTATTAACACTAGCAAACAGGTTTCGTATTCAACACGAAAGTACATCATGCAATGATCAATGCATAAGCGCAGTTCACAGTTATGGGATGATATCAAAACCGCTAGGTGCTTAAGAAACTTCTTTCCAAGACCGCAAACGACCACACACATCTACATAACCATGATTATGAGAATATTGAACTGCGATAATTTCCATGGATAACCAATGGTAAAGAATATAATCAAGATCGTAAAGAATGTTTCAAACCACTTTCCGTGACTGACAAATCATTAAATAGCAGAAAATTACCAAAGAGGTTCAAAAATAGTAGTAATGCCCAACAAACTTCACACCCAACCAAAAGGAAAATTATGCAAGAATAAAGCGCAATTAAAAGCTGAAAGAACTCCATGGTAAAAAACCGCCAAGTGCTTTAGAAACAGATTTGCAAGGCGAAAAATTACCACACACACTTATATATTCATGATTATGACAATCTTGAACCGCGATGAAAACCATGGATGACCAATGGTAAAGAATATAGTCAAGATCATAAAGAATGTTTTAAATTTCCGTGGCTGACTAATCAGTAAATCCTGATACCAACGAGGATAAAAATATTAATATTGCGATTTTAAAGGATTTGTTCGTTAAAGCTGTTATTCTTTTGAATATCATGTTTGATACACGTTCTGTAACTATTATCGCATCATCTAACTGCAAGTCGAAAGCCTCTAAAAGCCGCTTCTTCATTGTACCTTCACATATATAATGTTGCGCATATGGACATTTCCATGACGTCGAACGGGACAATCGTACGCATTTAAATTTTAAAGTTCAAAATACAGCGGATTTTTATCATCATGCAAAGTCGAACGTACTTTGCTGGTATACCAAAGGTAGACAGGGCTTCAAAAAACCTTGACATTATCGGAAGCGGAAGTTGGCGCAAACTGCAGGGTCTCCTTTTTTAAAGATTGGGTATAGGACACTTAGGTTCCAATCGTCGGGCATGCTTTCGCCAACCCCATATACGGCAAAGAAGTTGGTGCATGCACCTTACCAATTCTTCCCCTCCCGCCTTGAACAATTCAGCGGGCAGCTCATCAGCGCCTGGTGATTTATTGTTCTTTAGCCGGTATGGCTAAACAGACTTCCTGTTGGGTCGGCGGGTCTATCTCTATGTTGTCGATTGGTGGCATCGCTACTTTTTTAGAGGCGGCATCATGTTCGTCATCGCCTTCCAGTAGGTTGGAGAAGTAGCTTCTCCATTTGTTAAGCGCCACTTGCGGATCGGTGACCAGATTCCCGTGTTCGTCTTTGCATTGTGCGACTCTGGGCTTAAAACCTTCTGTTAATTGCTTAATTTTTTCGTAAAATTTTCGAGTCTCACACATGCCGAATAACATCTCGACCTCCTTGCGCATGCGCCTTTCCTGCTCATTCTTCTTTCTTCTAGAGAGACGCTTCTCCTCTCTCCTTTTCTCCCGGTATCTCTCCTTAACAGCCCGCGTTGCTCCCGACTGCAGAGTTCTCCTGTAGGCTGCGTCTTTCTCTGCAGTAGCGCGTCGGCACTCCTCATCGTACCAACGACCATCTAATATCTAGACTACAGCTTTGCTCGGTCGAACCCAGTTCAATTTCAGTCTTCGTCACGAACTCGAACCGTCATAGCCCTGTCTCACTCCAACCCATCAGCCAAGCAATGGTGCAAACAAAACACAACCGCGAAAGAGCAAGACAGGGCGAGGTTCCAACCTGAGCGCTATAGCAGCGCAGCTAGCAGCGAAGAGGCACCGAGCAAAACTATTATCTAGATTTCTCTCATCTGTGATCGTACCAAGACCGCCTTCGAGGGGACTCGGAGTACCCGAGTATCTCCTTGGCAGCCGTACTCATGGAGTGTGATATACGATTCCACTGTTCGCATATATCGGAAGAAGATGAGGATGTTTCCCTGAGCAGTTCGGCGAGTTTAGCTGAGTAGGCTTCAGAGGTCCCTTGTGATTGCAGCTTCTCGACGTTTAGCTTTCGACGTGTGCCAGAGCGTGAGGCATGTGCCACACTGAGCCGCGTGCGTACCTTGGCTGCAACCAGGCAATGATCCGAGTCTATGTTGGCTCCTCGAATCGCACGCACGTCTAGTACACTTGATGAGTGCCTTCCGTCGATCACAACGTGATCAATCTGATTTCGTGTTCGTTGATTAGGGGACTTCCAGGTCGCCTTATGGATGTCGAGGTGTTCAAATCTGGTACTACTTATGACCATGTTCCGGCCCGCAGCAAAGTCTATTAGCCTCTCTCCGTTAGCGGAGGTTGTTTCATGAATGCTAAATGTGCCGAATGTCGAACCAAAAACTCCTTCTCTTCCGATTTTCGAGATTACGATCTTTATGTCGTGATCGAGGCAGCGCTTGTATTCGTCTTTTGTCGAGGTGTCCTTGTCTTCTGTTGGCGCGTGTGCACAGATAAGACTAATATTAAAATATTTTGCCTTAAGTCTGAGCGCGGCAAGCCGCTCGTCAACTGGTGTAAAGCTGATGACAGAGTGGCGTAGTCTATCACTCACTGCAAAGCCGCACCCAAACTCGTGCTTGGAAACATGCCCGCTGTAGTACATTTTCCAGGGGGTGGTGGTTTCTGTTCTGTCTTCTCTTCTGGTAGCGTTATTATCTTGCTCCCATGCCCAATCCATCGCATTTCTTGAAGTGCGGTAACATCCGATGAGTAATTCTTGAGGACATTCACCAAGGCGATATCATCACCGTCTCTGTTGAGGGTGCGGACATTCCAGGTGCATATCCTCAAACCGTGGTCCTTAAAAAGTTTTGCGTGGGTCGTCGGCAGAGGGGGTCCGTATCCGAGGCATTGTAGACGCAGTTTTCATTGGTGGAAATTTTTTACGTGGTGGGTACCAAACCCGACGCACTAACCCTATATATATATTATACCCTGTAGGGAAGGGCGGGTCGCCGCTCACGTTAGCCAGCAGCGTTGCGGATGCATTGCTCTGTTTCCGGTGGTCACCACGAGGAGGTGTGAGTCGACTTGAGACGCAGTAAACCAGGATCACGCTGGGTTCGCCAAGTTGAACCGATCAGCAGCTTTACCTGAACACATACGCCCCCATTAGGTCCAGATAATCTATGACTAGAAGTTATGAACCACCACCACAATTTAATGTTAAAATGAGAAAAATTGCGCTAGCAGGGCCGTGAAACCGAATATATCCAATTGGGTTATAAGTAAATATAAGATTAGCTTACATTACTTTAATTTGATTGATTCCCTATAAAAAATCGATCAAATATAGTGGTTTTAACCACTTTTAATTTTTTGGCCCAGGTTGACCTCTTGGTGGAAATGCCCACATATAGGATTTTGTGGAAAAAATATCCGCCCACGCGTCTTGACGTGATTGCATATCCATTACCTTTTATTAAGGATATTTCCCGAGCTCATTTTTATAGAGGTCCCTAACATTTCGTGATACCGTTGTTGGATGCAGAAGCACTTGGTTAACGTTAACATCAGGTCCAAGACCATTTCCTAATTCAAGGGCAAGCGATATGAGGTCTTTAATACCAGAATCGGTTATGACACTGAATGGCCGACATTTTTTAACGACCCACTTCGTCACAGTTGACCCTTGTGACCGATGATTTCGTTTCCGCATCTACGTGTATAGAAGGTTCATGCCCGTTACCAATCATAGATTTAATTAGATTAATACGTTTATCTCAATGTTCGTTTTTCTCTTTAGTGCAGTGGTTCCCAAACACACACTATCAAGCTTTGCGATGGTGTGTGTAGCAGCGAAACACGAAGTAAACATCATTATGTCAATGTCATTATGCTACAAGCAAAGAAATAAATATGTGTGCGTGCTATTTATAGAACACACGAATTCTCTCTTTCTATGCGTGTGTCGGCTGCGACGCCGGCAGCATTTTCAGTTCCTATCCCGTGGGGCAGGCCATAGGCGTTTTGTGCACCACTGCTTTAGTGACTAGTGCAATACTATATAAAGTTATCCTTGTCGCACTAGAATGTAAGAATAATAATTAATACAACTTAAATTGAATCAATTTAATTTTGAAGATCCCATTGCATTTATGTCAAACTTAATTCGATGTAGACCCATAATATTTATAACCACTTAAGCCAAACAAACACGTCTTGCTTCCACCGTGTTTTCCGCTAATGCTACAATATATTGGCTCTTATTTCAGCTGCTGTTCTTGTTTACTATTTTCGTGTGCAATTTAAAACTTATATTACGAGAACTGTTCTCCTTTTTTTAAAATAACAAAGCTAGTAGTAGGTAAATTATAACGATATCAACACTGTTAACACGAACTGAAACTAGTGTGAGATTGAGACATACGAGATGACAAGAATCACAAGGCAGGTTAACTTTGACTCAATGAATCTGTGTATAAAACAAAATTAGTTAATTCAATAAGAGTTCTTTCGTTTCGATATATGAGTTTGTTTGATAGTCTGTTAACATGCTCGTGCAGGGCTCAATCAGAAAGTATTGATTTCAGTTCGAACCCTTTAACGAAACCAGCTCTGAATTTTGACATCTTATTCCTTCTCTTCTATGCAGCACACTTTATCCTGCGGCGGTGGCATTGGCATCTTTTTGGTGGTAACCTCCACGTACATAATTGTCATACGCGGACGTCGCGCTTGTCTTTGGGGTTCCCTCTACCTTGATGACTTTGATGAAGAGGATCGTGATCTCAAGTGAGTTTTGCTGCATTTTGCACTTTGTGTTCCATTTTGTAATCATTACCTTCCTTCTACAGGCGCGGCAAGCCCTTATACTTGAGTCAGGATCGTTTCAATCTGCTGGAATCGCAGTGGCTATCGCATAAGTTTGCTCATACAAAACACACCTGGGTGTTTCATCGCGATCTCTTGTGAAACATGGAAGATTTACTGCGCAGCATACAGGAGCTGGTTGGTCAGATCTGAGAGCTGAGCTGAGCTGCCCGCTGCCCGCCTAGTCGAACCGCCTCCTATCCAAATGATGACTATATGGTTTTATTAAGTTATAAAAAAGAAAACAAAACAAATTCGAAGTGGTGGCATCCCGCATCCCGTGCACCCCTAGTTGTAGTCGCAGGAGCAGCTTAAAACAATTGCAATTTCCAATGATATTACGAAATTTTTTATACACTTGAAATGTGTATTATAATTTTGCCCAGAAGTTTGTAACGCATAAAAAGAATCATCTCCGACCACATAAAAAGTATATATATTCTTGATCAAGATGACAAGTGCGTCCGTCTGTCTGTCCGTCCGTCTGTCTGTCTGTCTGTTTTTACACGAACTAGTCCCTCAGTTTTAAGGCTATCGAGCTGAAATGGTGCACTGAGTGCTCTTTGGACTGCACGCTGCAAAGATGTCGGAACCGCCCTGATCGGTTGACTACTTCTTGTAGCTGCCATAGAAACGATCGGTCGAAAAATGGGTTTTTTTGGTTCTCGATGTTAGCGCTCTCAAACTCGGTCATTATTAACTTTATTTGTTTTAAAACTGATCTGCGAAAGTTGGTCGAAATCGCTAACCGTTAAAGCGAGCTTTTTCGAGTGTATTAAAACTTCGGCGCAGACGAAGTTAGCTTTGCTTTCTCGTTTTTTATATATTTAACAAGAAGAGCAGAATCGATCTACTCGCGTAATTGTTTATCTCTCTCACACACACACACACACACACACAAAAATATATATATATATATAACTATATCTGCCTAACCGAACGATCACAATGCATGTGAATCTCTCAAGCAACAAAAATATTTACGACTTATACATATTTACTTATATATATATATATAAACCCATCCAATATATCCAACAAATGAGGAGGAACATGTTCAAACCAATCCGCACGGGTTTCTCTAGTTGCGTTGCTCCTTACCTAAGCTAAGTCTCCCCATTCCCCACCCTCCTCCTTTCCCATTTAAACACACACACACACACTCTCTCTCTCTATCCACCTCCCTCTCTCTCTCTCTCTCTAGGTTTATCTAGGAAAACAAAAGAAAATGAAAGTCTACTTTTGGCCTCATGAGTTTGTGCATGTAAAAAATTAAAACGAAAGATTTATATAGTTAATATATATACATAAATACATACATACATATAACAAAAAAACGAAAAGCGAATTGTGAATTGCTTAGAAAATAGTTTTTGCATTACCACATAAGAAGGGACAAGAGGAAGAAGGCAAAACGGAAGAACAAAATTATGAAAGCAAGCAAATATGCATTGACAAACGAAAGACACCCGAAAAATTGGGACTAGACGAGAATTTGTTGTTATTAGTTTTTAACAATACTAAACAATTGTGTGTGTTATGTAGGCGCCTAATTAATCCCCGCCCTACCCAGAAAGAGAGTAAAAAGTAAACAAACAAAAAAATATATGCAAGTGTAAAATATTAAAAATGTATTTTATTAACAATTTCAGGTGTTGGGGGAGTATCTCAAGCAAGAAATGTACTCGGGGGAGGCTGATGACTCTATTTGCCTGTTGCGGCGACGGTGACATGACATTAAGCCCACGGACATAAAGCCCACATCGAAATATCACATAGATTAGATATGGGCGATAAGTCTGCATACAATTCGGATATAAGGCCCATATACAAAAATGAGATTAGTGTCAGAGTTAAGTTTCCCAACTTAAAAGAATAGAAATGACAGTTTCTGAAAGAAGACTGTAATGGATATGTCGAGGAAGAACAGGAACGTCCAAGAAAATCATCTAGTGGTATCTGCTTCAATGATAGCATTCCAGCACAGCTCTTACCTCTCTAAAAGTATTGTATGTATCAAAATATTTTTGCTCTGCTTTCCATTTTAGGAAACGATACTTTATTTCTGAGAACGCAGTCTGTCTGGTCGATCTCTTTCTTCATTTTCTTATTCTTTTCGTATTCGTTGTACAAGTTATAAAGAATTATATGTACCTTCTGCTATTCGTGGACTGCTTCTGCTCGATTGTTGCTTTTAAAAGGATTAATTGCAGAACAATTTTGGAAAATTGAAACGTAGAGCTTACATGTGTTATATAAAAAACATCAGAATAGATTTTTGTGTACTCGTGGAAACGAGACCTGCGCATGAAACTAGTTTGATTATTGGAATGCATGAAAGCGGTTCCAAACATGTTGAAGTTGCGAAGAGTCTGAATTGTAATAAAAATTCAATTGCAATTTCCTTAAAAATCTAAGTGAAAGTAAACCGGTATTGACATCCGATGCAAATGTCAAATCCACCGACTTGAGTTCGCACATAGATACCAATTTGGGTACCATTACCATTTTTGGTGATAAAAAAGTTAAATCTGACAATTGCAAGAAATATTGGAGAGACATGCGACATTTTGCTACAAAGGAAGGAGTCCAATGTATACCATACCGACAAAAATTAATGCCCAAATGTATGTGCAGTTGTAGGACGACAAGTTGGTGGAATTTGGCGGTCAGTTATTTAAAGATGATTGAACCTTTCAGCTGGATAATGCGTCAATTCACAAAGCAAGTTGTTTAATAATAGATATATACCAGTTTTAAAGTGGCCAGCATTGAGTTCCGACCTCAATCCAATTGAGGATCTCTGGAGTATTCTATCCGCTAAAGTGTTCAAGAATTGCCGTCAGTTCAAGACAGCAAAAGAGCTCATATGGGCAATAGAGCAAGAATTTTCAAAAATTGAGCCATTTGACCTTAAATCATTGATTAACTCCATGCCATTTCGTCTAAGTTAGGTGTTGATGAATAATGGAAAATTTATAATGAAAATTTTAAATTAAGTTTATCATGTAAAATCTATCTGTAATGATTAATTATACACTTGAAAAGTGTATTATAATTTTGCCCAGAAGTTTGCAAACGCATAAAAGGAATCACTCCGACCACATTAAGTATATATATTCTTGATCAGCAAGACGAGCTGAGTCGATTAAGCTTTGTCCGTCCGTCTGTCTGTTTCTACGCGAACTAGTCCCTCAGTTTTGAAGCACTGAATCTTTCTTCCTTTGGCTCACCTTAAAAACACCGATATATACTTCTTGTAATGAAAAATCTTCCTTTGGTACCCTCGCTTATATATGGGAAATCCGAGGATATGATTAATAATTTTTGTAGATGTCATACAAATGTTTGTTCGGAAAATGGGTTTTAGTGAGAAAAACTGTTTTGTTCACAATATTACGCTCTCAAACACGGTCATGGGTTATATTGAATGTTTTTAAGCTGATCTATGCGAAGTTTGGTCGAAGTCCTCACCCTTTTAACACATTTTTTAAGTTTATCAAAACTTTGGGAAAAGCGAAATTTACTTTGGCTTTTCTCGTTTTGTTTGGCTAACAATTTAATTTAAAAACTGAAACAATTGAAAATTGCTGGAAAATTACTACGTTTATGCATGCAAAAAACCATGATTGCAGAACAAAAACTTTTTCAATGGCTTTTTTTTATATCTAATTAATCTAAATCTCTTGAAGAACTATCAGCTGCTCGATACAGTCCACACGGTTCATCGATATGTCAACTTTCAAAATTCCTTGTGCGTGTTGCTTGGCTTTCTCCGTACCAAACATCAGAATGAGGCAAGGAAAAATTCCTTAAGCAATTTTTTTATATGGAATTTGACAGCTGAAGGAAAATTCGAACGCCCTCCGTACTAGGCTTAAGGACCCGCATCAATCTTTGCTACAATTCCTTATGCACTTGCCATAATCGTTGTTTTAGTAATATTTTTGAAACAAAAAATAAAACTCTGACAATAATCATTATTTTTGATTTTTTTTTTATTTTACTCAAGTCATAATGAATATTTCCTGAGTTTATATAAGAAAATCAAAAAACAATCATTAACCATTGAGCGATAAAATAAAAATTAAAAAGATAAAACTCATTGCAGAAATGAATAGATAATTGAAATATTATACCGGTACGTGTCCTTTATAAATTTTCTAAATATGTTAGGCACATATAATTTTTTACAGAGGTAATACCACAATTGGTGCGATAAAGCCATGGCATCTAGCAATAGCGTTCGCAGGCTCGTTAAAGTTATTTATTTTGCATTACAATGCGTGGAATAATTTTACTACAAATCTTGGGTTGGCTTGTGGATCGTCTCACAAGATATGCAGTTTCATCAACTTTTCAGTTAGAAAATGGGAATTTGAGACTCTCGGTATCTTTAATTCAAAACGAGAAGTCCAAGCTAACTTCGTCGGTGCCGAAGTGTTTATACCCTTGCAAATGCTTTAACATATCAGAGTTTCAGAACGCCAGCATTAAAATCAACAATTTTTCTAAATTAACCCCATTTCCGACGACGTATCTACGGCAGATAAAATATATTGCCATCCGATTTTGACCAAAACTTGCAAACCTATGTGAAAGCATATAATATGAATAAACGCTGAGTTGGGAGACGTTATTATTAAAAACAAAAATGTTTTTCTCACTAAGAAAAACTGTCAGCAAAATAGCAATAGCACTGAATTTATGCTTTGGGCTTTACTTTGCTTTGACAGAAACGTAGTTCACTTGGAATTTGCAGTGACAATTTTGAAAGCATAGCTGAGTTAAAAGCTGTTGACAAAGCATAGCACTCTAAGCTGGAAGAGTTCAATAGCGCACATGTTTCAGCACAAATTTAGAGTAATATGTTTTTGTTTTATAAGTATAGAAATAAAATAAAAAATTAATTAAAACTTTATATTCAAAATGGGATGCCTGCAGCTCTTACCATTTCTGAGATCTGTTCGTAATATGGATAGAAAGGCAGACGTGGCTATATCGACTTGACTGATATAAAATATTGATCGCAGATTCTTCCTTCTGTTTGTTACATATGAGCATTTCCTGAGTTACGCACAATATATTCAAGCCCCAATTACAAATTTAGCTATACTGTTAAACTCAACCGACCATCCCTCTCTGACAACACTGAATCCATTATTTTAAGATTTAAGACATTCCGTTTTTCGGGATGCTGTGGCTAGGATGAGGAAGCTGCGTTTTGACGGAAGATAGGTTCTTAAAAAAAAATAATTTTTGTAGGCAAAGTATTTGTAAGTATTATCAAAGACACTACACATAGTAGATGCCGCGCCTCATGCAAACTTTTTTATTTATCGTTTTGAATCTTCTTGGTAGGGGCGCGTCGGGCACAGACGAAGAAATCTAAAAATAGAACAAGCCTTTCACAGCTGCCAAGGTCAACTTATTTTCGATTTTAATATTTTTCCACATCAATCCAAATGAGTTTCACATTTTTACGACTAACTTCGGAGCATCAAGCCAACTGGGTTCACATTTGGTCGACGTACGCCGAGGGTTTTAATGGCATTTACGGATAGACTCTTATCTCATGTAAGTAAAGTCGTGTGTTGAAATCCAGGAGCAGACCAGAATTT
This sequence comes from Lordiphosa stackelbergi, assembly GCA_018904235.1. NCBI lineage: Eukaryota > Metazoa > Arthropoda > Insecta > Diptera > Drosophilidae > Lordiphosa > Lordiphosa stackelbergi. Next base: position 34,125 of record JAEIFU010000200.1, on the reverse strand, counting down.
TTTGATGGTTTTTATCGTTTGACTGAAAAGAAGCGATATTGTTGTTGGCCATTAGGACGAATGAGCAAATCGGCTTTACAGCAGTGCCGGCCAAAAAAAATTTAAATGCAAACACACGGAACAAAATTTTTTTTAAATCTAACAAAAAAATTTAGCTATGAAAAAAATAGTAGATCTTGCCTAAACCGGGGTTTGAACTCACAAATCAAAAATGAAAGGCAGAGTGCCTACCTCCTGAGCCAACGCTCATCCATAAGAAAGTGGAGCTAAATTGCAATATATGGATCCTCATAAATGAAGCTAGAATCAAAAATTTGAATCTAATGTCAGCTCCCACGAACATGCACTTTTTATTTCAGATGCGTCATCTATAATATCTATAAATCTTTTGTGCAATTAAACTCTTTCAGCTTAGAGTGCTATGATTTTTCAACAGCACAGCAGCGCAGCTACGAAAGTATTTCTAATATGCTTTCGAAATTCTCAAAGCAATAGCACAGCATCGGATTTTGATTTTTTGCTTTTGCTTTTCATGTAAACTACGATTTTGTCAAAGCACAGCACACTGAAAAGCAAATGAAATATAAAACTTGTAGAAAAAAAAGGTAGTAAAAAAGTTCAATATGTCATTAAGAACCTGTACCATCGTACATCGAAAGTGTACAATGTGAGAAAAATGGTGCACATGTTGTTGCGGGTTTTTTTGGCGACCCTATAAACGTGGAATATTCCACTTAAAATCACATTTCGTGAGCAAGTTTCTTTGTTTTTTTTTAAATTACACGTGACGAGAGTTCAGGCTGATGATATCTGAAGTTCTAGATTCTGAAGAGTCCTACTGAGTGTCAGAATTGCAGCATTGACAGCAGTAATAACTTGCAGAGAAATCAGAAACTCATGAGCTGTGCCGCCTTTGATGGCAGCAGGCAATAAGTCCCCAATGAAATAAGTCCAGAGATATATGAAATAATACCCCAATTTGAAGTATGAAAAAGGCCCCACTGGAATGAAATAAGGACCAAACAGAAAAAGAAAAAAGTTCGCTCAAAATATGTTTTTTTTCCAAAATATTTTGTTTATTCATAATGTTTATAAAGAAGTAAGAGTATGAAAAAGATAAACAGCTACGAAATCATATTTTATCAAACATAATGTCAACAAAACCAAATCGCTTTAAAAAATTCAAAAACAATGCCAAGGATATTAAGGAAAATGAAGAAAGAACAAACACGCTGAGACGCTAATCAAGCGACGCTATGTACCACATAAGTGTGAGGATAACGAACAACTAAGCGATTCAAGTAATTTAAATTTAAAGAAAGAAGAAGAAAAATTGTTGTTGGCTGCCGCAGTTCGCACCAAACCGAAGGAACAGTTGGCCATCGTTCGTGAGGCACGCAAATTAGTGCGACATGCCCAAACTAGTAGACTGTCTGAAGCCACAGGATAACGGATTCGGTAGGTTGTAGAATTACTAAAAACTGAATTTAAAATTAATTTTGTCCAGTTTGGAACCTGCTGCTCACTTACAAGAAGAAATTGAAGTTGTGTAGGAGACGAAGTAGAACCCAGAAGCTCCTCTCCGAGCAGCGGTTGGTCCTCAAGCTCCTTGGCGACCAATAAGAGGCAAGAGGCTAAGTGGCAAATCCCCTTTGACTCTCTTTTGCAGGCTCGAGAATGCCTTGAAGCGTCCGGCCACGGTTCAGGCGTCAGCAAGAAGGAAGTTGAGCTGCAAACGTGAAACAGAAGCTGAAGGAGAAGAAGTCAGCCTAGATCAGTTTATGGAGTATCGTGAACAAACCCAGAATCCACAGTTTCGAAGAAGGGTTGATTTTCAGCAGAAGAATATTCAGCAGCAACGCGAGCTGCCTCAAGAGTTTGTCTGAGCAGGTTGCCTCCTCCTCAGTGAGCCGACCCAGCTGCAGCAAATGAAGGAAATAAGTAAGCGTCTGCAGCTGGCCGAGTCCTTGTCTACGAAATTTAAAGAAATAATAAGCACTAACAGCGATTTCACAAAGTTTTAATGTACATTTTGAACTTTTAATAGAAGAAAAATAAAAAGACCGAAATGTTCTGTGTACGTGTGCTCCGTCCGGAGCCGAAAAATGGAAAGACAGAATCAGTAAACCCAAATCCATATTTGCTTTTATTTGGTTTGATTAAAAAAGCAAGGCCTCCTGCCATTTGACAAAACAAAAACAGCAAACTACATTTATTTTTTAATACACGAAGAAGAGTTTTAGCTGTTTGCACATAACTGTAAAACCACAAGGGAACAGTGCTGCCAACTGTTGAAGCCCAAAAGTAGCTAAATTGACGGTTAAATATAGCTTAAAAAAGGCCAAGTGTAATATGAAACCTGAAACAGCTATAAAAGATAGCTAAGAAAGTATGCAATTGATTAAATTCGGGAACAGGTCTGAATAAGTTGAGATTTACAATTAGTCCAGTCAAATTAGAAGATTTTTGGACTGTACCAAAGACATAAGTTCAAACTTGTGTCAATTTGTGTCATTGGGAACTGCCGCCATATTGGAAAACGCAAGTTGCTCTGTATCTTGAAAACGATTGACTTAAAATAAAAATGATCGAGGACTAAGTTATGGATAATTACATTACCCTTCTTTTTTGTCCTCACCAATTTTTTGTGTGGGCTTTAGTTTCTAAGTTATGTACGACCAAAAATTTATTTTTTAGTTTTCCCCTTTTTTCTTGTTTCCGGTGAGGGCTACGCACAATTATCTCACAAAAGAAATTAAAGAGCATACAATTTCCCACAACATTTGGCTGTGCGACAAAGCATTACAAAACTATAGCTTCTGAAACTTTGAATCACACGAATTTATGCAGATAAGATCAAACAACAATTAAGACGCATGTTTAGAAAAATGGTCGTCGTAGTACCCATCGAAATATAACTTAGTTTTGATATGGGCTATAAGTCCGTTTAAAATTCTGACAGAAATTTCCGCACTTAACGCCCAAGTGGGAATTTGGATTTAGTGTCTGTGCATAGCTCGACGTGTAAATAACAATATTTACTCAATTTAAATAAATTAATCTAAAACGAAAATTATTTAGAGAGCTCGCGAACTTGCATGGTTGATATGGCAACAGTTCAAGTTTTCAATTTCGAATTCCTGCAAGGAGTCCGACGAAGCAGCGCCTTATTATACAACAAAGAGAAGGAACATCTATATAAATTTAACACTGCATATACCAAGCAAGGAGAACAAGTTAAGAGATATGTGTGCCATGAAGATGGTTGCAATGTATCTGTGACGTATAATGCCGCTAATGGGGGTCTGTGTACAAGAAATTTAAACTCAGAACATAACCATCCTATTCAAGAAGCAAGGATTGCAGAATTTAAACTTAAAAATAATATAAAACATGCGTTAGCTGAAAATATATTGAACTTAATATGGTTTTGGACTGTCAAATAAGAGCAGTTGGGCAGCCGAAAACAAAATAATAAAAAAAAGCCGTTTTATAATAATCCTTACGCAGGATCTGAATGAAAAACGTATAAATTTAAAACATTTCTTAATGCGATGTCTTGTCCGGCAATTGAAATTATGGAAGACCAACTGGATGACATGTCTATAAATGAAGAATCTGATAAAGAAGATGTGGAGTTTGTGGTCTCGAACTGTCAGACGACCATAAAATGCGAAATTTATATATAAACATACCTATAACCAATTACACTAGTTTACAAAATAATAAAAATTTTGCGATCCCGAATGTTTGGTGGCAATTTCTTATGCAAGTACCCCCGCAGAGTCCAAAAATCCATATCACGATTTTTTTAGTGGGGCCGTTTTCAAGAAATCGCGGAAAAGCTAGTTTTTGGATTCTGAAAAAAGTACCTTTAGGAAAATGTGTATATCTTCAGTATAGGTTCATTCATTACGAAATGGTAATGCTTTCTTGGAAGGTAATTGAATGCCCTATCATTCATTCATACACCACTTCTTAATCCGGTGCTTGACTTCGGCGGTATAAAGGCTTTTATCGGCAACTTTGCATTAAAATCATTTTTTTTTAAAAGCTAGATTTTAAGTGCGATTTTTACCACGAAAAAAATTGTGTAAAATTTATTTTATTTCTGGTCACCAAAGATTTAGCTATTTAAAATACAACGCCACATAGCTTATAAAAATCCGCTGAAGAATATAGAAGTTACTGGTATTTAAGTGAATAATTGAAGGTTTCAAGTTCATGCAAATTGACTTACTTTGATTGTTTTTAAAATATAAAATGACTGTATAATTGCCTGGCGATTTTAAAATTCAGTGTTACCATACCGACCAAAAAAAGACGGTAGGCAGTTGGTCAGATTTTTTTATGTATATCATTTTTGTTGAGCCAAACCGATATTTCAAAAATGGTTTGGTTGAAGGTTCGGTTTACAGTAAAATAAAAGTCTGAGTTCCGGGCTCGGTTCAAAACCGGTTTGCAATCCTGCTTTATATATATATGAATATATGAATATATTTACATAATTGAACACATTTCGTTTTCTCAGTTATAAATTGTGTGAATTATTGGATTTGAGTTTTAAATACACCCATAAATGCATATAAATATACTCCGACATTTGTGACAATTTATATGGCGGACTATACGGCTATAAATGTATGTATGTATATGCATATGTCGGATCTTCCCATCTGATTCCCAAAAATTTTAAAATAATAAAAATTTGGAAATTTAAAAAATATATCGTTGCTAGTGAATCTCGCCGCAGTAGGAGCAGGCCTGGCGCTGTATGGTGCGAGTCCTGCGCACACGATTGCGATTCAATGGCTGTCGCTTGAGACGTGTCATAGCCATTTGGTCGCATATCTCTTCAGTATCTTCCATCAGTTGGCGGCTCTGCTGTACCGCCTTGTCCACATCTATATCGGATGACTTCTCGGCTATGTGCCGCTGTGCGTAGGCTGTGCGTAAGCCCTCCAAATCCTCGCCTACATTATCGATATTACCCGCTGAAGTGAGGTAGTGTGACATGCTCTTCTCCAAGGTGGTGGTCAAGGGCTGCTTCTGGCACTGCAAAATCCATCGTCCCAGAAACAGTGGCGGCGTTATGCTAATATTATGCTGTGGCTGTGGTGTGCCCAGTTGCAGGGCGCCGTGGTAAAGGCTGTCGGGCAAAGCACCGGGTGCAAACACACAACCCGCATCAAAACCCTTGGGCAGATAGCGTTGCGGCAAGAAAACCGGCTTCTTGAAGTTGAACTGAGGCGGAAAGAGCTCCTCGGGCAGTTTAAACTTTGGACTCTCCTCGCTCATGGTGACATAGGCCACGGCGGGCACATGCGGATGCACCACTGTCGACAACACGGTCATGGACATCTTGGACAAGCGCGTGACCGCTAACATCAGCTCGCTCAGATCCGGCACATAGATGTTGTATTGGGTGGGCTTGGGATTGTTGAGATAGGAGCTCATGGCGATCAATGCCGACGGCTGGGCAATTATATAGGCCAGCAGAACATCGTTGCGCACCAGACGACGCTCGGTCTCGGCCAGCTCGGCGGCACTGGTGGGCAGAAACTGGGGCACTAAGGGCCTGGACGGCTGTGGCTCAACATCAGTGCGTCGACGGCCCACAAACAGCGGCGGAGTCGGACCCTTCTGCTGGGGGGACATTAGTCCTATGGGATAGAATTGGCGCGGCAGCACGCCGGCTCCAAACACGCCGCCCGCATCACAGGCCTGGGGCAAGAGCTGCGGCGGCAAGAAGGTTATCTTGTTGAGGGGCGCATGCAGGGGGAACAAGCCACGCGGTATCTCAAAGCAGGGACACTTCTCCTGCTTCAGTTTAAGGGCAGCGGCTGCATCATGCACATGCAGCTGTGACACCAGTGGGACCAGCACAATACGCTCCTGAAGGTGATTGGGCATGCCCAGCTGCGTAAGATTAGGCAAATATTTGGGCTTCATGTTGACTACGGAGTCGGGCAACGGATGGTTGTGCTTGGAACAGCTATGCTGCTTCAAACGACGAGAACAGTGACAGGTAACTTGCGCGGATGCAGCTTCTCCTGGTTTAGAAAGAAACAATCAGTCAGGATTAGTGGGATTCGCATAGACTTACCGGCCAGCAACATTAGACTATTCTCGGGTGAGTCCTCTGGCAACCAAGGAGGGACCCGTGCGGTTGTATGGTCAACCGCTGCCGCCCGGGCAGCCTTTTTCAGTGTCTGCATGGCTTCAATGTCCAGCAATAGCCAAAAACGACAAAAATAATTTCAAATTGCTAAAACTGTTTTTTTATGTTTGGGATTTTGCTCGGAAATCTTGTTATTCGTTCAAAGGTTCTGTAATTTTGAGTGAAAGCCCGAGGCTGACTCAGGTTCGAAAATTCAACTGTCGCTCACTCACAATCGATAAGCGATAACAAATATCTATCTAAATTCAAAATTTGAGAACATTTATTTTTTGTTTTTAACCCTTTAGTTCCCAAGACCGCCTCTAGGCGGGCTAAGTTCAAAACACGCTTAATCGTGTTTTTGATCACATTTTGCGCTAGCACGGAAAGCTGCTGTGAAAGTCAGTTGAATGCATAAGTTACAAAAAACAAATATTTTGTGCGAAGTGCGAAAAACATTTTTCCCTCTTTACAGAGCTTCTTCTATGAGATTCTTGCCGGCAAATGCACAATGGTCCCAAAGTCGATTTTTTTGGCATAAAGTCTAATTATAAAGATTTCTGCACGAACTTTGGTTTATACTCATATTTCGGGCCCACAAGGCGACTTACAAATATTCGTTCAATTTAGACCATTGTTTTATATAGCTGCCATATAAACGATCTGGCCGATTTTCACTAACTTTGTTGTTTCTCAAACTATTGAACTGAAATTCAGTTTATACACGTATATTAGACTCCCAAGGTGTCCTAACCATTTTTGTTCAATTTGGACTATTATTTCATATAGCTGCCATATACATGATCTGGCCGATTTTCACTAACTTTGTTGTTTTTTAAACTATTGAAATGTAATTCAGTTTACACACGTATTTTAGGCTCCCAAGGTGTCCTAACAAATTTTGTTCAACTTAGACTATTTTTTTATATAGCTGCCATATAACCGATCAGGCCGGCTAGCATGAATTTAGCTGTTTTTGATGATGTAATAAATGCCATATTTACAGAAGCTAATCTATTAGTACAACTTTAATTAGGTGAATATTTTTAATCATTAAATTCAGAATCTAAATGTAAACAGTATTTATTCTCAATATCGGATCCATCCGAATCGGTATCTTCTGTATTATCTTCATTACAATGAGGGTCCATACTACAACTTAATGCAAAAGAGGGAACGTCCAAAAGCGCAACGACATCCGTTGGAAGAGGTTTATTTTGTGCCTTTCTTTAATGTAAACATTAACTAGAGATCAGTGGATCGCTAGAGTCCATAGCTCTATGAAAAACGACGTGCATATTATTCTGACGACTGCTTTTTCGTGTATGCATTCTTTAATCAATTTTTTATGCTCAAACTCGAAGTGGTCTAAAAAAATCGTGATTTCACGGGTTTGTGAAAATTCGTGATAAAACCAATTAGTCTATCGTATAGAGGACACTTTAATGAACAATATTGCATTAACAGTTACGACAATCCACGACAATCCACCAAACTTTTACTCCACGAAACATAATTATTTTGAGGTTAAGCTCGCCTAAGACAGCACACAACAAAAACACATAAAACAGAGGACAAAGCACATATATAGAACAAACTCAAACGAAATTGCATTAAACATACCTTGGACATTATTTTCCATAGTTTACTTTAATTGTTTTAATCAATTTTCGTTTATTTTGAAGGCAATAAACTTAGACAAAATTTTGCCACAACAAAAGCCACGTGCGGAGTTTAATGAATGGCTGACTTTCAGGGCTTCGCAAAACTTTAAGGGCTGAATTTCATAATAAAATTCTTCGATTCTATGACCGCTAGGATATACTCTTTTAAAAAATAAATAGATTTTTCCACAAATCGCAACTTTTTTTTTGGACTTTATGCCAAAAAAATCGACTTTGGGACCATTGTGAAATGGGTGCGCAATGGCTTACAGATCAAGGGTCAGGCCATGACCTACATCCAGGCGAACTTCTGCAACTCCATGGCCGATATGGATCTGTTCTTTCTGCAGATCTGCGCCACAAATCTGCCGCAGTATTTCTTCCTGCAGAACACCATCGAGCTGTTCGATGTGGGTCAGTGGCTGGAGACGGCACCGCTGAAACAGCCGCAAAAGGCGGAGCAGTCCTCCATGCTGGAGGGTTTTCTCACATTCCTTGCCACGCTGGTCACGAGTCGCACCAATCTGGGCAACGACGAGGCCACTCAGTGCATCATTGAGATAAGCGCCCTGCTGGCCACAGAGAACAAGACACATTCGCAGCTGTTGGAGCTGATGCCGGAGCGTTCGGGAAATGTGCACACGAAGAATTTCGAGACGTTCCTCAAAAAGCTCCATCGATTGGCTCTGAGAATTTGGAACAGGGCGTGTTTACGCCCATCGATGGCCGATCTCCTAGACCTGATCAAAGAGAACGAGACGATACCGGTGAGTTTGGGAAGTAGGTGAAGCCCCTCAATTTCAACTAATCGCATTCTCCCCTCCCACTTGCACAGCCACCAACCAAGCTGACTGAGGCCATGGGCCATGCCATGGAGGTGATGACCAACATTGCCCAGCGCAAAGTGAAATGCGCCTCCATCACGTTCCGCAAGCTGTTCATCTTTGTGACCTCCATTGCCCGTACCAATCTGGAGGCGGAGATCATTCAACGTGGCGGCTCTCTGTTACAAGCCGAAGCGGGACTGCACAGTTCCACTGCTGCATGTGCTGTCGGTGCACGTGCGAGTGCTGGTCGAGTGGCCGCTGTGGAGCAGTTGGGCTTCTCTGGCCGGGCTGCCGTTTAGCGATACGGAACCCCTGCCGGCCCATTGCCTGGAGCTGATACCTGAAGTTCATATTGCTGGAGCCGCTGCATCTGGACCAGGGTGAGTCGAGCATGAGCCACTTGTCCGACTTAATTTTAAAATTTTGTTTCGCCTCCATACAGATTACTTCACCTGTGATAAATATCGGATAAACGATAGTCGAGTGATAAGGAAAACAACAAATTATGATGGGTAGCTCCGGCCGACACTTTGTGTGGCTTCTGACTTAAATTGATCAGATATATTCAAACTTTTGGGGTACAGAGTATGTAATAGTAGGGCTTGGACGACTTTCTTTGTTGTTGATTTTAAACACATGTATTTAAAATGGTATATCTTCGTTTACAAAAGTCGTAAAATTGCTTGCTTAGTTTATTTAAAAGTTAACAGATATTTTAAGTTAAGATAATGTGCAAGGGAGTCGAAACTAAGGTGTAGGTTCCCCACAAAAATCTTCTGAATAGGGTCAAAATGTGGATTTTAAGAAACTTTAAGCTATACACTACGACGTGATTGACTTTTTCCCAAATCAAATTCGTGTTTAGCAGATGAAAATTAGATAGAATATCAAGCAATCTTTAATATAGTGAAAAAAGACAAATTTTGTTGCTTGTGTATTATTCAAACATTTATTAATATATATGTAGCGGCTACCCTTTCTACTATTAGTTGTATTCAAGTTAAATTAAATAAATCTTCATTATTGTGTAGTGCCAATGGCAACAATTCAATTTGTCTCATAATTTTCCACATTAGAACTGCAGAAGGGACATTTGAGTTTCGGACGATATTCCTCTTCTAAATCAAGTTCAAAGAATTTAAATAATTTTGTATTATTATCATTGACAAGTGTTGTCCAGCAGTTTGAACAAACTTTAAAATGGCCGCAAGGGTACAGTTTGACTTGGCTGGTTTTGTCGAGGCACACACAACATGGCAGTATCATGCCCTCAGAGTTGGGTCGACTTAGACAAGGTTCGGGATCATCTTCATCTACAAACAAATTGTCGTTCTCAGACCTGGCTTCATCGACGTCATCAAAATCATCCAAATGTGTACAAATTCGGTTGTCCGGATACGACATGCGATTTAAAAAAACTTGCGCAGTTATTTTGTTTTTTTTTCTAGCTCTTCGGAGGCCTCAGCAATTTTATCCGAGCGATGCTAGTGAAAATAAATAATAGTATTAACAAATTTATTATTTTCAAGTCAAATTAATACCTTGTAGAAACGATTTTTCCCAGGAGCTGTTGATCTGCCACTTTTAATTAAGAGATCAAATTCTCTGGACTTCGTGTATTCGTAAGACCGTCATCAACCGTTTTCCCAATACTCCATTCTGTGCTTCAAGTGAACTGGTTGTTCTATTTGTAAGTTTGAAGACTGAAATGGGATCCGGTGCTTCCTAGTTTGGACAAAACATACTATTTTTTTATTGATTTAAACCAAATTATAATAAACGAGATATGCCCGTTACATAGGGAGAAAAATGTATATTATTAGAGAAGGCAGCAAAAAAACTGTTAAATGAAAGTTACTGACTGTTAATAATATAATGTTGCACATATAAAAGTAAACAGACAGATACACTCGATCTCCCTTCCTAATTCCTATTGATGCTGATAATGTTAATAGTCACTGATTTAAAACAAGTACTAATACTAAGTAAGTAACCCGAACCCAACAAAAATTCACAGGTTCGAGCCCCGTAGTAAACCTCCCCCGATTTTAGAGGGGTATGCAGCTCTGGTTGCAATTGTAGTTGCAGTGGCAGCTATTTAAATAAAGAAAGTGAGCAATACTACAAAATTGCATTCGCCTGTTTCCAAGAATATAATGTTCTGCACGGGGCCGAATAAGTCCAATGATAATTGTTCCATTTTCATTTGGAACATCATTCAGGGCGAGAATGAAACCCACTCAGGTGCACATATCGCTGCAACGCAAGATGGCTCAATTCATGCCTTGGGGCGTGCCCTGTAATAACAAGTCGAGTTGCGCAAGCGTGGTGCAAGCTTCCATCCTGATTGTCTGGTGCAGGATTATGAGGCAGCCACACGAAGTGATTATATGCAATACTTTTCTCAACTGGACACCAACTGCTTTCCAAGCCCTTTTTGTAAATGTGGTGCCCAGTTGCTTGCCATCTGTAATGTGCCACAACCATGCATTGTTTTTAATGCATTTTTGTCTTCATAACTAAAATTTTGCAGACGATTTTCAGTCGTGCACGCCATTTTTTGTTTTGCCTTCCATTTCAATTTGACAACTGACACAAGGAAAAAATGACTGCACAATTACTACGTTTATGCATGCAAAAAACCATGATTGCAGATCATGATTTTTTCAAAGAATGCAAGCATAAACACCAAATCATGGTTTTTTTTCTACTATCTAATCTACTACTATTCTGATATCTCTTGAAGAACTATCAGCTGCTCGATACAGTCCACACGGTTCATCGATATGTCAACTTTCAAAATTCCTTGTGTGTGTTGCTTGGCTTTCTCCATACCAAACATCAGAATGAGGCAAGGAAGAATTCCTTAAGCAATTTTTTTTTATGGAGTTTGACTGCTGAAGGAAAATTCGAACGCCCTCCGTACTAGGCTTAAGGACATGCATCAATCTTTGCTACAATTCCTTATGCACTTGCCATAATCGTTGTTTTAGTAATATTTTTGAGCAAAAAAAAATAAAACTCTGACAATAATCATTATTTTTGATTTTTATTTATTTTACTCAAGTCATAATGAATATTTCCTGAGTTTTATATTAGAAAATCAAAAAATAATCATTAACCATTGAGCGATAAAATAAAAATTAAAAAGATAAAACTCATTGCAGAAATGAATAGATAATCGAAATATTATACCGGTACGTGTCCTTTATAAATTTTCTAAATATGTTAGGCACATATAATTTTTTTACAGAGGTAATACAACAATTGTTGCGATAAAGCCATGGCATCTAGCAATAGCGTTCGCAGGCTCGTTAAAGTTATTTATTTTGCATTACAATGCGTGGAATAATTTTACTACAAATCTTGGGTTGGCTTGTGGATCGTCTCACGAGATATGCAGTTTCATCAACTTTTCAGTTAGAAAATGGGAATTTGAGACTCTCGGTATCTTTAATTCAAAACGAGAAGTCCAAGCTAACTTCGTCGGTGCCGAAGTGTTTATACCCTTGCATTAAAATCAACAATTTTTCTAAATTAACCCCATTTCCGACGACGTATCTACGGCAGATAAAATATATTGCCATCCGATTTTGACCAAAACTTGCAAACCTGTGTGAAAGCATATAATATGAATAAACGCTGAGTTGGGAGACGTTATTATTAAAAACAAAAATGTTTTTCTCACTAAGAAAAACTGTCAGCAAAATAGCAATAACACTGAAATTTATGCTTTGGGCTTTGCTGTGCTTTGACGGAAACGTAGTTCACTTGGAAAGCAAAAGTACAAAATTCAAACCCCAAAGCTGTGCTATTGCTTTGCTGCGACAATTTTGAAAGCATAGCTGAGTTAAAAGCTGTTGACAAAGCATAGCACTCTAAGCTGGAAGAGTTCAATAGCGCACATATTTCAGCACAAATTTAGAGTAATATGTTTTTGTTTTATAAGTATAGAAATAAAATAAAAATTAATTAAAACTTTATATTCAAAATGGGATGCCTGCAGCTCTTACCATTTCTGAGATCTGTTCGTAATATGGATAGAAAGGCAGACGTGGCTATATCGACTTGACTGATATAAAATATTGATCGCAGATTCTTCCTTCTGTTTGTTACATATGAGCATTTCCTGAGTTACGCACAATATATTCAAGCCCCAATTACAAATTTAGCTATACTGTTAAACTCAACCGACCATCCCTCTCTGACAACACTGAATCCATTATTTTAAGATTTAAGACATTCCGTTTTTCGGGGCTCACACCTGTGGCTAGGATGAGGAAGCTGCGTTTTGACGGAAGACAGGTTCTTAAAAAAATAATTTTTGTAGGCAAAGTATTTATAAGTATTATCAAAGACACTACACATAGTAGATGCCGCGCCTCATGCAAACTTTTTTATTTATCGTTTTGAATCTTCTTGGTAGGGGCGCGTCGGGCACAGACGAAGAAATCTAAAAATAGAACAAGCCTTTCACAGCTGCCAAGGTCAACTTATTTTCGATTTTAATATTTTTCCACATCAATCCAAATGAGTTTCACATTTTTACGACTAACTTCGGAGCATCAAGCCAACTGGGTTCACATTTGGTCGACGTACGCCGAGGGTTTTAATGGCATTTACGGATAGACTCTTATCTCATGTAAGTAAAGCCGTGTGTTGAAATCCAGGAGCAGACCAGAATTTTTTGATGGTTTTTATCGTTTGACTGAAAAGAAGCGATATTGTTGTTGGCCATTAGGACGAATGAGCAAATCGGCTTTACAGCAGTGCCGGCCAAAAAAAATTTAAATGCAAACACACGGAACAAAATTTTTTTTTAATTTAACAAAAAAATTTAGCTATGAATAAAATAGTAGATCTTGCCTAAACCGGGGTTTGAACTCACAAATCAAAAATGAAAGGCAGAGTGCCTACCTCCTGAGCCAACGCTCATCCATAAGAAAGTGGAGCTAAATTGCAATATATGGATCCTCATAAATGAAGCTAGAATCAAAAATTTGAATCTAATGTCAGCTCCCACGAACATGCACTTTTTATTTCAGATGCGTCATCTATAATATCTATAAATCTTTTGTGCAATTAAACTCTTTCAGCTTAGAGTGCTATGATTTTTCAACAGCACAGCAGCGCAGCTACGAAAGTATTTCTAATATGCTATTGCTATGCTTTCGAAATTCTCAAAGCAATAGCACAGCATCGGATTTTGATTTTTTGCTTTTGCTTTTCATGTAAACTACGATTTTGTCAAAGCACAGCACACTGAAAAGCAAATGAAATATAAAACTGGTAGGGTAGTAAAAAAGTTCAATATGTCATTAAGAAACTGTACCATCGTACATCGAAAGTGTACAATGTGAGAAAAATGGTGCACATGTTGTTGCGGGTTTTTTTGGCGACCCTATAAACGTGGAATATTCCACTTAAAATCACATTTCGTGAGCAAGTTTCTTTGTTTTTTTTTAAATTACACGTGACGAGAGTTCAGGCTGATGATATCTGAAGTTGTAGATTCTGAAGAGTCCTGAGTGTCAGAATTGCAGCATTGACAGCAGTAATAACTTGCAGAGAAATCAGAAACTCAGTATTTTCAACCGCACTCATGAGCTGTGCCGCCTTTGATGGCAGCAGGCAATAAGTCCCCAATGAAATAAATCCACAAACGATAAAATTTAATAAGGCCCAGAATTTGTGGAGTTATTTCATATGAAATAATACCCCAATTTGAAGTATGAAATAGGCCCCACTGTAATGAAATAAGCTGTAATGAAATAAGGCCCAAACAGAAAAAGAAAAAAGTTCGCTCAAAATATGTTTTTTTTCCAAAATATTTTGTTTATTCATAATGTTTATAAAGAAGTAAGAGTATGAAAAGATAAACAGCTACGAAATCATATTTTATCAAACATAATGTCAACAAATCGCTTTAAAAAATTCAAAAACAATGCCAAGGATATTAAGGAAAATAAAGAAAGAACAAACACGCTGAGACGCTAATCAAGCGACGCTATGTACCACATAAGTGTGAGGATAACGAACAACTAAGCGATTCAAGTAATTTAAATTTAAAGAAAGAAGAAGAAAAATTGTTGTTGGCTGCCGCAGTTCGCACCAAACCGAAGGAACAGTTGGCCATCGTTCGTGAGGCACGCAAATTAGTGCGACATGCCCAAACTAGTAGACTGTCTGAAGCCACAGGATCACGTATTCGGTAGGTTGTAGAATTACTAAAAACTGAATTTAAAATTAATTTTGTCCAGTTTGGAACCTGCTGCTTACTTACAAGAAGAAATTGAAGTTGTGTAGGAGCAGCGGTTGGTCCTCAAGCTCCTTGGCGACCAAAAAGAGGCAAGAGGCTAAGTGGCAAATGCCCTTTGACTCTCTTTTGCAGGCCTTGAAGCGTCCGGCCACGGTTCAGGTGTCAGCAAGAAGTAGGTTGAGTTGCAAAAGCCACAGGATAACTCAATGCTGCAATTTAAAGCCGCTTGGGCTTTAGGGAATATTGCATTCGGTAGGTTGTAGAATTACTAAAAACTGAATTTAAAATTAATTTTGTCCAGTTTGGAACCTGCTGCTTACTTACAAGAAGAAATTGAAGTTGTGTAGAGAGCAGCGGTTGGTCCTCAAGCTCCTTGGCGACCAATTAGAGGCAAGAGGGCTAAGTGGCAAATCCCTTGACTGCATGCCTTGAGCGTCGGTGGGGGGACTTGAGAAGATTGAAGCGTCCGGGCCGGTTGGCCAGGCGTCAAGGGCAAGGTAAGTTGAGCTGCAACGTCGGCCACGGCGGTGTGGGGAAAGAAGCTGAAGAAGAAGAAGTCAGCCTAGATCAGTTTATGGAGTATCGTGAACAAACCCAGAATCCACAGTTTCGAAGAAGGGTTGATTTTTAGCAGAAGAATATTCAGCAGCAACGCGAGCTGCCTCAAGAGTTTGTCTGAGCAGGTTGCCTCCCTCCTCAGTGAGCCGACCCAGCTGCAGCAAATGAAGGAAATAAGTAAGCGTCTGCAGCTGGCCGAGTCCTTGTCTACGAAATTTAAAGAAATAATAAGCACTAACAGCGATTTCACAAAGTTTTAATGTACATTTTGAACTTTTAATAGAAGAAAAATAAAAAGACCGAAATGTTCTGTGTACGTGTACTCCGTCCGAGCCGAAAAATGGAAAGACAGATTCAGTAAACCCAAATCCATATTTGCTTTTATTTGGTTTGATTAAAAAGCAAGGCCTCCTGCCATTTGACAAAACAAAAACAGCAAACTACATTTATTTTTTAATACACGAAGAAGAGTTTTAGCTGTTTGCACATAACTGTAAAACCACAAGGAATGTGCTGCTAACTGTTGAAGTCCAAGAGTAGCTAAAGCCCAAGCGGCCTTAAATTGCAGCATTGAGTTATCCTGTGGCTTTGCAATTCAACCTACTTCTTGCTGACACCTGAACTGTGCCGGACGCTCTAAGGCCTGCAAAAGAGAGTCAAAGGATTTGCCACTTAGCCTCTTGCCTCTTATTGGTCGCCAAGGAGCTTGAGGACCAACCGCTGCCCTACACAACTTCACTTCCTTCTTGTAAGTGGGAGTTACAGGTTCCAAACTGGACAAAATTAATTTTAAATTCAGTTTTAGTAATTCTACAACCTACCGAATCCGTGATCCTGTGGCTTCAGACAGTCTACTAGTTTGGGCATGTCGCACTAATTTGCGTGCTCTACGAACGATGGCCAACTGTTCCTTCGGTTTGGTGCGAACTGCGGCAGCCAACAACAATTTTCTTCTTCTTTCTTTAAATTTAAATTACTTGAATTTCTTAGTTGTTCGTTATCCCTACACTTATGTGGTACATAGCGTCGCTTGATTAGCGTCTCAGCGTGTTTGTTCTTTCTTTATTTTCCTTAATATCCTTGGCATTGTTTTTGAATTTTTTAAAGCGATTTGGCTCTAGTGATGACATTATGTTTGATAAAATATGATTTCTTAGCTGTTTATCTTTTTATACTCTTACTTTATTAAACATTATGAATAAACAATATATTTTGGAAAAAAACATATTTGAGCGAACTTTGATTTCATATCTTCAAATTGGGGGTATTATTTCATAATCTCTGACTTATTTCATTGGGGACTTATTGCCTGCTGCCATCAAAGGCAGCACAGCTCATGAGAGCGGTTGAAAATACTGAGTTTCTGATTTCTCAGCAAGTTATTAATGCTGTCAATGCTGCAATTCTGACACTCAGTAGGACTCTTCAGAATCTAGAACTTTAGATATCATCAGCCTGAACTCTCGTCACGTGTAATTTTTAAAAAAAACAAAGAAACTTGCTCACGAAATGTGATTTTTAAGTAGAATATTCCACGTTAATAGGTTCGCAAAAAACCCGCAACAACATGTGTGCACCATTTTTCTCACATTGTACACTTTCTGAACATGATGGTACAGGTTCTTAATGTGATATTGAACTTTTTTACTACCCTTTTCAGTGTTTGGAAAAACTACCAGTTTTATATTTCATTTGCTTTTCAGTGTGCTGTGCTTTGACAAAATCGAGTTTACAGAAAAGCAAAAGCAAAAAATCAAAAATCCGATGCTGTGCTATTGCTCTGAGGCAATTTGGAAAGCATATGAGAAATACTTTCGTAGCTGTGCTGCTGTGCTTTGGAAAATCAATAACTAGCTGAAAGAGTTTAATTGCACAAAATATTTATAGATATTATATTGTAGATGACGTATCTGAAATAAAAAGTGCATGCTCGTGGGAGCTAACATTAGATTCCAATTTTTGATTCTAGCTTCATTTATGAGGATCCATATATTGCAATTTAACTCCACTTTCTTCTAGGTGAGCGTTGGCTCAGGAGGTAGGCACTCTGCCTTTCATTTTTTATTTGTGAGTTCAAACCCCGGTTGAGGCAAGATCTACTATTTTTTCATAGCTAAATTTATTTGTTAGATTTAAAAAAGAAATTTTGTTCCGTGTGTTTGCATTTAAATTTTTTTTGGCAGGCACTGCTGTAAAGCCGATTTGCTCATTCGTCCTAATGGCCAACAACAATATCGCTTCTTTTCAGTCAAACGATAAAAAACGATCAAAAAATTCTGATCTGGTCCTGGATTTCAACACACGACTTTACTTACATGAGATAAAAGTCTATCCTTAAATGCCATTAAAACCCTCGGCGTACATCGACCAAATGTGAACCCAGTTGGCTTGATGCTTCGAAGTTAGTCGTAAAAATGTGAAACTCATTTGATGATGTGGAAAAATATTAAAATCGAAAATAAGTTGACCTTGGCGCTGTGAAAGGCTTGTTCTATTTTTTAGATTTCTTCGTCTGCGCCCGACGAGCCCCTACCAAGAAGATTCAAAACGATAAATAAAAAAGTTTGCATGAGGCGCGGCATCTACTATGTGTAGTGTCTTTGATAATACTTATAAATACTTTGCCTACAAAAATTATTTTTTTTAAGAACCTATCTTCCGTCAAAACGCAGCTTCCTTATCCTAGCCACAGCACAGTGGTCGATTGTGCCAATCTGACAGGCAATAATTAATAACATACAAAATAATTAAGTATTTATATTATTTATAAATTTATATATAAGCAAAAGAAATTATTAATAAAAAAAAAAACTTTTTATCTTTAATTTAAATTTCAATGTTAATTTTAAAAATTAATTAAATTTTTTTAATTTTAAAATTATTTAAATTATTTACATTGAAATAATGATACTAATTTTAATAAAAAAAAAATTAATATTATTCAACTTCTGAGTTCTTCAAATCTAAAACATTTTATTGAAGTTGTATGGCCTCTATATCGAGATAAATAAAATTTTCGAGCACTATGAAGTACTTTTTGATATTGACGATATTAGAGGGTATGACGACAGTAATAGAGCATGCGATAAATCATCAATTGTATTCCTAGTATAATTTTTTCGGTTGTGGTTCATCCAAGAGAAGGGAGTGCTTCTCAAGACTGACATTTTACCTATGAATTGTAGCAGACTGATAATTTGCAGAAAGTTGCACTTCATGTTGACACTGGACGATTCACAATGGACGATTTATACAAACACATAAAGATTTAAGACCAATACGGGCCAATATCAAAAGTTCTACTCTACGAAAGTCGCGGTTATGTAAGTAGCTGTACTCTAAAAGAAATGTTAAGTTCGACATCGATTTACCACGTATACATATAAGAACAGGACAAACGCAAATTTTTTTTATTAAATACATACCAACTCTTGTCAAATTAAAGTCTTACTTCACAACTAATCGCAAAACTTTAACTTTCTCAGCGCAAAACAAAAGGCCTTAAAAAGGCGCTAAAATGTTTTTAGGTATGGTCAAAAAAGTATAGTAGGCTTTGCACGCTCACGACATCGTGACTATCGAATAAAAAAAATATATAAAAATCGGAATATATATTGGCGGGATGTTTGTTTTCAAGAAAATTAAAAACATCAACAAGATTTGAGTTTTGAAATTTGCATTTATTGCCTGCCAGATTGGCAGAATCGACCAAGTGTAAAGGGGGACAAAGAAAAAAAAAAAATTTGAAAAATAAAAATAAAGGATTTAGAGTTGTCAGAGAGGGGGGTTGTTTTTTTAAAAAAAAAAACTAAAATTGTTATTGGGGGTTAAAAATATTGGGCGTAACTCAGGAAATGCTCATATGTAACAAACAGAAGGAAGAATCTGCGATTAATATTTTATATCAGTCAAGTCGATATTGCCACGTCTGCCTTTCAAAGCACAGCAAAGCCCAAAGCATAAATTTCATTGCAATTGCTATTTTGCTGACAGTTTTTCTTAGTGAGAAAAACATTTTTGTTTTTAATAATAACGTCTCCCAACTCAGCGTGTACTCATATTGCAAATCGCTCGAAAAATCCGTCGGTGTTCCAGAACTTCAAGAGATTACGTTTTCTTATATGAA
Organism: Lordiphosa stackelbergi; assembly: GCA_018904235.1. Lineage (NCBI taxonomy): Eukaryota > Metazoa > Arthropoda > Insecta > Diptera > Drosophilidae > Lordiphosa > Lordiphosa stackelbergi. The sequence continues at coordinate 14,531 of JAEIFU010000200.1, read as the reverse complement.
AATCGAGTTGAAAGGTTTGTGTCCATGCTAATGGGACATTTCTATCCAATCTGTTAACAGGGTTGCCTTTTCTCGCAAAAAAATTTCCCATCTTCTAGTTATGAGTTAATTTGATGTTTAAATGCAATGTTTTGCTAGTGTTGTATGTTTTATGATGCATTTTTAAATTATAATTCAAATTTAAGTCATATTCTCCAAAAATAAAATGCAAAATTTAAAAATATTTTTGCGCCAATCATAAAATATAACTTGACAACTCTAAGCCCTTGTTGGTACTAATTTTGGTACACAGATGGCGACTCCATAACTTGAGGGCGCTGTGGTTGGCAGGATTTAATTGTTACGCAGCATTTGGAGAGTTTTTATTAAAACACAAATTTTAATATTAAAACAAATAAAATATTTAATTAATTTGATGCAACCTATCCAGAAAAATAGTGTTGTTCTCATTTCCAAAACAAATTTTGCATATAGAAATTGTTTGGTTGGTGAATTTAGCTAAATCTCCCGACAAAACACGAGAGATTTGAAACCAACCGAAAGAGATTTCTGTGACACCGAGAATTGGTTTTGGGTTGGAATTTGGTTGGAAGAGATTTCTGTGACACCGCTGTATTAGTTGGAAATAGGTGGTTAAAATGGATTTTTGCCTGCTGAATCTGAATCTGGGCTTTAAATTGCTCTAGGTGGTCGAGAATTCGAAAACCTCAAAGTAACAAAAAGTGTGTTAAAATTATATTAATTTTAATAATTGATAAATATCGAGGGCAAGCCAGCAAAATCGGTATTTCCAACATCGGAAAATGAAATCACAAATGATATCAAATTTAATCCTTACAAACCGAGTTTCAAGCTAAACGGATGAAAAATAATTTTTTTGCATGCATAATTTTCCGGCCATTTTCCACGAGGGCGGATTTTCGAAAATCGGGTAAACACGTGTCGAATTATTTCGCATACAATGCTTACAAACCAAGTTTCAAGTCAATCGGATGAAAAAAACATTTTTGTTTATACAGTTTGGCTTCATGGAAAAAGTGTAACGTCCGCAACGTAACGTCCGCAACAGACCGAAAGTGAAGATATTTTAATAACGGGACGACTTATCATTCTTTTGAAAGCTGGGTTGAAATGGTCGTTTATTCCACTTAATTTTTCGTAATTAGAGGAAATGTACATAAACCTCAAGGTCGACTTCCATTTTTTGTAACGTCCGCAACGGAATATTAAACAAGTAAAATTTTTTTCAGAAAAAAATAACCTTTTATTTTAAATTGGGTTTGAAAGTACTCCCAAAGAAATTGCTTTTGCAAAAAAATGATTAAAATATACCAATGTGGACGCCAGCTAAAGTGCACTTTATCAACTTCGTGTAATTGTTCTTTTTTTAAAAGTATATAATTTCATAATGTTGCACCAGACAATCAGGATGGAAGCTTGCACCACGCTTGCGCAACTCGACTTGTTATTACAGGGCACGCCCCAAGGCATGAATTGAGCCATCTTGCGTTGCAGCGATATGTGCACCTGAGTGGGTTTCATTCTCGCCCTGAATGATGTTCCAAATGGAAATGGAACAATTATCATTGGACTTATTCGGCCCCGTGCAGAACATTATATTCTTGGAAACAGGCGAATGCAATTCTGTAGTATTGCTCACTTTCTTTATTTTAATAGCTGCCACTGCAACTACAATTGCAACCAGAGCTGCAAACCCCTCTAAAATCGGGGGAGGATTACTCCGGGGTTCGAAACCGTGAATTTTTGTTGGGTTCGGGTTACTTACTTAGTATTAGTACTTGTTTTAAATCAGTGACTATTAACATTACCAGCATCAATAGGAATTAGGAAGGGAGATCGAGTGTATCTGTCTGTTTACTTTTATATGTGCAACATTATATTATTAACAGTCAGTAACTTTCATTTAACAGTTTTTTTGCTGCCTTCTCTAATAATATACATTTTTCTCCCTATGTAACGGGCATATCTCGTTTATTATAATTTGGTTTAAATCAATAAAAAAAATTGTATATTTTGTCCAAACTAGGAAGGACCGGATGCCATTTCAGTCTTCAAACTTACAAATTGAACAACCAATTCACTTGAAGCACAGAATGGAGTATTGGGAAAACGGTTGATGAAGCATGGACACTTTTTTAAATTTGTAGGTTTCCTGTTGTCCTACGAATACACGAAGTCCAGAGAATTTGATCTCTTGATTAAAAGTGGCGGATCAACAGCTCCTGGGAAAAATCGTTTCTACAAGGTATTAATTTGACTTGAAAATAATAAATTTGTTAATACTATTATTTATTTTCACTAGCATCGCTCGGATAAAATTGCTGAGGCCTCCGAAGAGCTAGAAAAAAAAATAACCAGGCAAGTTTTTTTAAATCGCATGTCGTATCCGGACAACCGAATTTGTACACATTTGGATGATTTTGATGACGTCGATGAAGCCAGGTCTGAGAACGACAATTTGTTTGTAGATGAAGATGATCCCGAACCTTGTCTAAGTCGACCCAACTCTGAGGGCATGAAGATACTGCCATGTTGTGTGTGCCTCGACAAAACCAGCCAAGTCAAACTGTACCCTTGCGGCCATTTTAAAGTTTGTTCAAACTGCTGGACAACACTTGTCAATGATAATAATACAAAATTATTTAAATTCTTTGAACTTGATTTAGAAGAGGAATATCGTCCGAAACTCAAATATCCCTTCTGCAGTTCTAATGTGGAAAATTATGAGACAAATTGAATTGTTGCCATTGGCACTACACAATAATGAAGATTTATTTAATTTAACTTGAATACACCTAATAGTAGAAAGGGTAGCCGCTACATATATATCAATAAATGTTTGAATAATACACAAGCAACAGGAATCTACGAGGATGTAGAGCGAAGCCTGATATTCTTTATCAAGAAAATCTTTGCCCTGCCCTTAAACACACCTAACTACGCCATCTATCTAGAAACTGGACTGCCGCCACTCTTTTTGTATACCCTGCGCCTTCACTTCGAATACATCAAAAAAGCTCTCAGAATGCCAGATAGTCGGTACCCAAAAGTGGTCGCAGCCTACTTACTGCAACACAAGGCACAATTATTTCAGAATTGGGTAGAGCTTGCGTCACAATACAACACAGAGATATCCTTAGATAACCAAAATAAATGGACTGATGAGCATGAAAAAATGCTGACCAGCATCGAAGCTTCTTCCAGGCAATCCAGTGTAAACGCAGCTCGACAAAGCCTCACAAGGACCACTTACAGCGGACTGACATACGACCTAGGAGCAAACAACTATTTCCAGGATAGCATGGCGATTGCGAAAATATTGCTTATTTTTAAAGCGAGAGTAGAAATGCTACATCTGAACTACCGCACTCACATTGAAAACGAAAGCGAGCAGTGTCCGCTTTGCAACACCACAGAACGAGAAGACACCGAACACATTGTAGCCAGGTGTCCAATTCAACGGGAGTACAGACTTTTACATTTCGGGAAACAAGATCTGCAAGTGGAAGAGTACCTGAACATTTTGAACGGAACAAATTGGGAGATATTAGGCAGTTTCCTCACGGATGCTCTAAAATATAGATCTAAAATATTAACAGAATCCTTTTAGTAATTTATAAACCATGTGCCAGGTCCAGTCAAAATTAAATGTCAAATTGCTGTTCAAAATCTAATGTATTTAATGTAAAATCTAAAATAATCACTTATGTTCAATGTATGAAACTGCTTAGGCTGACACTATAGCAAATAATAAACTACTACTACTACAAGCAACAAAATTGGTATTTTTTTCACTATATTAAAGATTGCTGGATATTCTTTCTAATTTTCATCTGCTAAACACGAATTTGATTTGGGAAAAAGTCAATCACGTCGTAGTGTATAGTAATTTGAGCTTAAAGTTTCTTAAAATCCACATTTTGACCCTATTCAGAAGATTTTTGTGGGGAACCTACACCTTAGTTTCGACTCTCTTGGACATTATCTTAACTTAAAATATCTGTTAACTTTTAAATAAACTAAGTAAGCAATTTTACGACTTTTGTAAACGAAGATATACCATTTTAAATACATGTGTTTAAAATCAACAACAAAGAAAGTCGTCCAAGCCCTACTATTACATACTCTGTACCCCAAAAGTTTGAATATATCTGATCAATTTAAGTCAGAAGCCACACAAAGTGTCGGCCGGAGCTACCCATCATAATTTGTTGTTTTCCTTATCACTCGACTATCGTTTATCCGATATTTATCATTCATTCGGGAAATCGATGAATAATGCTGATTACTAAATAACTGCAAAAAGGTACGAACCATCTATCTACCAAACTCTTGGAGATGTGACGTTTTCTAAATTGCGGGCGCGTGGCAAAAATAAAAAATAAACTTCATCTGCCTGCAAGTATAAAGAATTTTATGTTGCAAACATTTCAAACCTCTATCACTCACCATCTCTGAGATCTGTTTGTTCATAACGACAATGTTGATTCTGATCAAAAAAAAAAACAAAAAGGTTGATCTCGAACCCAAATTAGAAAAAAAAAGTTTTTAGATTTATTTGCCAGATTGAACGTACCATCGCTTTTCATCTATAATTGTAATTGTTTCTATGCTAAAAACATGTTCAAACATAAATTTTAGTCGCGGCCTGAAATACTATCCAGAAACGGCAGCGGTCTTATTTCATTCTCTTATTTCATTTTGGAATAAATGAATTTAGACCGCCATCACATAAATAAATAAGAATGCTGTCGACGGCGGATCTCACGCGGTCTAATTTCCATCACCCACTCCAGATCAGTCAAGGTGACGCAAAGTTGGACCACAATTTGATAATAGAGCAGATTGTACATGACCTTAACCATGCAGGTGAAGTAATCTGTATGGAGGCGAAACAGAATTTGAAAATTAAGTCGGACAAGTGGCTCATGCTCGACTCACCCTGGTCCAGATGCAGCGGCTCCAGCAGACTAGGTATCAGCTCCAGGCAATGGGCCGGCAGGGGTTCCGTATCGCTAACCGGCAGCCCGGCCAGAGAGGCCCAACTGCTCCACAGCGGCCACTCGACCAGCACTCGCACGTGCACCGACAGCACATGCAGCAGTGGAACTATGCAGTCCCGCTTCGGCTTGTAGCGGGTGGCATTCGCTGAGCACAGAGAGCCGCCACGTTGAATGATCTCCGCCTCCAGATTGGTACGGGCAATGGAGGTCACAAAGATGAACAGCTTGCGGAACGTGATGGAGGCGCATTTCACTTTGCGCTGGGCAATGTTGGTCATCACCTCCATGGCATGGCCCATGGCCTCAGTCAGCTTGGTTGGTGGCTGTGCAAGTGGGAGGGGAGAATGCGATTAGTTGAAATTGAGGGGCTTCACCTACTTCCCACACTCACCGGTATCGTCTCGTTCTCTTTGATCAGGTCTGTAAGATCGGCCACCGATGGGCGTAAACAGGCCCTGTTCCAAATTCTCAGAGCCAATCGATGGAGCCTTGTACACCGACAGCTTTTTGAGGAACGTCTCGAAATTCTTCGTGTGCACATTTCCCGAACGCTCCGGCATCAGCTCCAACAGCTGCGAATGTGTCTTGTTCTCTGTGGCCAGCAGGGCGCTTATCTCAATGATGCACTGAGTGGCCTCGTCGTTGCCCAGATTGGTGCGACTCGTGACCAGCGTGGCAAGGAATGTGAGAAAACCCTCCAGCATGGAGGACTGCTCCGCCTTTTGCGGCTGTTTCGGCGGTGCCGTCTCCAGCCACTGGCCCACATCGAACAGCTCGATGGTGTTCTGCAGGAAGAAATACTGCGGCAGATTTGTGGCGCAGATCTGCAGAAAGAACAGATCCATATCGGCCATGGAGTTGCAGAAGTTCGCCTGGATGTAGGTCATGGCCTGACCCTTGATCTGTAAGCCATTGCGCACCCATTTGCCGGCAAGAATCTCATAGAAGAAGCTCTGTAAAGAGGGAAAAATGCGAAGAGAAAAATTGTAAAAAGTGAACCCAAATGAAATGCGGCAAAGTTACAGAACGAGGAAAATAGAAAAAATGAACCATCGACATTGCAAAAACGATCGTAACAGCACGATGAGTTTCGCACTACCCAACATCAAAGAAATTATAGACACTACATCGACATACTCTTTCGGAATGGAAGAGGAAGATTTGCGCGAAAGTTGAAGGCTAACAAATACATATCGTTTAAATACCTAGGTGTCACAGGGACGAGCAATATAACCTTTCAAAAGCACTTAAAACTCAACAGGAAGCATACACAAGTCGCAATAAGTAAAACGTGGAATGGATTGTTGAAACGGATATGAGGACGAAATATATAATGTACCAGACAACAGCGACAGCAATCACTTCCCTGCAGTGAAATTATCAACTAAATAGTAACAAAAAAAATAATGTCATACACCTAGTTGGAATACATGTAGAATTAAACTGTAGCCTAATCGCTGAATTCGGGTGAATTGGGCAACAACAAACATTAGCTTCCGATGAAATGCTCGTTTAAAACACTAATTTGAGGTATTATACTGCGCAGCGATTAAAAAAGACTGTCATAAGGAACACACAAGGGTAAACTGGTATTTATCTGGTTGAAAATGGCTGCTGGAGGGGACAATGAATATTGTATAAAGGATCGAAGGCCACAGAGTTTTTAGCAAGGCAGTTTGCTATTGTCATTAAAATGTATATTACTCCGAATTTGGTCAAAACGATTTCTTGATATTGTGTCTTGGATGATTTGAAATGCATATTTGCTCCCATAAGACATATGCCGACTTGCCAACCACCTCATCTATCGCCATATCAATCCTGTCATACTCACAAGGATCTTCATCTAAATCGTCTTCGTTTTCTTCTTCATTATTCGTGTCGTCATCAAAATCCAACATTTCTAGAACTTTTGTGATTTCATCATCAGATAGCGCTGATAATTTATGCGTTTGTTTACGCTCCATGGCTAAAAAAGAGATTTTTAGTCAAACTATTCTTATAAAAAAGTTCGCATTTGAAACTTACTTTGAAATATTTTTTTCGCCAGCTGTCCCAAGACCGCCTCTAGGCGGGTGACCTTTGCACTAGGCTAAAATGCTCACAAGCACGTTTCTTCTTCAGCAAAATCGCTTTTTGTTCGATAAAGACGTTCAGCAACACACTGATAATTTCACTTTTCATCTGCGATTATGAATAATATTTTTTTTAATTTTTTGTTTTATGTTATTCACAAGCTTCTGCATTCAACTGACTTTCACTGCTGCTTTTCGTGCTAGCGCAAGCTGCAAGCGCGCCAATATAAATATTTGGGATTCCCCAAAATATATAAAACGAATCAAAAAAAGCAAAATGTGATCAAAAACACGATTAAGCGTGTTTTGAACTCAGCCCGCCTAGAGGCGGTCTTGGGAACTAGAGGGTTAAAAACAAAAAATAAATGTTCTCAAATTTTGAATTTAGATAGATATTTGTTATCGCTTATCGATTGTGAGTGAGCGACAGTCTGGCAACTCTAATGTTTGAATTTTCGAACCTAAGTCAGCCTCGGGCTTTTACTCAAAATTACAGAACCTTTGAACGAATAACACGATTTCCGAGCAAAATCCCAAACATAAAAAAAAAAAAACAGTTTTAGCAATTTGAAATTATTTTTGTCGTTTTTGGCTATTGCTGGACATTGAAGCCATGCAGACACTGAATAAGGCTGCCCGGGCGGCAGCGGTTGACCATACAACCGCACGGGTCCCTCCTTGGTTGCCAGAGGACTCACCCGAGAATAGTCTAATGTTGCTGGCCGGTAGGTCTATGCGAATCCCACTAATCCTGACTGATTGTTTCTTTCTAAACCAGAAGCTGCATCCGCGCAAGTTACCTGTCACTGTACTCGTCGTTTGAAGCAGCATAGCTGTTCCATGCATAACCATCCGTTGCCCGACTCCGTAGTCAACATGAAGCCCAAATATTTGCCCAATCTTACGCAGCTGGGCATGCCCAATGACCTTCAGGAGCGTATTGTGCTGGTCCCACTGGTGTCACAGCTGCATGTGCATGATGCAGCCGCTGCCCTTAAACTGAAGCAGGAGAAGTGTCCCTGCTTTGAGATACCGCGTGGCTTGTTCCCCCTGCATGCGCCCCTCAACAAGATAACCTTCTTGCCGCCGCAGCTCTTGCCCCAGGGCTGTGATGCGGGCGGGGTGTTTGGAGCCGGTGTGCTGCCGCGCAAATTCTATCCCATAGGACTAATGTCCCCCCAGCAGAAGGGTCCGACTCCGCCGCTGTTTGTGGGCCGTCGACGCACTGATGTTGAGCCACAGCCGTCCAGGCCCTTAGTGCCCCAGTTTCTGCCCACCAGTGCCGCCGAGCTGGCCGAGACCGAGCGTCGTCTGGTGCGCAACGATGTTCTGCTGGCCTATATAATTGCCCAGCCGTCGGCATTGATCGCCATGAGCTCCTATCTCAGCAATCCCAAGCCTATCCAATACAACATCTATGTGCCGGATCTGAGCGAGCTGATGTTAGCGGTCCCGCGCTTGTCCAAGATGTCCATGACCGTGTTGTCGACAGTGGTGCATCCGCATGTGCCCGCCGTGGCCTATGTCACCATGAGCGAGGAGAGTCCAAAGTTTAAACTGCCCGAGGAGCTCTTTCCGCCTCAGTTCAACTTCAAGAAGCCGGTTTTCTTGCCGCAACGCTATCTGCCCAAGGGTTTTGATGCGGGTTGTGTGTTTGCACCCGGTGCTTTGCCCGACAGCCTTTACCACGGCGCCCTGCAACTGGGCACACCACAGCCACAGCATAATATTAGCATAACGCCGCCACTGTTTCTAGGACGATGGATTTTGCAGTGCCAGAAGCAGCCCTTGACCACCACCTTGGAGAAGAGCATGTCACACTACCTCACTTCAGCAGGTAATATCGATAATGTAGGCGAGGATTTGGAGGGCTTACGCACAGCCTACGCACAGCGGCACATAGCCGAGAAGTCATCCGATATAGATGTGGACAAGGCGGTACAGCAGAGCCGCCAACTGATAGAAGATACTGAAGAGATATGCGACCAAATGGCTATGACACGTCTCAAGCGACAGCCATTGAATCGCAATCGTGTGCGCAGGACTCGCACCATACAGCGCCAGGCCTGCTCCCAATGCGGAGAGATTCACTAGCAACGATATATTTTTTAAATTTCCAAATTTGTATTATTTTAAAATTTTTGGGAATCAGATGGGAAGATTCGACATATGCATAAACATACATACATATATAGAGCCGTATGGTCCGCCATATAAATTGTCACAAATGTCGGAGTATATTTATATGCATTTATGGGTGTATTTAAAAACTCAAATCCAATAATTCACACAATTTATAACTGAGAAAACGAAATGTGTTCAATTATGTAAATATATTCATATATATATATATAAAGCAGGATTGCAAACCGGTTTTGAACCGAGCCCGGAATTCAGACTTTTATTTTACTGTAAACCGAACCTTCAACCAAACCATTTTTTGAAATATCGGTTTGGCTCAACAAAAATGATATACATAAAAAAAAATCTGACCAACTGCCTACCTTCTTTTTTTCGTCGGTATGGTAACACTGAATTTTAAAAGCGCCAGGCAATTATACAGTTTACCAGAAAATAAATAAAAATAAACACAAAGAAAAAAATGCAAAGAACCAACTAACGTAACAAAAAAAATATTTTTGAATCCTCGAAACCTGAACCCGAACCGGATAAATTTTTCGAAAAATTAGGTTCGGTTCACTCAAATTAGTTTCCTTAACGACACATACTGGGAAATATAAAATTCCTTATAACCTGACTTGTATCGTTCAAGAAGTTCTCCAATCCTATGTCATTTCTCCATTTCAGATTTATACTATCATTGTCCAATGGACAATATCCACAAACGAGCGAATATAGTTCAGCAGGAGAACTTAAATTACAATCGCAGAGCAGAAAAATGCAACTATGAATCATAAAATATTAATGAAAGTAGCTCATTTGAATCATATACTTTTTGATTTGGGCGATGACCAAATTACCTCCCTGAAGGATTCTATAATTACAGTTCGTTGTGCTTTTAAAATTAGTATTTAACGATTTTTTAAGAAAGATTAGTTTGACATTAGTAAGGTTCTCACTCTTTGTAAGAAAAACTCCGTACTCACACTATAAGAAATCTATTGCATATATAAAAATTAGAAATTTTATTTGATAAAAAAGACAATGCTAGAATGTAAAATAAAAGTGAACGCTTACCAACTCTTAAAAAGGATTATTGCATTCAGAGTTCTTTTTATAAATTTTTTTAAGTTTCCTAGGATTCACAATTACTGTGATTTGTTATATGCTTGAATTTCATGTTCTGAAACCTTTAGCAAAATATTTTTTAAATAACTATCTATGTCGATAAACGTCCTATAGACTTAGACCCGAGATTTCAAACCTTGTTGACCATTGACCCCAGTCTAGAAAGTTCCAAAAAGCTTCAAGAACAAATTCTTAATGAGAGCTTTCAAAATTCAACTCAACGCCTGATTGTAAAGAAGAGAAGAAAGCAATGTGTACATATAAGATATCAAATCTTAAAATTATCTCATAGATAGATTCCTTCGAAAATTGTTCATCGACAAATGTTATACAATTTTGTAAAGGTCAAAAACGAGGACTTAAAAATATTGCCTTATCTATACTTAGCGCTCCAGCAACTCAGGTACTACAGCTGAACGGGCCTTTTCAACACTTAAGTTTGATCTTTCTGATCTAAAAGCTAAATTAAACTAGCAGTTCTCAGTTGTTGTAAATGTCAGCTAATGAATTTGACCTCTAAAACTTTAAATCGAAACTATTCTTTTTATGTTTAAGCGAACCGAGTGTTCGAACCAAAACCTTGGGTTCAGTGGTTTCGAGAACCGGTCCGCGAACCGAACCTTGACTTTACAACGGGTCTGAACCCCGGACCGAACCTTTGCAAAGTTTTAGAGGTTTGCAGCCTTGTTCTTGATCAGCACAGACAAGCTGAGTTGATATAGCCATGTCCGTCTGTTTCTATGCCATTCTCCGCTGCCTTAAGCCATTCATCCAAACTTTGGCATAAAGTCTTTGGCAATAAATATTGCTGACAATCGGATGACTATAGTATATAGCTGCCATAGGAACGATCGGTTGAAAAAGTAGTTTTAGTGAGAAAAACTTTTTTGTTTTCAATGCTATCGCTCCCAGATCTTGTATTTATAGTTTTCTATGCTTTCACATAAATCCACCTAGAGTTATGAAAATCGACAAACTATATAGTAGTAGTAGTAGTATTTTATTTTGAAAAACAGAGGCTTGGTTTTTAACCATCAGCCATAACTTATTATAATAAACTATAGTACATTTTTCTTTAATTTAGACAGCACTGACAATATAAAACCATGGATGGAAGAGAATCCGAGTTGCAAATTTAAAAACAAAATTTTAAAACAAAGTTAACGGCAAGAAGTGACATTTTGCTATTGACTAGTTACAAGTATTCGTTTAAGATAGTAAGGCGGTATTTTAGCGCATGCTGCAAAACGAGGACAGTATCTCCCAGTTCTCTCCATTCAACCAGCTGACAATCTCGGTTTCCGATAGTGCAGGTTTGTTGAGGTACAACCCGAAGCTCTCCCAAGATTGACAAACCTGATCAATGCGCAAATATCTTTGGTTACACGGAGGTTGCAGAGGTACAGTCAGTATTGATGGAGCTCATGCGGCCTGTATCCAGATATAGCATCTCGCAACGAGCACGCATATAGTGGAGATCGTTTGATGCCAAAGTGGTCTTGAAAGTAGTTCAGAGTTCCAAGGTTGTGGTTCAAGCTTTTGTAAATTGTTCTTGACTCACTTAGGACGCCAGATATTTGAAATTTTCTCTTCCCTGCAATCCTTTACGTTCTCCAGGATCAGCTTATGTGAGGCTTCCCAAGACTCAGGACAATCAAGGTTGATATCGACATTCAAAAGTAGAAGCTAGCTGCCATTTCTCGAACACTTTGGTGTTTTGTTAGCTAACATCATGTCTGCTACAATTCTGGCGTCTTTCAAGGTATGCCAAAGATCTTACGGATGTATTTGAAGTGCGTTTGAAGGCAGTACAGGTGCAGAGTTGGCAAGCCGGTTTCCAAGTGAAGGGCGTAATTCGGAGTTGTGCTGTGCAGTTTAAAGATCCGTTTACAACATCCTTTTTGTAGTCGCTCAACTTCTTCATACTGGGTACATCCCCATAGTTGCGACGCATAGCACATCAAGCAGACCTAATCAAAGCTTCAAAGAGTCGAAATTTTGTGCTTGCCAGAGGTTGTTTCCAAAAGTTTTTCCATGAGCAGTTTGATCGCTTTCTTCGAGTCCTGTAATTTCTCTTGGAAGGTGAGGCCTAAATTCATGTTTCCTGTTAGAGTGACACCCAGGTATTTCTTAAACCTAGTTACAGTCTCCAGCTCGGCATCATTTAAACCATTTGTTTGGCTTTAGGCGTCTTGACCACGGCCGTCAACTATAGTATTGCTGCCAAACAAAAGATAGGTCTGAAAAAAGTCTTAGTATGAAAAACTTATTTGTTTTCAATGCTATCGCTCCCAAACTTGTTACCGATCAATACTATATGCTTCCAGACAATTTTGTCAAGTCTACGAGTAACGGGTATAAAAATACATATGTCGTGATATGTCTAGTGGCTTATGAGATATTGACCCAAGCAGTTTTTGAACTTGACTGCTTTTTCCATCTATTTTACCTCCCATAGATTCAATACTTCAAAACAAGTAAATAAAAATAAAATTTAATTAATTAAAAATCTAATTTTTATACCCGTTACTCGTAGAGTAAAAGGGCAAATGTATGTAACAGGCAGAAGGAATCATTTCCGTACTTATGAAGTATATATATTCTTGATCAGCATCAACAGCCGAGTCGATATAGACTTGTCCGTCCCGTCCGTCTGTCTGTATGAACACCTAGATCTCAGAGATGGTAAGAGATAGAGGCTTGACATGTATGGGATAAATGCTCTTTTTATCTGCACGCAGATCAAGTTTGTTTCAAATTTTGGCCACGCCCCCTCCCGCCCCCGCACATTTGAAAAACGCTATATCTCCTACAGTTTTAAAGATAGGGGGTTCGTACCCACCAGAGATAAAGTTAGTAATTAGCAAAATGAATGAATTTGTTGAATGATAAAGATCGGATGAGCGGTTCCCGTTATGAGCAAAAAAGGAACCAAGCACCCCCGCCACACCCCCTTCCCACCCTTTTTGCAACAAACATCTCACAATTTAGAATGAGAGAGAGAGAAAGAGAGAGTAACGGGTATTCCAAAGTCGAGCACCGCCGACTTTAACTTACGCTCTCGTTTTAACATAATACAATATACCTTCAGTGCTTCTAAGAGTATGCTACATATTTTAGTCACATTCAAATAGGCTCTTTATAAAAATAGTTTACCTGAGTGCATGTGTTATATCTGAAGTTTAGAAAAAAGCATACTCTAGGTTGACTGTATAATAGAACTTGGTTGATTTCAAACGGGAATATAATTTTTAAATGCGAAGTATTATAAAAATTTAAAAGCAAAAACCGCGCAAAAAGCGCATACCTACAGCTATAGCACATCATTTAAAGAAAATAATAAGCAATACATATAACAAGCTAATTAAGAGGGGTGTTTCTGGGCAATTTTAACACAAAGTTGCAAAATGTAAAAAAGCCACAAAATTTTAAATTTTTTCATTTATTAAGTAAACGCTTTCGAAAAGAAACTTGATAATTTTTTATGGCAATCTAGTGCGAAGTCGAAAAAAGAAATCAAACTGCGGCAGCTGTTGCTTTTCTAACTTTGACTAAAATTATTATTTTTTTGCAGAGATTGTAGGAAAAAACCAACTTTGAACGGGTGCCATTCAAAAAACTATTTTTGTAAAAAGGCTCAAAGTTTTGCCATAAAATGGTATTCAAAATCATTGCGTACCTTCGTTTCATCCAGTTTCCCAAACAAAAATTGGAACTTTGGGCCAAAATTTCGGGCTGCTGGCCCAGTGTGCGTTGGAGGAGCTGTATTGCCAATTTTACATTTACATAGCTCATAGCTGCCGTAGGAACAATCGGTTCAAAATGTAGTTCTAGTGAGAAAATATATTCTGTTTGTCTTTATAGTTTCCAGCTATGAATAATATTCATGTTTCAACACACTGGAGGTTTTGATCAAAATCGATGAATATATTTGGTCGAGCCGGGAAGTTAGCTTCCTATATTTTTTTTCTTTATTTGGTCACTCAATGGCTACAAATCGTAGAAGAACTAATTCGAAATAGCCGCTTAGGCAGCGCCGAAGTCTCTCTGGCCACATCAATCGAAGTAATATCGTATACTGGAGCCTATAGTTCGGCACCCAGGGCGTAGCCAGCTCTTAAATCTTCTTAAATTATATTTTTCAAATTTAAATAATTAGATCAAGATGCATTTAATATGAAAT